>OY821522.1:18834819-18839819 GCA_963682025.1 Cordilura impudica | reverse complement strand
ATTTTTAATTTTTAATTTTTAGTTTTGAATTTTGAATTTTGAATTTTGAATTTTGAATTTTGAATTTTTAATTTTTATTTTTTAATTTTTGATTTTTGATTTTTAATTTTTAACTTTTAATTTTTAATTTTTAATTTTTAATTTTTAATTTTAAATTTTTAATTTTTAATTTTTAATTTTTAATTTTTAATTTTTAATTTTTAATTTTTAATTTTTAATTTTTAATTTTTAATTTTTAATTTTTAATTTTTTAATTTTTAATTTTTAATTTTTAATTTTTAATTTTTAATTTTTAATTTTTAATTTTTAATTTTTAATTTTTAATTTTTAATTTTTTATTTTTAATTTTTAATTTTTAATTTTTAATTTTTAATTTTTAATTTTTAATTTTTAATTTTTATTTTTTAATTTTTAATTTTTAATTTTTAATTTTTAATTATTAATTTTTAATTTTTAATTTTTAATTTTTAATTTTTAATTTTTAATTTTTAATTTTTAATTTTTAATTTTAATCTTTAATTTTTTATTTTTAATTTTTAATTTTTAATTTTTGATTTTTAATTTTTAATTTTTAATTTTCAATTTTTAATTTTTAATTTTCAACTTTTAATTTTCAATTTTTAATTTTTAATTTTGAATTTTAATTTTTAATTTTCAATTTTTTATTTTTGTTCTTAATTTTTAATTTTTAAGTTTTAATTTTTAATTTTTAATTTTTAATTTTTAATTTTTAATTTTTAATTTTTAATTTTTAATTTTTAATTTTTAATTTTTAATTTTTAATTTTTAATTTTTAATTTTTAATTTTTAATTTTTAATTTTTAATTTTTAATTTTTAATTTTTAATTTTTAATTTTTAATTTTTAATTTTTAATTTTTAATTTTTATTTTTTAATTTTTAATTTTTAATTTTTAATTTTTAATTTTTAATTTTTAATTTTTAATTTTTAATTTTTAATTTTTAATTTTTAGTTTTTAATTTTTAATTTTTAATATTTAATTTTTAATTTTTAAATTTAATTTTTTATTTTTAAATTTTAAGTTTTAATTTTTAATTTTTATTTTTTAATTTTTAGTTTTTAATTTTTAATTTTTAATTTTTAATTTTTAATTTTTAATTTTTAATTTTTAATTTTTAATTTTTTATTTTTAATTTTTAATTTTTAATTTTTAATTTTTAATTATTAATTTTTATTTTTTAATTTTTAATTTTTAGTTTTTAATTTTTAATTTTTAATTTAAATTTTTAATTTTTCATTTTTCATTTTTAATTTTTAATTTTTAATTTTTAATTTTTAATTTTTAACTTTTAATTTTTAATTTTTAATTTTTAATTTTTTATTTTTAATTTTTAATTTTTAATTTGGACTTTTGGATTTTGAATTTTGAATTTTTAATTTTTAATTTTTTAATTTTTAATTTTTAATTTTTAATTTTTAATTTTTAATTTTTAATTTTTAATTTTTAATTTTTAATTTTTAATTTTTAATTTTTAATTTTTAATTTTTAATTTTTAATTTTTAATTTTTAATTTTTAATTTTTAATTTTTAATTTTTAATTTTTAATTTTTAATTTTTAATTTTTAATTTTTAATTTTTAATTTTTAATTTTTAATTTTTAATTTTTAATTTTTAATTTTTAATTTTTAATTTTTAATTTTTAATTTTTAATTTTTAATTTTTAATTTTTAATTTTTAATTTTTAATTTTTAATTTTTAATTTTTAATTTTTAATTTTTAATTTTTAATTTTTAATTTTTAATTTTTAATTTTTAATTTTTAATTTTTAATTTTTAATTTTTAATTTTTAATTTTTAATTTTTAATTTTTAATTTTTAATTTTTAATTTTTAATTTTTAATTTTTAATTATTAATTTTTAATTTTTAATTTTTAATTTTTAATTTTTAATTTTTAATTTTTAATTTTTAATTTTTAACTTTTAATTTTAATCTTTAATTTTTTATTTTTAATTTTTAATTTTTAATTTTTGATTTTTAATTTTTAATTTTTAATTTTCAATTTTTAATTTTTAATTTTCAACTTTTAATTTTCAATTTTTAATTTTTAATTTTGAATTTTAATTTTTAATTTTCAATTTTTTATTTTTGTTCTTAATTTTTAATTTTTAAGTTTTAATTTTTAATTTTTAATTTTTAATTTTTAATTTTTAATTTTTAATTTTTAATTTTTAATTTTTAATTTTTAATTTTTAATTTTTAATTTTTAATTTTTAATTTTTAATTTTTAATTTTTAATTTTTAATTTTTAATTTTTAATTTTTATTTTTTAATTTTTAATTTTTAATTTTTAATTTTTAATTTTTAATTTTTAATTTTTAATTTTTAATTTTTAATTTTTAATTTTTAATTTTTAGTTTTTAATTTTTAATTTTTAATATTTAATTTTTAATTTTTAAATTTAATTTTTTAGTTTTAAATTTTAAGTTTTAATTTTTAATTTTTATTTTTTAATTTTTAGTTTTTAATTTTTAATTTTTAATTTTTAATTTTTAATTTTTAATTTTTAATTTTTTATTTTTTATTTTTAATTTTTAATTTTTAATTTTTAATTTTTAATTATTAATTTTTATTTTTTAATTTTTAATTTTTAGTTTTTAATTTTTAATTTTTAATTTAAATTTTTAATTTTTCATTTTTCATTTTTAATTTTTAATTTTTAATTTTTAATTTTTAACTTTTAATTTTTAATTTTTAATTTTTAATTTTTTATTTTTAATTTTTAATTTTTAATTTGGACTTTTGGATTTTGAATTTTGAATTTTTAATTTTTAATTTTTAATTTTTAATTTTTAATTTTTAATTTTTAATTTTTAATTTTTAATTTTTAATTTATAATTTTTAATTTTTAATTTGTAATTTTTAATTTTTAATTATAATTTTTTTTTTTTATTTTTAGTTTTAATTTTAATTTTAATTTTTAATTTTTAATTTTTAATTTTTAATTTTTAATTTTTAATTTTTAATTTTTAATTTTTAATTTTTAATTTTTAATTTTTAATTTTTAATTTTTAATTTTTAATTTTTAATTTTTAATTTTTAATTTTTAGTTTTTAATGTTTAATTTTTAATTTTTAATTTTTAATTTTTAATTTTTAATTTTTAATTTTTAATTTTTAATTTTTAATTTTTAATTTTTAATTTTTAATTTTTAATTTTTAATTTTTAATTTTAATTTTTAATTTTTAATTTTTAATTTTTAATTTTTAATTTTTAATTTTTAATTTTTAATTTTTAATTTTTAATTTTTAATTTTTAATTTTTAATTTTTAATTTTTAATTTTTAATTTTTAATTTTTAATTTTTAATTTTTAATTTTTAATTTTTAATTTTTAATTTTTAATTTTTAATTTTTAATTTTTAATTTTTAATTTTTAATTTTTAATTTTTAATTTTTAATTTTTTAATTTTTAATTTTTAATTTTTAATTTTTAATTTTTAATTTTTAATTTTTAATTTTTAATTTTTAATTTTTAATTTTTAATTTTTAATTTTTAATTTTTAATTTTTAATTTTTAATTTTTAATTTTTAATTTTTAATTTTTAATTTTTAATTTTTAATTTTTAATTTTTAATTTTTAATTTTTAATTTTTAATTTTTAATTTTTAATTTTTAATTTTTAATTTTTAATTTTTAATTTTTAATTTTTAATTTTTAATTTTTAATTTTTAATTTTTAATTTTTAATTTTTAATTTTTAATTTTTAATTTTTAATTTTTAATTTTTAATTTTTAATTTTTAATTTTTAATTTTTAATTTTTAATTTTTAATTTTTAATTTTTAATTTTTAATTTTTAATTTTTAATTTTTAATTTTTAATTTTTAATTTTTAATTTTTAATTTTTAATTTTTAATTTTTAATTTTTAATTTTTAATTTTTAATTTTTAATTTTTAATTTTTAATTTTTAATTTTTATTTTTTAATTTTTAATTTTTAATTTTTAATTTTTAATTTTTAATTTTTAATTTTTAATTTTTAATTTTTAATTTTTAATTTTTAATTTTTAATTTTTAATTTTTAATTTTTAATTTTTAATTTTTAATTTTTAATTTTTAATTTTTAATTTTTAATTTTTAATTTTTAATTTTTAATTTTTAATTTTTAATTTTTAATTTTTAATTTTTAATTTTTAATTTTTAATTTTTAATTTTTAATTTTAAATTTTTAGTTTTTAATTTTTAATTTTTAGTTTTTAATTTTTAATTTTTGATTTTTAATTTTTAATATTTAATTTTTATATTTTAATTTTTAATTTTTAATTTTTAACTTTTAATTTTTAATTTTTAATTTTTAATTTGTAATTTTTAATTCTTATTTTTTAATTTTTAATTTTTAATTTTAAACTTTTAATTTTTAATTTTAAATTTTAATTTTTAATTTTTGTTTTAAATTTTTAATTTTGGATTTTAAATTTTGAATTTTTCATTTTTAATTTTTAAGTTTTAGGTTTTAATGTTCAATTTTTATACCCTATACCACTATGTGGTTTGGGTATAATGACTTTGTGCTGCTGTTTGTAACAACCAAAAATATTTGACCTAGACCCATCTTTAATTATACCGATCGAATCAGAATCACTTTCTGAGTTGATTTAACAATGTCCGTCCGTCCGTCCGTCCGTCCGTCCGTCCGTCCGTCCGTCCGTCCGTCTGTGTGTCCATGTAAAGCTTGTAATCAAACTGCAGGTCGCAAATGTGAATATATTTTGATGAAATTTGGTATATAAGCTTCTATCGGCCATGGGATGAACGCTATTGAAATTGGTGAGAATCGGTCCATGTTCAGACCTAGCCCCCATACAAATTACCCATATGAAATCGACATAAATTGCCATAAAATCCAAATTGTCATATAGATCTTACTCAAATTGGGTTTGTATGCGTTCATTACATCCACTAATGAGTAGTCCAAAAATGATCCCTTTGACCCCATATAGAGCTGCTTCCCGATCTTCACTTAAATCTATTAAAAAACAAAAAT
>OY821522.1:18445204-18834619 GCA_963682025.1 Cordilura impudica | reverse complement strand
GGGAAAAGTTAAGGAAGATGCCCTGATTACACCAAAAGCTGTATCAATTTTGATGGATGAGGAGTATAACATATCAGTTAGCAGGAAAACAATTGAAAGACACCTAAAAGAGTCCAATATTGCAACATATGTACCGCGGAAAGTACCCCATATATCACAAAGAAATAAAATCAAACGTTTGGCATTTGCTCAACAATTTGTAAACAAGCCTCAATCTTTTTGGGAACAAATATTATGGACTGATGAAAGTTCATTTGAGTATCATGGATCGAAAAAGAAAACCTTCTGCAGATTAACAAAGAAATTTCGAAAAAAAATGGCGCCTGTATGTGAACGGCTTCCACATGCTGGAGGGTCGGTTATGTTTTGGGGATGTATGTGCTTCAATGGCTTCGGCGATTTGGTACCAATCAATGGTACGATGAATGCAGGCATAAATTTACACATTCTGAATGACCACGCATTTACTTCCGGTGTCAAACTGATTGGGAAGTCCTTTATCTTACAACAGGATAATGCACCATGCCACAAACCCCGAATGATTACCAATTTCCTGAGAGATGTGGAAGTAACTACGTTAGATTGGCCACCTCAGAGCACTGATTTAAATGTTATTGAGAATGTGTGGGCTTACATAAAAAGAAATAGGAGCTCATGCTTAACTAGAATACGCGACGAGACAATTGCTGAGGTAGAAGGATTTGGAAGTAGTTTTCTTTGGAAACCATTCAAAATTTGGTCAAATCGAGTCTTTAATAAAGAATTAAGAAAATATTAAGCTAGCCGACCTAAATTCTGAATTGAAATCTCAGCAGAAAATGTTAAGTTCTTCATTACAACTACCTTCTAATATTGTTAAAGCAAGCTACTCTGTCGCAATGTTAATCGTTAAGAAAATGAAACTATTTTCGGCCGTAGAATTTTTGAAAGAATGTTTGGCAGCTTTTATAGAAGATGTTATGCCAGATAAACATAAAATGATGTCAAGCATAAGTTTGTTGCATCAAACTATTTGCCGTCGCATTATTTAATTATTTATTTATTTATTTATTCATTTGTTCATAACGTAATATAAAAGCCACATAGGCCAATAAACTATATTACAATGCAATATTCCTGAATGAAAACTAATATAATAATACTTATATATATATAAATATGGGGGATTTCATGTCAAGTGCACCAACTTTTGAAACCGATGTCTTCCGATCGGGATGAAATTTGCACCAAGGTTAGTCCTATTAGATAGTATTTCGGACACAATTTTTCAACAAGATCGGTCCAGATCTCTCTGAGTTAGAGGGGATCAAAATTTGACATTTTGGCCAAACAGGTGTTTTTTCTCATCCATGTAACTTATTACCTATTGTTCCTAGAAAATTTTCTCCCAAAGAGTTTAGATAGCTATTTCTTCAATATTTCGGAAAAAAATACTTAAAAAAAAAATTTTTTTTGTAGACTTTTTTTTTGCTAAATTAAAGCATTTTTTGCCTTTTTTTTCAAAAAGGGCATTTTTTTTTTTTTTTTCATAAGAAAGCTTAGGATTTTTACTTTAAGAGCTTTTTGGTCGCTTAGTGGGATGGGAGTGGGATATCTATCAAAATAAATGTTTTGTAACTCAAGACAACGGTTTTTCAATTTTTCACAAATGCACTATTTTGAATTTTTTTCTATTTGTGTCTAAAACCTTACAAATAAAACTTATACTGAGAAACTAGACAAACTAAACTTTCCGAAGGTATGTAACATACCTTCATAACATAACAGAAGAGAATGGTTATCTGTAACCTGAAAGAGTTATTTGCAACATTTCAATCTGAACACGAGGATGTTAGAATTGGCTTCACGAAATTAACCAAAATGAGGCCAAAACATTGCGTTTTGGCAGAAAGCAGCGGACTCACACAGTATGCGTTTGAATTTACCATGAAAATGTTAAACTGATGTTGAAGGAAATCAACTTAAAGTATTTAACAGATGATTCGGCAGAAGATTTACACGATTACCGCGATTGCCTGAAATTGACTATGTGTCCTAATGCAACAACTTCTTGCCACTTATGTGAATGTACCAATTGCCCGAAAACCACATTCATCAAAGAAAATTTAATCAACTCTTTAGATCGAGAATATATACAGGAGGTCAAATTTGATTCTTGGGTTCAGACTGACAGATGCACATTGAAAACAATCATTTTAAATATGGTTGATTTTGTGGAAGAAATGTGTACAGGATTGCTAAACTTGAGAAACCATGACTTTTTAGTCAAAGAGCAATGGTCATTCTTCAAGGATTTGAAGATACATTTGAAGTCTGGTGAATTCGTTATTTCATATGATTTCGCAGAAAACTATAAATATGTTCTTCAGGATGCCATACAAGCATTCCACTTCCATAACGACCAAGCAACTATATTCACAGTAGTTATTTACTACATGAAAGATGAAAAGCTGGAACACAAAAGTATGGCAATCATATCCGACGATTTAAAACATGATACCGTTGCAGTTTATGAGTACCAGAAGAGAATGCTAAAATTTCTAAAATCTAAATTTACAGTAAAGAAGGTATACTACGTTTCGGACGGAGCTCGTCAACATTTTAAAAACAAAGGTAGCTTGGCAAATCTTATGGCCCATGAAAAAGATTTTGGAATGCCAGCTGAGTGGCATTTTCAGTCTACTGCTCATCGTAAAGGAGCATGTGATGGTATTGGAGCAAACCTTAAAAGAAATGCAGCGAAGTATAGCCTCCAGTGCTCTCATCAAGATCGCATCTTAGATGCGACTGCTTTATTCCATTTGGCAAAGAGTTATTGTAAAGAAACTAAAATAGGTTTTAGTAGCAAAGAGGATCATCAGGAAACATTGAAAACACTGAAGAGCAGATTCGATGCTGCGGTAACAATCGATGGCACCGCTCAATACCATGCTTTTATACCGCTTGTCGATGGAAGACCCAAGTTGAAAAAGTTTTCTGCCTCTATTCAATGCGATTTCTTTCCAAAGACAACAAATAAACCAGCAGCGAAATCAACAGCTGAACCTAGTAACGCCAAGAAAGGATTGACAAAAAAACGCAGTACATAAAGGCGACAAAAAAGCTGGATGAAAGACTGGGTATTTAAAAATTTACAAGACTTAAATACTTCATCAGCTACAATAAATTAAGTATAAAAATAGTTATGATATAAATGGATCTAATGCAATTAAGATTAAATTTTAATAAATTATTTATCTTTTTATTTTTAATGTTATTATTATTATACATTAATTTAATTATTATTAAAAATAAATAAAATATAATAATTTTTCAACATTTGTAAAGAAAAAAAGCGATTTTTTTCCTGAGGTTAACATATTCTGGGTATTACAGTATCGAGGGTATAAAATTTTAGTTAGGTATGTTATATACCTTCGGAAAGTTTAGTTTGTCTAGTTTCTCAGTATAAGTTTTATTTGTAAGGTTTTAGACACAAATAGAAAAAAATTCAAAATAGTGCATTTGTGAAAAATTTAAAAACCGTTGTCTTGAGTTACAAAACATTTATTTTGATAGATATCCCACTCCCATCCCACTAAGCGACCAAAAAGCTCTTAAAGGAAAAATCCTAGGCTTTCTTATGAAAAAATAAAAAAAAAAAAAATGCCCTTTTTGGAAAAAAAGGCAAAAAATGCTTTAATTTAGCAAAAAAAAAAGTCTACAAATTTTTTTTTTTTTTTAAGTATTTTTTTCCGAAATATTGAAGAAATAGCTATCTAAACTCTTTGGGAGAAAATTTTCTAGGAACAATAGGTAATAAGTTACATGGATGAGAAAAAACACCTGTTTGGCCAAAATGTCAAATTTTGATCCCCTCTAACTCAGAGAGATCTGGACCGATCTTCTTGAAAAATTGTGTCTAAACTACTATTCAATAGGACTAACCGTGGTGCAAATTTCATCCCGATCGGAAGACATCGGTTTCAAAAGTTGGTGCACTTGACATGAAATCCCCCATATATATAAAAAATAAATAAGTATATATAACTATAACTTTAATCAAAAAGAATTCCTATTTGCTCCCTAGCCGTAACAAAAATACATAATTAACAGTCGACAAAAAAAAACATAATGTCCATTCAACAACAACTCGATGTTTGTACATATGTATATATAATCACTAAAATGAAAGTCAGTGCTAAAAAATTTTAAAATATGTTTCACACCACTCCACAAAAGTGATTCCGAAGTTTCAAACCAAATACATTGTTGGAGTGCGAAAAAATGCGTAAATAATTTGATAAACAATTCCAGCAGCGGGATAAACTCTCACAAGAAATGATATTTCAAACAATAAAATAGTAATTCTAGGAATAAAAATTTGCGGATTCCTACTAGAATGAGTAAACTTAAACATATTACGCAAAGGTGCAGGTACCCCTGTCTTCATTACATTATAAAAAAGAAGAGTATTACCATACTGTACAAAATCTCTAAATGAACAACCAAGAAAACCTTTAACAAATTCCGATATATGACCTCGTCGCCGAACATTATGTACAAATTGTACAATAGTATTAACAATTCTATTCATTTTATTAAGGTTAACAGAAACTGACCCAGACGTAATTTCAAGTCCATATAAAACTTGCGGCATTAAGAGGGCATGAGCCAACCTATGCCCTACACTACCGGTTAAATATATATTTGTCGAATAGAACTTACGCAATGAAGCCGATACTTTACAACTCATATGATCAATATGAGACTCAAAAGAAAGTTTGCTATCAACGAGAATACCAAAACATCTATGCTGATTCACAAATTCAATCTGATAACCACCAGCAAAAATATTATACTTAGACAAAAAACGACTAGATGCTCCAAACATAACGGCTTTGGATTTTGCCGAATTTATAGCCAATGAATTCATGGAACACCAAAGTAAATCGCGCTCAAGGCAGTAATTAATTTTGCGTTCAAGAACGTCAGGGAAATCACGATTGCAACTAAACAATAGAAAGACTTCATCTGCAAACAAGAACATGTTGCATAAACCACGATCAATAACATCAGGGAGGCTATTACTATACAAAATAAATAGTAGCGGAACCAAAACTGACACTGAGGAACACCAGACATAAGAAAACGAAGACTTGAATGGCTCCCATTCATTGCAACAAACTGCGATCTACCATTTAAATAAGAAAAAATAAGTTTACAAGCTGAACTAGAAAACTTAAACTCATCCCTAAGCTTCTCAATCATAGTAAAAAAGCAGATAGAATTAAACGCTTTAGTGAGATCCACGGAAACAACGACACTCAACTTCATCATCATTCAAATCACGCCTAATCATATCCGTCAAATTCAAAAGTAAAGATGTGGTGCTATGACCCTTACGAAACGCATATTGCGACTCAAAGATAGCCGAACGAGTAAAACAAATGATCTGGTCCTTAAGTATATTCTCCACTATCTTAAAGAAAATAGGGAGTATAGATATGGGCCTTAAGTCATCAGGACCATGAACAACCCTCGATTTGGGAATTGGCACAACTCGAGCCACCTTCCAGGCCTCCGGAAACATCGAAGTCGTCAAAATTGAATTAACAAGATGCAAAAAAGTATCTGAAATATGAGGATATGTAGCCTTTAAGAATTGGAGAGATCTCCCATCCACACCAACAGACTTAGATTTCATTTTATTTAGGGAATCCAAAACCTCCTGCTCTGTAATGCTATGGAAAGAAAAAGAGTTATCAATTTCAACCCAACTATTAAAATCAAATAGGCCACTGCTCATTGAATTCACCCCTTCCACAAAAAAGTCATTAATACTCTCCACATCACCATCAAGATCAATTTCATTTGTAACCAAGGCATCCAGCACCTCTCATAACTCTCCACAACCCCTGCGAGTCTACCCCCTAAACATTCCGGAAAAATACTTCCTCTTCACTCTACGAATAACATTCTTGACGCGATTCCTATATTTACAAAACGTTTTCCACCTAATATCAGTTTTAGCAGCCTGATAAGAAGCAAATGAAATATCCCTGGCAAAAATGATTTCTCTTGACATCATCCAGTTCTTCCGTCTTAAATCAATTTTCCTGCTAACCGTAGGAACAAAGTTAAAAAGGTCATTTAGGAGAGATGTAACACTACTACACAAAAGTTCAGTATCAGAAGTACCAAATACTAAGGAAAAATCAAACCCATCTAAAACCGAATAAACCCCATCCCAATCAATTCTCTTTATATCACGATACACAATAAACTCAGTAAAGAACTAACATTTATTTTAAAGGATGCAAAGATTAAAGCATGGCGAGAAATAGACGGACATTGAACCTGGTCAGAAAAAGAAACCAAGGAAATATCACTTACCAACCAATAATCAATCAAGGAGTTAGAACCATGTGCAACATCAAAATGGATCGGCTTAGAGCCATGAAAAACAGACAAATTTAAACGAAGAGATAACGACCGAAGCGAATAAGATTTAGAAATATTGAAGAAATTGCAATTAAAGTCACCAACTACAACAATATTTGCCTAAGAAACAGATCATTGTGAGATTCTCCAAAAGATGATATGTCCCCGTGAGGCAAGTAAGCCACACCAAACATCCAACTAATATCAAGAATCATATATAAATGAGGATGTGCAAACTGTGATTTGTTCATCATAGCAAGAGTGGCAGATCTCAGAATGTTGAAAAATTTATGAACATAAAAATTTGAATAAAGAAGATCCAATTTTTTTTAGTTTGAACAACACACACACACACACATTGGTAGGCAAAATATGTTCACATTGCTAATAAGCAAGATCATTGGAAAAAAAAATACATATTCTTGTTCTTCATATTCTTTACAAAATGCACACATTGTTATGAAGCAAGAACATAAAATCCCAATTAGCATTAAATGAAATAATGACACGGTTTTATGACTAGATATTGAAATGCGATTGTTGAAACAAGCTTTCAAGTGCTGACTGGGTATACACATATTGGCAGACAATAACAAATAACAAACACACACACACATAGTTAATATAGGAAAATAAAACAAATTGTAAAAGGCAAGAAGTAGATAAGTTTACATTTTTGAATATTTGCAATATCATCAAGTAAAGTTAATTTGAAAAATTTCGTAAGACATTTGTTTTATGTGAAATGAAGTTTTTCAAACATGGTTGAAAAAATATATGAAATTGAAAGCAAATAAGGTGTTATGTTCGGCGAGTTTACCGAACATTAAAATAATGAAACACGTCGTTCTGATTGTGTAGGTAGTTCATAACCAGCTGTTTTTTTATAATTTTAAATCAATAATTATATTTATTCGTCACAATAATAATTCTTACAACTAAGCAAAAGAAGGGTAAGAGAAAATACCCAATTACATTTAAATAACTATGAGTAACTTGACCAAGCGGTGTTATGAAGTAGTTGAACTTAATGTGTGCCAAATTAAGGTATGTTAATATCATCTTGCACTTCAAGTAAGTCGTTCAACTATTACTCATTCAATAGGTATTTTCATGTGTGCCAAATTAAGGTATGTTAATATCATCTTGTACTTCAAGTAAGTCGTTCAACTATTACTCATTCATTTGCTATTTTCACTACACCTCCCCTTTTAAAGGAGAAATGTCTTATAGAGATCAGTGATCAAGTGATGTCTATAAGAGCTTTCTTTTATAATTTATTGTACTTTTTATATGATTTTTTCATAATATTATACTTTTTTTATATATATATATAACTAAGTTTAGTATTCGTTATTACTTCAAGTTTGGATAGTTTAATTAATATTAGGTAAAATTAATTTCTTAATTCTATATTTTTATATAAAATTATCAAAATTATTTACTACGAAAAATTTTTATATTTTGTTTATTAATTTTTTGCTTTCTTCCTTTAATTTGTACAAATACATTGTTTTTATCATCAATACCAATTACTTTAAATGGCCCCTTGTACATTTGTTCTAGTTTGTGTTGTGCTGTATGATTTCTAATGAATATTTCTTGACCTAGTGTAATGTCTGTATTGTTGATGTTTTGATCATGTGAATGTTTTTGGTTGTGTTTTGTTTCGTTGATTAAATGTTGTGCCCTATTTAATGCTATTTGTAAACGGAATTTTACCTCTTTTGTATAATTATCGAAATTGTATATAGGATCTATTTAATCAGTTTGCATTAGTGGACTATGATTCGGTACGTTTGGAAAAATTAATTCAAATGGGCAGTATCCATGCACTGTTGAGGGTTTTGTGTTAAAAGCATACGTAAAATATTTTAACCATTCATCCCAATCGTTTCTGGATGTATGAATGTATGAGCGTATGTACTCATTAAATGTGCGATGTGATCTTTCAACTGTTCCTGCCGTTTGATGGTGGTAAGGTGCTGATGTTGCTTTATCTATTTTCAAAAGTGTAAGAAGTTCTACAAGAACTTGATTGTTATACTCAGTACCCATGTCACTGAGTATTTTATTCATGGGTCCATAAATTAACATGAAGTGTTCTACTAGTGCTTTAGCTATCGTTTTGGCATTTTTGTCAATTATCGGTATTGCCACTAGATATTTTGTAAGGTCGCATATAATAGTTACAATATATTGGTTTCCGTTTTCTGTTATAGGAAGGGGTCCTACCGTATCTATTATTATAGTTTGAAAGGGTTTTTGTGGTGTAGGGGTGATAATCATATTTGTTTTTATATGTTTTGTGATCTTATTGGTTTGACACTGAACACATTTCTTTACGTATTGGTTTACATCCTTAGTGATATTTTTCCAATAATAAAATTGTCTAAGCTTCCTAAATAGTCTAGTTGTTCCAGGGTGTCCTCCAAAAAGAGGGTTATCGTGAAATTTTTGTAATAAATATTTTTGTTCATCCTTGTTAGTTATTATGCATATTTTGGGTGTGAGCGCTATTTGTATTTTCTTTACATGTTGATTGGCTTTTTGTTTAAATTTTTCAATTGATACGAGGTTAAATATATTATCATTTAAATTCAATTGTATTTTATCCAGATTTCTACTTATTGCCTCTTTTTCAAGAATTGGAAAAAATTGATCCAAATCCATATTTCCATTAGCAAAATTGTTTTGTATATTAATTTTTGGTGCTAGCACTTGCTTACCTCGTTTAAAATAGAGTGTGGGTATATTCATATCCATAATTACCTTAAGTGTGGCCCACTTTTTTACACAATCGAAGCCAATAGTTTCGAAAACTTTAGGCTTTTCATTAATTACTTTACTATATTTCTTAATTTTTTCTTTAGGTTTGTTTCTTGTTTGTGCACGTGTAGTTACCAGGAAAGCATTGTTGATCGAAGGCAATGATTTAATATCATTAAAGGCAGTTCGAGACAGCGCGTCCGCTCCCGAATTATGTTTTCCTCTAATGTGTTCTATGACAAAATCATACTCTTCCAGTTCTAGACGAATTCTCGTTAATCTGCTGGAAGGGTTTTTT
This sequence comes from Cordilura impudica, assembly GCA_963682025.1. Lineage (NCBI taxonomy): Eukaryota > Metazoa > Arthropoda > Insecta > Diptera > Scathophagidae > Cordilura > Cordilura impudica. The sequence continues at coordinate 18,825,129 of OY821522.1, read as the reverse complement.
AAAGAATACAAATATGTAAGTGGTTTGTGATCGCTACGTACTAAAAATTGTTTCCCATACACATAGGGCCTAAAATGATTGATAGCCCATTGGACTGCTATCAATTCTTTTTCTATTGGTGCTTTGTTCGATTCACCTTTTGTGAATGCACGTGACGCATATGCTATTGGAAGTTGCATACCATCTTTAGCTTGCGATAGTATTGCACCACAAGCGATTTTGCTTGCATCAGTTGTTATGCAAAAGGTTTTGTCAAAATCCGGGTATTGAAGAATTTGCGGTGACAATAGTGCTGTCTTGAGGTGCTGAAAGGCTTGTTCACAGTCAGCAGTCCATACAAAGGGTTCTTTCTTTCTGGTAAGTTTAGTTAAATGGACAGAATAGAATGCAAAATGTGGTATGAAGCGTCTGTAATAATTACAGAAGGCTACAAATCTACGAACGTCATCGCCATTTGTAGGTTTTGGGTAGTTTCTAATTGATTCGTATTTGCTATTGTCTGGTAAAATACCCTTATCAGTACATTTATGACCCAAATAAGTAACTTCGGATCTGAAAAAACTACATTTGTCAGGATGTAATTTTAAATTACAATCCCTGCATCTTTGGAAAACACTTTCTAAATTTTTAAGCATGTGCTTTATTGAACAACCTGTGACAATAACATCATCCATATATATAAAAGTTTTTGAAGGTGCTAAACCTGAAAAAGCTAGGTTCATCATTCTTTGAAATGAATTCGGAGCTACTTTTAAACCATATGGTAGACGGGTGAAACGAAAAGAACCATTTTCTGTTGAGAAAGAAGTAATGTCTCTTGATTTTTCATCCAATCCGATTTGATGAAATCCAGATGTTAAATCTAAACAGCAGAAAATTTTTGCTCTTCCCAATTGGTCCAAAATGTCCTCAATTCTGGGTAACGGAAATTTGTCCGCTATTATTATTTGTCGGTAATCAACTACTAGACGCCAACGTTTGTCGGGGTTATTTGGCAAATATTTCTTTGGTACAAGCACAATGGGACTATTATAATTAGATGCCGATGATTCCACTATTTCATCTTGCTGTAGTTTTTCAACTTGCCTTGCTATTTCATCCTTTTGTGAGTGTGGCGTACGATAATTTTTAATGTATACCGGATTATGATCAGAGACTCGCAATTTTTGAGTATAAAAAGTTGTTAGTACTTATTTTGTCACTCTCTATGGCAAAAATATCTATATATTTTGCACATAATTCTATCAATTCAGATTTTACAATTTCAGGAAAATTTTTTGTTAATTTTTCCAAAATTTTGCGGTTTCTTTCACCATCAACATTGGGGTTATTATTAAGGATTTCATATTCAGACAGTTTTTCATATTTTACTGGTATTCTGTTTAAAAATTTGTTTTCAGAATTTGTGTTTAAAATCCTCACATATGGAAATTCCCTTGATACTATGCAACCAGCTACATATATACCGTCTCCTATTGTCTGACCTGGAACTACAAAATCAGAGACTTCGTTGCCAATTGTAATAGCTCTAAAAACTTCAGACCGAGCTGGTAGTGTTATTGTACGTTCACCCAGACTTTCTAGTATTGGAATATTTATGGGATGATTCAAATTGAATGGTCTTAACGCTAGTAAATTTGAGTTTGCATCTTGTCCATATTGAATAGAGGCATTATATGTTTTGAAAAAATCTAAGCCCAATATACCTTGAAATGGTATTGGGAACGTATCTGAAATTACATGGAATCTATGAGGAATCAAGAAGTTTTCCACTTTTAAATCAATTTCGATCGTAATAGTTCCTTTTCCGATTCCAGTTATTTTGATAATATTTTCCGCGTTGCCCGTTGTAAAGGTTATTAGCATTATAATTTCTGGAATTATTATAATTTCTAGAATTATTATTATTATTCCGACGCCAGTCTTGGCCGCGTCCACGGTTATGGAATCCGTTATTCTTTTAGTTAGGATTAGTAGAGCCATGGCGCTTAAAATAGAACACCGAAGAATTTGGAATGGAAACCTCAGTGCTGGCTTCTATAAATTTGGATACAACTTCATTGAGGGACGTGAAATTTCCTGTTTTAATGATAAGTTTTACCTCATCACTTGCTGCATTTTGTCTTATTAATTTGTCAGCAATATCGTGCGGGTAACCTTCCCGTAAATAGGCACCCCATAGTTTTTTTGAAATTTCCTGAATCTCTTCTGCATATGCAGTGGCCGATTTCGTTTGCTGTTTTATATTCATGAGCTTGGAACACAGCAATTCCGATGATTCTCCCTGTATGGAAGTTTGTAGTTTGGTTTTAATAGCTTGGATGGTATTTTCATTTGTAATGGTTTTTCTCGCATGCCCCTTTAATTTGGTTTTTATCACTTCTATTGCTACTACTTCATGCGTTTCCTTTATTCTATCGATCAGCGTCAATGCATCAAGGAAGCTTTGGAGCTCATTCACATTGCCATCAAATACGGGGACAATTTTTGTGGTTTTATCCATTACATCATCCTCCGTTCGTGGCATGATGATTGTTTTTAGTTCTTCTTCTATTTCGGTTTGTAAGTTTTCTTTATCGTTTTCATCAGTATCTGCGATATCCCTATTTATTTCACATGTTAACGTTGCTGGGACTTTAATATTAATATTGTGTTTATGGAATGTCTTTATTATCTGATCCCTAAACGTGTGAAAGATTTCATGGGCCTCTTCTTTGTGTGGTTTACTGTACCTATCATATTGTCCATGCAACGTAGCCCTAATAGCATGAAAGGTTTCAATTAAAATTTGGATGTGTTTTTCAAGTGTTTCAGTTTTTATTGGTCTGTTCTGATTAATACATTTATAGGATTGCTTAAATCTAGTTTTTAAAGGTTCCAAGTTATTTAGTATATCTTCCCATTGCATATTAAAAAATATAATACTAAAATAACATATTTTTAAAGTTAAATATATAAAACTAGGCTTACATTTTCTTTCTAGGTTTGCATCCTCGGTGTTGATGTTGCTGATTGAATTGATGTCGCTGATTAAGATGATGTTTGTCGCTGATTAAGATGATGTTTGTTGATTTTGCTGATTAAATTGATGTCGCTGATTAAGATGATGTTTGTTGATGTTGTTTATATATGTTGCGGACGTACGTTGTTGTTATTTCTGCTTTCCAATGCTTTGCAGATAATTTTTGTTATGACTAGTGTTATTACTGATAAAATGTCAACATAGTTCATTTCGTTTTTTGTTTTATTAGGAATTGGTTCATTATTTTGCACGTTTTTGCTTAAGGTTTCTATTAGTTCTTTGTGTTCATTTTCTTCACTTGATTTTCCTACCTCATATCCAGTGATAAGAAATGGAATGGTGGCCAACACTTTTTTTCCACCAAATCATTTTTTTTTTTTTAATTCTTTTATTGTTTGCTTTAATTTTGGTTTATATTGTATATATATTGCTGTTTTTGTCAGTTGTTCTTGTCTTTCACCACAATTTTTTTTTTTTTTTTTTTAATTCACTAAATCCAAGCAGCACATTTATCTTCACAGTTTTGATTAACCTATCTCCCGATTTCGGAGCCTTTGTAGTATAGATTTTATTGTTTAAATTTTAGTATTTCTTTTTTTTTTTTTTTTGTTTTAACATTTTAACACTTTTGTTATTTAAATTTTTAATCATTTGTCACGGTCGCCATGTTATGTTCGGCGAGTTTACCGAACATTAAAATAATGAAACACGTGTTCTGATTGTGTAGGTAGTTCATAACCAACTGTTTTTTTTATAATTTTAAATCAATAATTATATTTATTCGTCACAATAATAATTCTTACAACTAAGCAAAAGAAGGGTAAGAGAAAATACCCAATTACTTTTAAATAACAATGGGTAACTTGACCAAGCGGTGTTATGAAGTAGTTGAACTTAATGTGTGCCAAATTAAGGTATGTTAATATCATCTTGCACTTCAAGTAAGTCGTTCAACTATTACTCATTCAATAGGTATTTTAATGTGCGCCAAATTAAGGTATGTTAATAAAATCTTGCACTTCAAGTAAGTCGTTCAACTATTACTCATTCATTTGGTATTTTCACTACAAAGGAAACATTACTGGCTCAAAGGGTATGTAAACAAGCAAAATTGCCGCATTTGGGACGAAGAGCAACCTGAAGAGATTCAAGAGCTGCCACTTTATCCAGAAAAAACAACGGTTTGGTGTGGTTTGTGGGCCGGTGGAATCATGGGTCCATATTTCTTCAAAAATGAAGCCGGTGAGAACGTAACCGTCAATGGCGACCGTTATCGTGCCATGATAACCGACTTTTTGGTGCCTGAAATTGAAGCTCGTGATCTCGGCGACATTTGGTTTCAGAAAGACGGCGCCACTCCCCACACAGCGCATCAATTAATGGATTTATTGAGAGAACACTTCGGTGAGCTAATAATTTCACGTTGTGGGCCGGTCGATTGGCCATCAAGATCGTGTGATATCCCACCGTTAGACTTTTTCCTGTGGGGATATGTAAAGTCTAAAGTTTATGCGGACAATCCCGCTTCGATTCAGGCCTTGGAGCAAAACATCACGCGTGTCATTCGCCAGATACCAGTCGAAATGCTCGAACGACTCATCGAAAATTTGACTCAACGGATGGGCCATCTGAGACGTAGCCGCGGCCAACATTTGATAGACATAATCTTCAAAAAATAAATGCCAAAGAATGTTCTTTCAAATGATAATAAACATTCCCCATTAAATTTGAACTTTCTGTGTTTTTTTTTTTCTTTAAAAAAGTAGGGAACCTCGAAATGGATCACCCTTTATATAGCTCTTTTTTAACAATTCCAGTTTCATATTTTCTCCTACTACATTTTTCTTTTATTCTGCTTTTAAACACTTTTGGCAAACTTGAAAATGGCTGCTCATCGCAACTCTTCGTCTTCATATGCCAAATGAACATTCTGAGATATGCCACTCTTGTTCATAAATGTGTTCAATGTTCAAATGAACATTCTGAGAACTACTACTCCTGCATAGTCAGTTTATGATGAACAAATTTCAGTTTGCACATCCTCATTTATATATGATTCTTGCTAATATTACCAAAAAAAATTCAATAAAAAGAGATTCACACAACCCAAAGTCCACTACTTTACCGACAATCTTAAATTTAATGTTTTCCGATACATATATACCAACACCGCCACCTCCCGAGTTCAAACGATCATTCCTCACAAATTTATAACCAGGAATAGAAATTGTCCGATTAAAAATGTATAGTTTAAGCCACGTTTCAGAAACTGCAATAATATTCAACAAAGAGCCATTAAGTATGCTTTTTAACTCATCAAATTTGAAAGAATTCACTGAAGCACGGATACTCTGGCAATTAATATGTGTCACATTAAGCTCGTTCACGTATATATGCAACGAAGACTTTAAAAGCGAGTTATTGCTAATCACGGGACCAATATTGTTGTCAAAAGAAATCATAATTGTTTACAAACATTACTGTGGGGAACCAAAAGAAAGGAAAACGTATAGTAAAATACATCACTATCAAACTCTTAAACAATTTCAATAACAAATCCATTATATAAATCAACTGATCATAGGCAAAAAAATTAGATCAAAACTAAATCAAATTAAAAAGAAAAATAACAATCATATCATAACAAAGATTAAAGCTAAGATGATAAACTATTATATTACTACAAAAGAATTGCAGATAATTTAGCAAAAAAATAGCTACCAGAACAATCAGGAGATAAAATTAGATAAAATAATTAATTCAAGAAAATTTATATCCTGATTAAACTATTACAAAGAAAAAAAATTTGAAAAAAAACAAAAATAAGTAACTACTGTCTATTTACATCACCATCATACAGAGCAGCACAGCCAGCAGAATCATATACAGCTTCCTTCCCATCAGCAAATGTGAGTTTTGATTTCAAAATATCAGCATTAATAATTTTATACCTCTTAATAATCCGTCGCTTAAGAAGCTTTCTACATAGAGCAATAAGATCGTTTGCCGCCGGAGAATAATGGTCATTAAGGTAGACACGGCTATCCAAATCACCGCCAATAACATCAAGTACTCTTAGAGAACGATCTTTAAAGTATTCACGCATCAGCCTATCACGAATAAGCACACTGTTGAATCTCACCAAAACTTGTTTTCGGCCATTCATGTAACATACAGGAAATAAATCATGGTTGGTTATATTGATTTTGAAGAAAGAACACATTGTAACAATTGTAGCATATAAATCATTCAACCCAGAAGGTAGTCCCCCAACCACTATGTCCGCACGATTCATTCTTCTGTGTAAAACATTGTTTTCCATTTCCAAAGCATTTATTTTTAATGCTGTAGACGAATCCACATGATTGATTAACTTCCGACACTCAACAATTTCAGACCCAAGCTCATTACGGCAAGCAGCCACATCAGACTTGAAATCAGCAATAGCATCTGCAATCGCCACCTTAATGGACTCGATATTCTCTTGGCTGTGCTGTCATTGTCATTCATATTCCGCATCTCCTCACCCAATGCATAGACATCGCCTTGACTATTTTGGCACAAGGGACACGTTACAGCAACGTTTTTATATCCTTCTCCGGAATGTCAGTACCAGATAAGTGCAACCATACCGCACATACACCACATTGCACACTTGCTTGGGTTTTGCTTATTGTCTTTTGACAAGTTCCGCACTTGAAAGCAGCTGGACCAGGCATTAATGATATTTCAGATGAAATAGTGGTGACTTTACGAGAGCGGATTCAACAATTCAAAGCATATTCTCTAGCTTTCGTCGAAAGTACAGATATTTCAGATACATCTCAACTTGCTGTCTTTATTCGTGGGTTTAACGATTATTTCGGCGTGACACAAGAAATGCCAAATCTTTTAAATTTGAAAGACACCACTAGAGGAGAGGATATTTTTCACGCTATAAAAAAATGTTTATCCTTCTTTACATTTAGAGAAGCTTCATTGATTGATTTCTACGACACGTATATAACAGCGGAAAAATATGCTAACTTAATATTATTTGCTCAAAAAATTGTAAGCGCCTTCGGATCTACATATATTTGTGAAGCTTTTTTTTTTTTAAAAAATGCAATTTAATAAAAGTAAATTTCGCGCTTCATTAACAGACAACAAATTTGAAAGCCAATTACGATGTGCAACTACCAAAATTGATGTAGATTTAAAAATATTGAGCGATCGCAAAAAAAAGCAAATATCCCATTAATAAAGATTATATTTAAGTGTACTGAAATAATAAAAATAAATGGTTCAATAAAAATGTCCTTTAAACAATAAAAAAATCTACTGTTAATATAAAAATAAATGTTTTTCTTGGAATAGTTAAAATAAATCTAGTACTGAAATAATTCAAATAAATTTTTCAATAAAAATTGGTTTTTATACCCTATACCACTATGTGGTTTGGGTATAATGACTTTGTGCTGCTGTTTGTAACTACCAAAAATATTTGACCTAGTCCCATCTTTAATTATACCGATCGAATCAGAATCACTATCTGATTCGATTTAACGATGTCCGTCCGTCCGTCCGTCTGTGTGTCCATGTAAAGCTTGTAATCAAACTGCAGGTCGCAAATATGAATATATTTTGATGAAATTTGGTATATAAGCTTTTATCGGCCATAAGATGAAAGCTGTTGAAATTGGTGAGAATTGGTCCATGTTCAGACCTAGCCCCCATACAAATGACCACTATGAAATCGACTTAAATTGCCATAAGCTCCAAATTATCATATAAATCTTAGTCAAATTGGGTTTGTATGTTTTTATTACATCCATTAATCAGTAGTCCAAAAATGAACCCTATGGGACAACTCTTAGTCATAGGCCCCATATAGAGCTGCTTCCCGATCTTCACTTAAATCTATCAAAAAAACAAAAATATTGCACTCTTTCTTCTCAAATTTTGTTTGTATATATTTTTGCAAAATACAAGAGACCTTACCAAACATGGTCAGGATCGGTCCATTTTTGGGCCTAGTCTCCATATAGATATAGCATCCGATTTGGACTTTTTCATATCTGCAGCCAAAAAAATTAATAAAAATCCCACTCAAATTTGGTTTATGCTTTTTTTTTTTATATGCAGTTAGTTGGGCCTGAGAGATACGGTCTCTAAACGCATGGTATAGGGTATCGTAATTTTCTTACTTGTTTCATATAATATATAGCCCGCTGAAATTTTTGAATAAAGGCGATTTGTGTTGGCCAGGCCTGTTCTAAGCAAACGAATATAAAATATGGTTCGTGGATTCCACTGGAAATAGAAACATCAGATAAGGGGAACTCTTTTGGAAATTCGGATGCTAAGGGGGGCAAAAACGGCCCATAACTATAAAAGGGTACCTTTTTGTATCTTATTTACAAAGTAATTTAGGAATATGAAATTTGATATGTAGATTCCACCAGAGACACAAAAATCGGACAAGAAGAAAATTTGTTTCAATTCGAGCCTTTGGTAGGTAAAAACGGCAGAAAAAATGGGAAAATTGGTACTTTTCAACTGGTAAATTTTCACTTGAAAGTACATTTCCTTAAAAAAAAACCAAATGAGAAAATTATAGTCAGCCGATACCTATACCATGCGTTTAGAGAATTGGTCTTAAGTCCAACTAAGCATAAACCAAATCTAAGTGGGTTTTTATTAATTTTTTGCCTGTAGATCTGAAAAAGTTCATATCGGATACTATATTTATATGGAAACTATGTCGGAAAATGGACCGCTCCTCACCATATTTGGTAAAGTCACTTATTTTTTGCAAAAGCATATGGAAACCTAATTTGAGAAAAATTTGTGCAATATTTTGCTTTTGATAAATTTAAGTGAAGATCGGGAAGCAGCTTTAGACTACTCATTAATGGGTGTAATAAACACACACAACCCCAATTTGACTGGGATATATCTGATAATTTGGATCTTATGACAAGTTAAATAGATCACATCGGGGTCATTTGAATGGGGACTAGGACTGAACATGCACCCATTTTCACCAATTTCAATAACGTTTGTCCTGTGTCTGATGGAAGTTTATATACCAAATTTGATCAAATTATATTGAAGTTTTACACAGACTGACAGTCAAACAAACGGATGAACGGACGGAGATCGCTAAGTCGACTTAGAAAGTGATTCTGTGTTGATGGGTATAATAAAATATGGGTCTAGGTCAAAATTTTTTGGTAGCTACAAGCATCAGCACAAAGTCATTATACCCTATACCACTAAGTGGTCAGACTATAATGAATAATTGGTTTAACTATCGATATACATATGTATATGCAAAGATTGATTTTATTATTATGATATCAAATTTGAATATTTGTTAACTATTTGAACTTTTATTATTGCTTACGATATAAAATATAAAAACATTGATTCCGGTCTGCAAATGTCCGTAGTTTCATTCAAACTTTATTTATAAATGCAGCTCAACGTTTGCAAATTAAATTTGATATGAATTTCTAAAATTAAAATATCTTTTTTATTGATGCCAAAACAGTGGAAACTTTTAAACATATTTACCAGATTTGATTAGGACAATAAAAGCAGAAGAAGGTGTGAAAAAAAATTTAAAAAATCTTAACCGTTATATAAATATGATGATGACTTTAGTGATGGTGGTAAGCAAAAGAATATTTGTGAGAAATATTCTATGAATAAATCAATAATTTAATTTTGTGTCGCAGGCACCATAAAACGAGTCAAGGACAGGATAATTTAATAGCAAGAGAGTTTAAAAATATCCAAAAATGCTACCTAAAGAGGTCACTAACCAAGTGAAAGTAAAACTATGTGCTTTATCTGTTTCCCGACGAGCAATTGAGGCTGATGTTGGTTGTTATCGTCCTGTGAGGAAACCACTGAAATCAGAGAAATATCGTCTGGCTATCATTAATCTTGCTAAAGAACGCATGAACTGGAATTAGAATACTGTTTGCGAATAGTGTTGGCGAAAAAATGAAATATTACAACGGCCATAAAATTTGCCTATATCCACACAGTGCCAAACACTTTGAAGGTTCTACTACAATAACGTAATACAATCGTTCGGTATAAGAATCATTCACCCCCAAGACCATGACTATCATATTATTCCACAGTGTTATTGTTTTGTAAAGGTTTCCATTGTTTTGTCAACAGCATAAAAATAAAAACTTTTAAGTTTTGTGATATTTTCTGAAGTTATGTTAATATTTCTTCTTTGTTTAATAAATAAAACAATAAAATGTTTAAATAAATAAAAGATTTTTAAATTTTATGATCAAATTTTTTGGTCAAAAATATATTATGTTAAACTATTCCATCGTATTGTCACTCAAACTATATTTCTTATTGTTAGATTTGTAGTCATTTTTCAGACATATTGCTGAATACTGTAATTAATATGTAAATTTTAATTTTGTTTCAATGGTGCGTTGTAGAGAAGAAAGCATATATTTCAAAAATTCATAACTACACTGTATTCTTAATCGGCCCGGTTTATGGCATATCAGCATTCATCATATCTTATTGTTTTTAAATATTATTATGGTTTAAATAATTAATATAATAATTACGCTAACAACGTAGCGGCTGTACTGCTATTTACATATATATTTTTTATTTAGAAATACAAAAAAATCAACATTAAAAATATATTGTTGTGTTTTTCTATAAATAAATTAATACATAAAATTTTTTTGTAACTTTAAATTGGTTTTTTTTAACAACTAGATAATTTAGCATTATTTGCTTCAGATGTTGGTGAATTTTTACTGCCTTTATATTAACTAGTAGTGTCTGTGGTGTAGTTACATAAATATTAGCTTATATATATGATGTAAATAGTGTTTGCATAAACTGTATAATATTAGCTCTGTTCGTTTACGTGATAATTTGTAATAATTTGTACAAATTATCACAAAATTTACTGGATCCTGTTCGTTTACTTCAAAAACCCAGTAAAAGAGAATAAATGAGAGCGTAAAATGACAGTTCATTTTTTTTAAACTTGCTAGTTAAGTTTTGTGGCAAATAAAGCAAAAATGCTACAATTCTATTTTTTTTTTTAATTTTATATAGTAATTCTGAAGAAATTAACGATAGAAGAAGTAAGAAAATATTCATATAACCAGGTTTCATTAATTTTAGTCTTTTAAAACCGACTCCTGCACAAAAAAATATGTGTATCTGCCAATTTCTTTCACAAGAAATGTTTATTTTCAAAAGCAATAGGTAATGATATAAGTTTAATGGAATATTTTTACATGTTATATAAAATAAATTCTTCTAATTAAGGTATATTTATTTTTTTAATTTAGAGTCTCACTTCTTCTTCACTTTCAAATGTGTTTACAACAGCTGTTTCTATGAACTTGCAAATTCTTACAAATTGCAGTTCGTTTTCTATTTTGGATATTTATGTTTTTGAGAACTAATTTTTCTTACTCTCTGAAATTTCGGTTTTTACTGGGAAAGTAAACGAACAGAGTTATTGATAGATATTAATATACAGTCAGTCATGATCTAGATGTCATTAAATAAATAACACATGGCGCAGTCGTCGCGGAATGTTTACAAGAAGTAAAACTAAAGATCAGAACAATCAAATAAAAGAAGAGGAAGATTCTGAAGACGGAATTTATGAAGATTCAATTGAGATGGCACAATTACAACGATGAGTAACTTTGATGTTCATAAACCTGAATCCCTTAAGTTGGATGGCAATTTGACAGAAAATTGGCGTGTCTTCAAACAGAATTACGATATTTTTGCAATTGTGACAGAACTGGAAAATAAAAAAGAACAACCACAAATTGGCATATTTTTAAATCTTTGTAGCCCTGAAATAATTGAAATATTTTATTCTTTAGGTTTATCGGAAGAAAGCAGAAAGAAATATGATTCAGTAGTCGCAGCAGTGGAGGGGTACTGTACACCGCAAAAGAACGAAGTCTACGAAGCTTCTAAATTTAATAAAAGGAAACAAGTGGAGATTGATTCCTTTCTTTTGGACTTAAGTAAACTGGCGAAAGGATGCGAGTACAAAGATGAAGACAGATAAATAAGTTATTGGCACAAACAACAGTAAACTGCAAAAACAAGTTATTAGAAACTGAAGCATTGGATTTATCAAAAACAATAAAAATAACAAGAAACTTTGAACTAGTTGAAGGCCAAATAAATGACATACAAAAACAACAACAAACAGTGATAAGAGGAATAAAAACAATCAAAAACCTTTAATTATGTACAATCAGCATGCAAATTTTGTAAAGGCAAGCACGAATCTAGAAAATGTCCTGCATTTGGCAAGCAATGCAATAATTGTGGTCGTATGAATCACTTTAGTGTAACATGTTCCGCTTCTAGGATAAGAGAGATTAGAGAAACTGAAATCGATGAATCTCAAGAAGAGGATATTTTTCTTCACCAGATTTCTGCTATATTGGTAGACCGGAAAAGATGGTATAAATTGATTCGACTAAAGAATTGTTTGATAAAATTTAAACTTGTTACTGGTGCTGATGTTAACGTGCTTCCGCTGAGGTATTTAAAATATATGAAAGTTGTGCATCTTCAAAAAGGTGGAATTCCACCACAAAGCTACAGCGGTTCCGATTTAAAATATGTTGGAACAAGCGAATGCGTTGTAATGTGCCGAAATGAAATAACATTAAAGTTTGTAGTGATCGATACACAATATAAAGCCTTATTAGGTTTGACAGCTTGCTCAAAATTAAATTTAATTAAACGTGTGTATAGCGTTTCACAAACAGAAAAACAAAAACTTTTCGTCAAAAACCTTGATATATTTGAAAGTTTAGGATGTTATGTAAAAAATTTGGAAATAAAATTACGTAAAGATTCTACGCCCACTATAAAGCCGGCAAGAAAAATTCCATTATCACTATCTATACGTGTAAAAGAATAATTGCAACGAATGGTTGAGAGATATTTTAAACCTTTGCTTTATGGTGTAAAAATAGGTCCGGAAGTATTCCAAAAGTATAATGAAAAAAATTTTGCTCATATTCCTAATGTTACTGCTGATGCAATGGAAGAACATGATGAGCTGTTACAACAAGTAGTTGATCATGCAAGGATGGCGAACATAAAATTTAAGAAGGACGAAATACAATACAAAGTAACTGAGGTTAAGTATTTGGGCAAAATAATATCACAAGAAGGTGTAAAATGTGATCCTGATCGAGTTAAAGCGATATATTGAAAATTTCTCACCCCAAGGATAAAAAAGATTTGCAGAAACTATTGCGGATGATCAACTACATTAGACAATACATTCCAAATCTGGCAGAAAAACCCAACCGTTAAGAGAACTCTTAAAAACTGGAATCATTTATGAATGGCAAGCAGTTCATAGAACTGTTTACAGCAAATAAAACACTTAATTGCAAGTGTACCAAGATTGCAACATTTCGATGAAAATATAGACATCACCATTGAAACCGATGCGTCAAAGTTTGGCGTTGGTTGCTGTTTAATGCAGAAAGGAAAGCCCGTTACATTTGCTTCGAGAAGCGTTACGGATGCTGAAATTAACTACGCAGAAGTAGAAAAAGAGTTGCTCACAGTGGTTTTTGCATGTCGTAAGTTTACCTACTACATTTCTGGAAAGCAAGTTTTAGTTAAAAGTGATCACAAACCGCTGGTGGAAATCTTGAAGAAAAGTTTTATTACAACGGTTGAAACTAATCAAATATGATATAAATCTAATTCATGTTCCGGGAAGGCTTCTTGCTGATTTTCTCTCACATTATTTTGAAAAAGGTGATAAAACTCCCGAAATTGAAGAATTGCAGGAATTTGTACATTCTATAAACATATCTGCAGATCGCCTACAATCATTTAGGAATGAATGAATGCAATCAGATAAACTGCTTAAAGAACTAAAGAATTTCTTATTGGAAGGTTGGTCAAAGGACAAGCGCAAAATTCCCGAAGACCTTAAGATTTATTGGAAACGCAGAAATGACTTAACAATTGAAAATGATATTGTTTTCTTCAACCATCGGGTTATTGCACCTCATAACTTACGCAAAATGTTTTGGCCCAACTACACTCATCGCAATTGGGAATTCAGAAAACCGCGAAGAGATCTCGTTGTTTGGTATATTGGCCTAAATTGAAGAAGCTATTGAGAAAATGATTAGCTAGTGTGATGTGTGTCAGAAATATCGTGCTTCCAACAAAAAGGGCCAATGCTTTCACACAGAGTGACAGAACTACCTTTTAGCAAAGTTGGCTTAGATATTTGCGAATATGCTAAAAGATCATATTTGATATTATCTGATTTTATTCTGGTTCTTGGACATTATTCCACTAAGAACCAAAATCGCCTGCGAATGTATTAATAAGTTGAAAGCGTGTTCTGCTAACCATGGTATTCCACTTAGTATAGTCTCAGATAATATGCCGTTCAATTCCTTACAGTTCAAGCCATTTTGATATAAATTCGATAACAACAAGTCCGGGTAACCGCAGGCCTATGGATTTTCAGAAAAAGCCGTAGGAATAGCAAAAATCTTATAAAAAAAAGTCTTTAGAAAGCCATAAAGATACTTGGCTTGATTTGTTAGAATATCGAAATACGCCATTAAAAGAAATTGATGCTTCACAAGTTGAGTTATTAATGAGTCACAAAACTCGTACGCTCATCCCAGGAAAAATAAGCCTATTTCAACCGCATTGTGTTCCAAAAATTGATAAGAACATCAGATCCAAAAAAGCTAATGCAAAAATGTACTATGATAAAAATGCCAAAGCTAGATTGTATTTTAAAAAAGGGGAGAATGTATGGTACAATCACGGTTTGAACACGTAGATAAAAGCTATCATCGAAAATAAACATCCTTCGCCAAGATCTTATTGGATACGTTTGGAAGATGTCACCATTCTTCGAAGAAATTCTAAGTGGCTCCGTAAATGAAATTTTGTAACAACAATGTAGTAAACAGCCTTTGCAAGACAACATATTCCTATAAAATATTGAATTATGCTTTTTTAAAAAACTTATATTATTGTATTTCTTGAATTATTATCAATTAACACTTCTTTATTAGTTTAAAGAGGGAAATGTTGTGGTTACATATATATAAGCTTACATATATGATGTAAAAAGTGTTTGCATAAACCGTATAATATTGATAGATATTAATAAACAGTCAGTCATGATCTAGATGTCATTAAATAAATAACACAGTCTGCTATAATTGCATTAATAATCAAAAGTGGTTAAATATGTAAATTTATTCATTTATTATACCTACCCTATACCACTATGTGGTTTGGGTATAATGACTTTGTGCTGGTGTTTGTAACTACCAAAAATATTTGACCTAGACCCATCTTTTATTATACCGATCGGCTCAGAATAACTTTCTGAGTCGTTTTAGCGATGTATACAAACAATAATGACTTTGTGCTGCTGTTTGTAACTACCAAAAATATTTGACCTGGACCCATCTTTTATTATACCGATCGGCTCAGAATAACTTTCTGAGTCGTTTTAGCGATGTCCGTCTCCGTCCGTTCGTCCGTCCGTCCGTTTTAATAGCAAGAGAGTTTAAAAATATCCAAAAATGCTACCTAAAGAGGTCACTAACCAAGTGAAAGTAGAACTATGTGCTTTATCTGTTTCCCGACGAGCAATTGAGGCTGATGTTGGTTGTTATCGTCCTGTGAGGAAACCACTGAAATCAGAGAAAAATCGTCTGTCTATCATTAATCTTGCTAAAGAACGCATGAACTGGAATTAGAATACTGTTTGCGAATAGTGTTGGCGAAAAAATGAAATATTACAACGGCCATAAAATTGGAACAAGTCTAGTTTAGGGGCGATGCCCCGATATTTTAGTTTTTTTTGGAGGGGGTAGGGGTTTTTGGGGTGATTCCAGGGAAATATTTTTTTTTTGTCGGTCGAGCCTATTTTCCGAGTTATGGACCCCAAAAGTTTTGATATTGACTACTGTATAACTTTGATATTTACTATCGGATTTCGACAATATATATATCGTTGGAAAGCTTATTTGAGTTCCTTCTATGTGGTATTTTAAAATTTGAAATCCATTAACCCATTATGAACCTATTGCAAATTTTGCATTTTTGTGAGAGAGTATTTTTTTAATATGGGATTATCTCATAAACAGACGTATGTCATGTATGGTTTTATATTAACTGAATAAAAGGTGGGTCCACAAGCTTTATTTTGATGTATCTCATGGCAACTTAACCCTTTCAGAACCGGATATATTTGGTATTTTATCTACATTTTTATGCTTTTTGAAAAATATATTGATATTTTATGGATTTTTAATATTTTTTTTATTTTATTTGTGTATTTATTTTATATATTTAGTCATATTGGTAATGCTTTTTGGAAAATATATTTGTATTTCGAAGGTAGTTAAAATTTATATAATTTTTTTTTAAATTGTGGCAACTTTATTGATTTAAAAAATTTTCATCAAAAAAATTTGTTCTGTTGTTTTAAAAAATATAAACAATTAGTTGTCTCATTTTAAAGCGCCGCCGGCGAAAATTTTTTAGAAAAAATCGCGCGATTTGTTCTAAAAAATTTTCATAATAGGACGGATAAAGAATTTTGTTGTGTTGTTTTAAAAAATATAAACAATTAGTTGTCTCATTTTAAAGCGCCGCAGGCGAAAATTTTTTAGAAAAAATCGCGCGATTTTTTCTAAAAAATTTTCATAATAGGACGGATAAAGAATTTTGTTGTGTTGTTTTAAAGCGCTGCAGGCTAGAATTAGGAATAAATTTTTCAAAAAGCCTTAAAAATGAAGATAAAATACCAAATATATCCGGTTCTGAAAGGGTTAAGTTGCCATGAGGTACATCAAAATAAAGCTTGTGGACCTACCTTTTATTCAGTTAATATAAAACCATACATGACGTACGTCTAGTTATGAGATAATCCCATATTAAAAAAAATACTCTCTCACAAAAATGCAAAATTTGCAATAGGTTCATAATGGGTTAATGGATTTCAAATTTTAAAATACCACATAGAAGGAACTCAAATAAGCTTTCCAACGATATATATATTGTCGAAATCCGATAGTAAATATCAAAGTTATACAGTAGTCAATATCAAAAGTTTTGGGGTCCATAACTCGGAAAATAGGCTCGACCGACAAAAAAAAAATATTTCCCTGGAATCACATTAAAAAGTTTTATAAGTGGTAAAAATTTTGAACCGATCGGGGCATCGCCCCTAAACTAGACTTAAGCCATAAAATTTGCCTATATCCACACAGTACCAAACACTTTGAAGGTTCTACTACAATAACGTAATTCAATCGTTCGGTATAAGAATCATTCACCCCCAAGACCATGACTATCATATTATTCCACAGTGTTATTGTTTTGTAAAGGTTTCCATTGTTTTGTCAACAGCATTAAAATAAAAACTTTTAAGTTTTGTGATATTTTCTGAAGTTATGTTAATATTTCTTCTTTGTTTAATAAATAAAACAATAAAATGTTTAAATAAATAAAAGATTTTTAAATTTTATGATCAAATTTTTTGGTCAAAAATATATTATGTTAAACTATTCCATCGTATTGTCACTCAAACTATATTTCTTATTGTTAGATTTGTAGTCATTTTTCAGACATATTGCTGAATACTGTAATTAATATGTAAATTTTAATTTTGTTTCGATGGTGCGTTGTAGAGAAGAAAGCATATATTTCAAAAATTCATAACTACACTGTATTCTTAATCGGCCCGGTTTATGGCATATCAGCATTTATCATATCTTATTGTTTTTAAATATTATTATGGTTTAAATAATTAATATAATAATTACGCTAACAACGTAGCGGCTATACTGCTATTTACATATATATTTTTTATTTAGAAATACAAAAAAATCAACATTAAAAATATATTGTTGTGTTTTTCTATATCTGTTCGTTTACTTCAAAAACCCAGTAAAAGAGAATAAATGAGAGCGTAAAATGACAGTTCATTTTTTTTAACTTGCTAGTTAAGTTTTGTGGCAAATAAAGCAAAAATGCTACAATTCTATTTTTTTTTTTTATTTTATATAGTAATTCTGAAGAAATTAACGATAGAAGAAGTAAGAAAATATTCATATAACCAGGTTTCATTAATTTTAATCTTTTAAAACCGATTCCTGCACAAAAAATTGTGTGTATCTGCCAATTTCTTTCACAAGAAATGTTTATTTTCAAAAGCAATAGGTAATGATATTAGTTTAAATTAATATTTTTACATGTTATATAAAATAAATTCTTCTAATTAAGGTATATTTATTTTTTTAATTTAGAGTCTCACTTCTTCTTCACTTTCAAATGTGTTTACAACAGCTGTTTCTATGAACTTGCAAATTCTTACAAATTGCAGTTCGTTTTCTATTTTGGATATTTATGTTTTTGAGAACTAATTTTTCTTACTCTCTGAAATTTCGGTTTTTACTGGGAAAGTAAACGAACAGAGTTATTGATAGATATTAATATACAGTCAGTCATGATCTAGATGTCATTAAATAAATAACACATGGCGCAGTCGTCGCGGAATGTTTACAAGAAGTAAAACTAAAGATCAGAACAATCAAATAAAAGAAGAGGAAGATTCTGAAGACGGAATTTATGAAGATTCAATTGAGATGGCACAATTACAACGATGAGTAACTTTGATGTTCATAAACCGGAATCCCTTAAGTTGGATGGCAATTTGACAGAAAATTGGCGTGTCTTAAAACAGAATTACGATATTTTTGCAATTGTGACAGAACTGGAAAATAAAAAAGAACAACAACAAATTGGCATATTTTTAAATCTTTGTAGCCCTGAAATAATTGAAATATTTTATTCTTTAGGTTTATCGGAAGAAAGCAGAAAGAAATATGATTCAGTAGTCGCAGCAGTAGAGGGGTACTGTACACCGCAAAAGAACGAAGTCTACGAAGCTTCTAAATTTAATAAAAGGAAACAAGTGGAGATTGATTCCTTTCTTTTGGACTTAAGTAAACTGGTGAAAGGATGCGAGTACAAATATGAAGACAGATAAATAAGTTATTGGCACAAACAACAGTAAACTGCAAAAACAAGTTATTAGAAACTGAAGCATTGGATTTATCAAAAACAATAAAAATAACAAGAAACTTTGAACTAGTTGAAGGCCAAATAAATGACATACAAAAACAACAACAAACAGTGATAAGAGGAATAAAAACAATCAAAAAACCCTAATTATGTACAATCAGCATGCAAATTTTGTAAAGGCAAGCACGAATCTAGAAAATGTCCTGCATTTGGCAAGCAATGCAATAATTGTGGTCGTATGAATCACTTTAGTGTAACATGTTCCGCTTCTAGGATAAGAGAGATTAGAGAAACTGAAATCGATGAATCTCAAGAAGAGGATATTTTTCTTCACCAGATTTCTGCTATATTGGTAGACCGGAAAAGATGGTATAAATTGATTCGACTAAAGAATTGTTTGATAAAATTTAAACTTGTTACTGGTGCTGATGTTAACGTGCTTCCGCTGAGGTATTTAAAATATATGAAAGTTGTGCATCTTCAAAAAGGTGGAATTCCACCACAAAGCTACAGCGGTTCCGATTTAAAATATGTTGGAACAAGCGAATGCGTTGTAATGTGCCGAAATGAAATAACATTAAAGTTTGTAGTGATCGATACACAATATAAAGCCTTATTAGGTTTGACAGCTTGCTCAAAATTAAATTTAATTAAACGTGTGTATAGCGTTTCACAAACAGAAAAACAAAAACTTTTCGTCAAAAACCTTGATATATTTGAAAGTTTAGGATGTTATGTAAAAAATTTGGAAATAAAATTACGTAAAGATTCTACGCCCACTATAAAGCCGGCAAGAAAAATTCCATTATCACTATCTATACGTGTAAAAGAATAATTGCAACGAATGGTTGAGAGATATTTTAAACCTTTGCTTTATGGTGTAAAAATAGGTCCGGAAGTATTCCAAAAGTATAATGAAAAAAATTTTGCTCATATTCCTAATGTTACTGCTGATGCAATGGAAGAACATGATGAGCTGTTACAACAAGTAGTTGATCATGCAAGGATGGCGAACATAAAATTTAAGAAGGACAAAATACAATACAAAGTAACTGAGGTTAAGTATTTGGGCAAAATAATATCACAAGAAGGTGTAAAATGTGATCCTGATCGAGTTAAAGCGATATATTGAAAATTTCTCACCCCAAGGATAAAAAAGATTTGCAGAAACTATTGCGGATGATCAACTACATTAGACAATACATTCCAAATCTGGCAGAAAAACCCAACCGTTAAGAGAACTCTTAAAAACTGGAATCATTTATGAATGGCAAGCAGTTCATAGAACTGTTTACAGCAAATAAAACACTTAATTGCAAGTGTACCAAGATTGCAACATTTCGATGAAAATATAGACATCACCATTGAAACCGATGCGTCAAAGTTTGGCGTTGGTTGCTGTTTAATGCAGAAAGGAAAGCCCATTACATTTGCTTCGAGAAGCGTTACGGATGCTGAAATTAACTACGCAGAAGTAGAAAAAGAGTTGCTCACAGTGGTTTTTGCATGTCGTAAGTTTACCTACTATATTTCTGGAAAGCAAGTTTTAGTTAAAAGTGATCACAAACCGCTGGTGGAAATCTTGAAGAAAAGTTTTATTACAACGGGTGAAACTAATCAAATATGATATAAATCTAATTCATGTTCCGGGAAGGCTTCTTGCTGATTTTCTCTCACATTATTTTGAAAAAGGTGATAAAACTCCCGAAATTGAAGAATTGCAGGAATTTGTACATTCTATAAACATATCTGCAGATCGCCTACAATCATTTAGGAATGAATGAATGCAATCAGATAAACTGCTTAAAGAACTAAAGAATTTCTTATTGGAAGGTTGGTCAAAGGACAAGCGCAAAATTCCCGAAGACCTTAAGATTTATTGGAAACGCAGAAATGACTTAACAATTGAAAATGATATTGTTTTCTTCAACCATCGGGTTATTGCACCTCATAACTTACGCAAAATGTTTTGGCCCAACTACACTCATCGCAATTGGGAATTCAGAAAACCGCGAAGAGATCTCGTTGTTTGGTATATTGGCCTAAATTGAAGAAGCTATTGAGAAAATGATTAGCTAGTGTGATGTGTGTCAGAAATATCGTGCTTCCAACAAAAAGGGCCAATGCTTTCACACAGAGTGACAGAACTACCTTTTAGCAAAGTTGGCTTAGATATTTGCGAATATGCTAAAAGATCATATTTGATATTATCTGATTTTATTCTGGTTCTTGGACATTATTCCACTAAGAACCAAAATCGCCTGCGAATGTATTAATAAGTTGAAAGCGTGTTCTGCTAACCATGGTATTCCACTTAGTATAGTCTCAGATAATATGCCGTTCAATTCCTTACAGTTCAAGCCATTTTGATATAAATTCGATAACAACAAGTCCGGGTAACCGCAGGCCTATGGATTTTCAGAAAAAGCCGTAGGAATAGCAAAAATCTTATAAAAAAAAGTCTTTAGAAAGCCATAAAGATACTTGGCTTGATTTGTTAGAATATCGAAATACGCCATTAAAAGAAATTGATGCTTCACAAGTTGAGTTATTAATGAGTCACAAAACTCGTACGCTCATCCCAGGAAAAATAAGCCTATTTCAACCGCATTGTGTTCCAAAAATTGATAAGAACATCAGATCCAAAAAAGCTAATGCAAAATTGTACTATGATAAAAATGCCAAAGCTAGATTGTATTTTAAAAAAGGGGAGAATGTATGGTACAATCACGGTTTGAACACGTAGATAAAAGCTATCATCGAAAATAAACATCCTTCGCCAAGATCTTATTGGATACGTTTGGAAGATGTCACCATTCTTCGAAGAAATTCTAAGTGGCTCCGTAAATGAAATTTTGTAACAACAATGTAGTAAACAGCCTTTGCAAGACAACATATTCCTATAAAATATTGAATTATGCTTTTTTAAAAAACTTATATTATTGTATTTCTTGAATTATTATCAATTAACACTTCTTTATTAGTTTAAAGAGGGAAATGTTGTGGTTACATATATATAAGCTTACATATATGATGTAAAAAGTGTTTGCATAAACTGTATAATATTGATAGATATTAATAAACAGTCAGTCATGATCTAGATGTCATTAAATAAATAACACAGTCTGCTATAATTGCATTAATAATCAAAAGTGGTTAAATATGTAAATTTATTCATTTATTATACCTACCCTATACCACTATGTGGTTTGGGTATAATGACTTTGTGCTGCTGTTTGTAACTACCAAAAATATTTGACCTAGACCCATCTTTTATTATACCGATCGGCTCAGAATAACTTTCTGAGTCGTTTTAGCGATGTATACAAACAGCTGTTTTTACCCTATACCACTATGTGGTTTGGGTATAATGACTTTGTGCTGCTGTTTGTAACTACCAAAAATATTTGACCTAGACCCATCTTTTATTATACCGATCGGCTCAGAATAACTTTCTGAGTCGTTTTAGCGATGTCCGTCTCCGTCCGTTCGTCCGTCCGTCCGTTTTAATAGCAAGAGAGTTTAAAAATATCCAAAAATGCTACCTAAAGAGGTCACTAACCAAGTGAAAGTAGAACTATGTGCTTTATCTGTTTCCCGACGAGCAATTGAGGCTGATGTTGGTTGTTATCGTCCTGTGAGGAAACCACTGAAATCAGAGAAAAATCGTCTGGCTATCATTAATCTTGCTAAAGAACGCATGAACTGGAATTAGAATACTGTTTGCGAATAGTGTTGGCGAAAAAATGAAATATTACAACGGCCATAAAATTTGCCTATATCCACACAGTACCAAACACTTTGAAGGTTCTACTACAATAACGTAATACAATCGTTCGGTATAAGAATCATTCACCCCCAAGACCATGACTATCATATTATTCCACAGTGTTATTGTTTCGTAAAGGTTTCCATTGTT
Organism: Cordilura impudica; assembly: GCA_963682025.1. Classification (NCBI taxonomy): domain Eukaryota; kingdom Metazoa; phylum Arthropoda; class Insecta; order Diptera; family Scathophagidae; genus Cordilura; species Cordilura impudica. Next base: position 18,802,060 of record OY821522.1, on the reverse strand, counting down.
TTGTCAACAGCATTAAAATAAAAACTTTTAAGTTTTGTGATATTTTCTGAAGTTATGTTAATATTTCTTCTTTGTTTAATAAATAAAACAATAAAATGTTTAAATAAATAAAAGATTTTTAAATTTTATGATCAAATTGTTTGGTCAAAAATATATTATGTTAAACTATTCCATCGTATTGTCACTCAAACTATATTTCTTATTGTTAGATTTGTAGTCATTTTTCAGACATATTGCTGAATACTGTAATTAATATGTAAATTTTAATTTTGTTTCGATGGTGCGTTGTAGAGAAGAAAGCATATATTTCAAAAATTCATAACTACACTGTATTCTTAATCGGCCCGGTTTATGGCATATCAGCATTTATCATATCTTATTGTTTTTAAATATTATTATGGTTTAAATAATTAATATAATAATTACGCTAACAACGTAGCGGCTATACTGCTATTTACATATATATTTTTTATTTAGAAATACAAAAAAATCAACATTAAAAATATATTGTTGTGTTTTTCTATAAATAAATTAATACATAAAATTTTTTTTGTAAATTTAAATTGTTTTTTTTTTTAACAACTAGATAATTTAGCATTATTTGCTTCAGATGTTGGTGAATTTTTACTGCCTTTATATTAACTAGTAGTGTCTGTGGTGTAGTTGCATAAATATAAGCTTATATATATGATGTAAATAGTGTTTGCATAAACTGTATAATATTAGCTCTGTTCGTTTACGTGATAATTTGTAATAATTTGTACAAATTATCACAAAATTTACTGGATCCTGTTCGTTTACTTCAAAAAACCCAGTAAAAGAGAATAAATGAGACCGTAAAATGACAGTTCTTTTTTTTAAAACTTGCTAGTTAAGTTTTGTGGCAAATAAAGCAAAAATGCTACAATTCTATTTTTTTTTTTTTAAATTTTATATAGTAATTCTGAAGAAATTAACGATAGAAGAAGTAAGAAAATATTCATATAACCAGGTTTCATTAATTTTAATCTTTTAAAATGGATTCCTGCACAAAAAAATATGTGTATCTGCCAATTTCTTTCACAATAAATGTTTATTTTCAAAAGCAATAGGTAATGATATTAGTTTAAATTAATATTTTTACATGTTATATAAAATAAATTCTTCTAATTAAGGTATATTTATTTTTTTAATTTAGAGTCTCACTTCTTCTTCACTTTCAAATGTGTTTACAACAGCTGTTTCTATGAACTTGCAAATTCTTACAAATTGCAGTTCGTTTTCTATTTTGGATATTTATGTTTTTGAGAACTAATTTTTCTTTCTCTCTGAAATTTCGGTTTTTACTGGGAAAGTAAACGAACAGAGTTATTGATAGATATTAATATACAGTCAGTCATGATCTAGATGTCATTAAATAAATAACACATGGCGCAGTCGTCGCGGAATGTTTACAAGAAGTAAAACTAAAGATCAGAACAATCAAATGAAAGAAGAGGAAGATTCTGAAGACGGAATTTATGAAGATTCAATTGAGATGGCAACAATTACAACGATGAGTAACTTTGATGTTCATAAACCTGAATCCCTTAAGTTGGATGGCAATTTGACAGAAAATTGGCGTGTCTTCAAACAGAATTACGATATTTTTGCAATTGTGACAGAACTGGAAAATAAAAAAGAACAACAACAAATTGGCATATTTTTAAATCTTTGTAGCCCTGAAATAATTGAAATATTTTATTCTTTAGGTTTATCGGATGAAAGCAGAAAGAAATATGATTCAGTAGTCGCAGCAGTAGAGGGGTACTGTACACCGCAAAAGAACGAAGTCTACGAAGCTTCTAAATTTAATAAAAGGAAACAAGTGGAGGTTGATTCCTTTCTTTTGGACTTAAGTAAACTGGTGAAAGGATGCGAGTACAAAGATGAAGACAGATAAATAAGTTATTGGCACAAACAACAGTAAACTGCAAAAACAAGTTGTTAGAAACTGAAGCATTGGATTTATCAAAAACAATAAAAATAACAAGAAACTTTGAACTAGTTGAAGGTCAAATAAATGACATACAAAAACAACAACAAACAGTGAAAAGAGGAATAAAAACAATCAAAAAACCCTAGAATTTACAAATTATAATGGCAACGATAGTAATTATGTACAATCAGCATGCAAATTTTGTAAAGGCAAGCACGAATCTAGAAAATGTCCTGCATTTGGCAAGCAATGCAATAATTGTGGTCGTATGAATCACTTTAGTGTAACATGTTCCGCTTCTAGGATAAGAGAGATTAGAGAAACTGAAATCGATGAATCTCAAGAAGAGGATATTTTTCTTCACCAGATTTCTGCTATATTGGTAGACCGGAAAAGATGGTATAAATTGATTCGACTAAAGAATTGTTTGATAAAATTTAAACTTGTTACTGGTGCTGATGTTAACGTGCTTCCGCTGAGGTATTTAAAATATATGAAAGTTGTGCATCTTCAAAAAGGTGGAATTCAACCACAAAGCTACAGCGGTTCCGATTTAAAATATGTTGGAACAAGCGAATGCGTTGTAATGTGCCGAAATGAAATAACATTAAAGTTTGTAGTGATCGATACACAATATAAAGCCTTATTAGGTTTGACAGCTTGCTCAAAATTAAATTTAATTAAACGTGTGTATAGCGTTTCACAAACAGAAAAACAAAAATTTTTCGTCAAAAACCTTGATATATTTGAAAGTTTAGAATGTTATGTAAAAAATTTGGAAATAAAATTACGTAAAGATTCTACGCCCACTATAAAGCCGGCAAGAAAAATTCCATTATCACTATCTATACGTGTAAAAGAATAATTGCAACGAATGGTTGAGAGATATTTTAAACCTTTGCTTTATGGTGTAAAAATAGGTCCGGAAGTATTCCAAAAGTATAATGAAAAAAATTTTGCTCATATTCCTAATGTTACTGTTTTTATAGATGACATATTAATTACTGCTGATGCAATGGAAGAACATGATGAGCTGTTACAACAGGTAGTTGATCATGCAAGGATGGTGAACATAGAATTTAAGAAGGACAAAATACAATACAAAGTAACTGAGGTTAAGTATTTGGGCAAAATAATATCACAAGAAGGTGTAAAATGTGATCCTGATCGAGTTAAAGCGATATTGAAAATTTCTCACCCCAAGGATAAAAAAGATTTGCAGAAACTATTGCGGATGGTCAACTACATTAGAGAATACATTCCAAATCTGGCAGAAAAACCCAACCGTTAAGAGAACTCTTAAAAACTGGAATCATTTATGAATGGCAAGCAGTTCATAGAACTGTTTACAGCAAATAAAACACTTAATTGCAAGTGCACCAAGATTGCAAAATTTCGATGAAAATATAGACATCACCATTGAAACCGATGCGTCAAAGTTTGGCGTTGGTTGCTGTTTAATGCAGAAAGGAAAGCCCGTTACATTTGCTTCGAGAAGCGTTACGGATGCTGAAAATAACTACGCAGAAGTAGAAAAAGAGTTGCTCACAGTGGTTTTTGCATGTCGTAAGTTTACCTACTACATTTCTGGAAAGCAAGTTTTAGTTAGAAGTGATCACAAACCGCTGGTGGAAATCTTGAAGAAAAGTTTTATTACAACGGTTGAAACTAATCAAATATGATATAAATCTAATTCAAGTTCCGGGAAGGCTTCTTGCTGATTTTCTCTCACGTTATTTTGAAAAAGGTGATAAAACTCCCGAAATTGAAGAATTGCAGGAATTTTTACATTCTATAAACATATCTGCAGATCGCCTACAATCATTTAGGAATGAATGAATGCAATCTGATAAACTGCTTAAAGAACTAAAGAATTTTTTTATTGGAAGGTTGGCCAAAGGACAAGCGCAAAATTCCCGAAGACCTTAAGATTTATTGGAAACACAGAAATGACTTAACAATTGAAAATGATATTGTTTTCTTCAACCATCGGGTTATTGCACCTCATAACTTACGCAAAATGTTTTGGCCCAACTACACTCATCGCAATTGGGAATTCAGAAAACCACGAAGAGAGCTCGTTGTTTGGTATATTGGCCTAAAATAGAAGAAGCTATTGAGAAAATGATTAGCTACTGTGATGTGTGTCAGAAATATCGTGCTTCCAACAAAAAGGGCCAATGCTTTCACACAGAGTGCCAGAACTACCTTTTAGCAAAGTTGGCTTAGACATTTGCGAATATGCTAAAATATCATATTTGATATTATCTGATTTTATTCTGGTTCTTGGACATTATTCCACTAAGAAACAAAATCGCCTGCGAATGTATTAATAAGTTGAAAGCGTGTTCTGCTAACCATGGTATTCCACTTAGAATAGTCTCAGATAATATGCCGTTCAATTCCTTACAGTTCAAGCCATTTTGATATAAATTCGATAACAACAAGTCCGGGTAACCGCAGGCCTATGGATTTTCAGAAAAAGCCGTAGGAATAGCAAAAATCTTATAAAAAAAAGTCTTTAGAAAGCCATAAAGATACTTGGCTTGATTTGTTAGAATGTCGAAATACGCCATTAAAAGAAATTGATGCTTCACAAGTAGAGTTATTAATGAGTCGCAAAACTCGTACGCTCATCCCAGGAAAAATAAGCCTATTTCAACCGCATTGTGTTCCAAAAATTGATAAGAACATCAGATCCAAAAAAGCTAATGCAAAAATGTACTATGATAAAAATGCCAAAGCTAGATTGCATTTTAAAAAAGGGGAGAATGTATGGTACAATCACGGTTTGAACACGTAGATAAAAGCTATCATCGAAAATAAACATCCTTCGCCAAGATCTTATTGGATACGTTTGGAAGATGTCACCATTCTTCGAAGAAATTCTAAGTGGCTCCGTAAATGAAATTTTGTAACAACAATGTAGTAAACAGCCTTTGCAAGACAACATATTCCTATAAAATATTGAATTATGCTTTTTTAAAAAACTTATATTATTGTATTTCTTGAATTATTATCAATTAACACTTCTTTATTAGTTTAAAGAGGGAAATGTTGTGGTTACATATATATAAGCTTACATATATGATGTAAAAAGTGTTTGCATAAACTGTATAATATTGATAGATATTAATAAACAGTCAGTCATGATCTAGATGTCATTAAATAAATAACACAGTCTGCTATAATTGCATTAATAATCAAAAGTGGTTAAATATGTAAATTTATTCATTTATTATACCTACCCTAGACCACTATGTGGTTTGGGTATAATGACTTTATGCTGCTGTTTGTAACTACCAAAAATATTTGACCTAGACCCATCTTTTATTATACCGATCGGCTCAGAATAACTTTCTGAGTCGTTTTAGCGATGTCCGTCCGTTCGTCCGTCCGTCCGTTTTAATAGCAAGAGAGTTTAAAAATATCCAAAAATGCTACCTAAAGAGGTCACTAACCAAGTGAAAGTAGAACTATGTGCTTTATCTGTTTCCCGACGAGCAATTGAGGCTGATGTTGGTTGTTATCGTCCTGTGAGGAAACCACTGAAATCAGAGAAAAATCGTCTGTCTATCATTAATCTTGCTAAAGAACGCATGAACTGGAATTAGAATACTGTTTGCGAATAGTGTTGGCGAAAAAATGAAATATTACAACGGCCATAAAATTTGCCTATATCCACACAGTACCAAACACTTTGAAGGTTCTACTACAATAACGTAATACAATCGTTCGGTATAAGAATCATTGACCCCCAAGACCATGACTATCATATTATTCCACAGTGTTATTGTTTTGTAAAGGTTTCCATTGTTTTGTCAACAGCATAAAAATAAGAACTTTTAAGTTTTGTGATATTTTCTGAAGTTATGTTAATATTTCTTCTTTGTTTAATAAATAAAACAATAAAATCGGTCCGATTAAGAATACAGTACAGTTATGAATTTTTGAAATATATGCTTTCTTCTTCTTTACCACGCACCATTTAAACAAAATTAAAATTTGCATATTAATTACAGTAGTAATTGCAATGTGTCTGAAAAATGACTATAAATCTAACAAACAAAAAATTTTCTTCGCTTCAAAGCGTCATCTCAAATATATGTAAAAGTGCATATGTAGGTAGGTACAAAACCGTACATCACATATGACAACTCTTACGAAAACTGAGAATAGTGGAAATTAGAAGTATAAATGCAAAAAATATTCAAAATTCAAAAATAACGATTGTTTGTTTGGACAGAGTTGTATCTTCTGAAATTAATACAAAGTAAAGCTGTATGGTACGAAAACTGAATCTAACCACACTGCTCGTAGGCCTGACTTTAGGTGAGTGTGTTAAAGCTCTGACCAAAAAGTGCAAGTACGAGTGTATGTGAAGGTTCATGGTTCAAAACCTCACGGCCGCCCTAAGTAGAAAAAATTTTCATATAGAAACAATCTATTCAATTAAAAACATAACAATTATCACAATGTTCAATAAATCGCTGATGAAGGCTGAAATGCCAGAAACCGGTCCGATTAAGAATACAGTGCAGTTATGAATTTTTGAAATATATGCTTTCTTCTTCTTTACCACGCACCATTTAAATAAAATGTTTAAATAAATAAAAGATTTATAAATTTTATGATCAAATTTTTTGGTCAAAAATATATTATGTTAAACTATTCCATCGTATTGTCACTCAAACTATATTTCTTATTGTTAGATTTGTAGTCATTTTTCAGACATATTGCTGAATACTGTAATTAATATGTAAATTTTAATTTTGTTTCAATGGTGCGTTGTAGAGAAGAAAGCATATATTTCAAAAATTCATAACTACACTGTATTCTTAATCGGCCCGGTTTATGGCATATCAGCCTACAATGAGTCGCAAAACTCGTACGCTCATCCCAGGAAAAATAAGCCTATTTCAACCGCATTGTGTTCCAAAAATTAATAAGAACATCAGATCCAAAAAAGCTAATGCAAAAATGTACTATGATAAAAATGCCAAAGCTAGATTGCATTTTAAAAAAGGGGAGAATGTATGGTACAATCACGGTTTGAACACGTAGATAAAAGCTATCATCGAAAATAAACATCCTTCGCCAAGATCTTATTGGATACGTTTGGAAGATGTCACCATTCTTCGAAGAAATTCTAAGTGGCTCCGTAAATGAAATTTTGTAACAACAATGTAGTAAACAGCCTTTGCAAGACAACATATTCCTATAAAATATTGAATTATGCTTTTTTAAAAAACTTATATTATTGTATTTCTTGAATTATTATCAATTAACACTTCTTTATTAGTTTAAAGAGGGAAATGTTGTGGTTACATATATATAAGCTTACATATATGATGTAAAAAGTGTTTGCATAAACTGTATAATATTGATAGATATTAATAAACAGTCAGTCATGATCTAGATGTCATTAAATAAATAACACAGTCTGCTATAATTGCATTAATAATCAAAAGTGGTTAAATATGTAAATTTATTCATTTATTATACCTACCCTAGACCACTATGTGGTTTGGGTATAATGACTTTGTGCTGCTGTTTGTAACTACCAAAAATATTTGACCTGGACCCATCTTTTATTATACCGATCGGCTCAGAATAACTTTCTGAGTCGTTTTAGCGATGTCCGTCTCCGTCCGTTCGTCCGTCCGTCCGTTTTAATAGCAAGAGAGTTTAAAAATATCCAAAAATGCTACCTAAAGAGGTCACTAACCAAGTGAAAGTAGAACTATGTGCTTTATCTGTTTCCCGACGAGCAATTGAGGCTGATGTTGATTGTTATCGTCCTGTGAGGAAACCAGAAAAAAATCGTCTGGCTATCATTAATCTTGCTAAAGAACGCATGAACTGGAATTAGAATACTGTTTGCGAATAGTGTTGGCGAAAAAATGAAATATTACAACGGCCATAAAATTTGCCTATATCCACACAGTACCAAACACTTTGAAGGTTCTACTACAATAACGTAATACAATCGTTCGGTATAAAAATCATTCACCCCAAGACCATGACTATCATATTATTCCACAGTGTTATTGTTTTGTAAAGGTTTCCATTGTTTTGTCAACAGCATAAAAATAAGAACTTTTAAGTTTTGTGATATTTTCTGAAGTTATGTTAATATTTCTTCATTGTTTAATAAATAAAACAATAAAATCGGTCCGATTAAGAATACAGTGCAGTTATGAATTTTTGAAATATATGCTTTCTTCTTCTTTACCACGCACCATTTAAACAAAATTAAAATTTGCATATTAATTACAGTAGTAATTGCAATGTGTCTGAAAAATGACTATAAATCTAACAAACAAAAACTTTTCTTCGCTTCAAAGCGTCATCACAAATATATGTAAAAGTGCATATGTAGGTATGTACAAAACCGTACATCACATATGACAACTCTTACGAAAACTGAGAATAGTGGAAATTAGAAGTATAAATGCAAAAAATATTCAAAATTCAAAAATAACGATTGTTTGTTTGGACAGAGTTGTATCTTCTGAAATTAATACAAAGTAAAGCTGTATGGTACGAAAACTGAATCTAACCACACTGCTCGTAGGCCTGACTTTAGGTGAGTGTGTTAAAGCTCTGACCAAAAAGTGCAAGTACGAGTGTATGTGAAGGTTCATGGTTCAAAGCCTCACGGCCGCCCTAAGTAGAAAAAATTTTCATATAGAAACAATCTATTCAATTAAAAACATAACAATTATCACAATGTTCAATAAATCGCTGATGAAGGCTGAAATGCCAGAAACCGGTCCGATTAAGAATACAGTGCAGTTATGAATTTTTGAAATATATGCTTTCTTCTTCTTTACCGCGCACCATTTAAATAAAATGTTTAAATAAATAAAAGATTTATAAATTTTATGATCAAATTTTTTGGTCAAAAATATATTATGTTAAACTATTCCATCGTATTGTCACTCAAACTATATTTCTTATTGTTAGATTTGTAGTCATTTTTCAGACATATTGCTGAATACTGTAATTAATATGTAAATTTTAATTTTGTTTCAATGGTGCGTTGTAGAGAAGAAAGCATATATTTCAAAAATTCATAACTACACTGTATTCTTAATCGGCCCGGCTTATGGCATATCAGCCTACATCATATCTTATTGTTTTTAAATATTATTATGGTTTAAGTAATTAATATAATTATTACGCTAACAACGTAGCGGGTATACTGCTATTTACATATATATTTTTTATTTAGAAATACCAAAAAATCAACATTAAAAATATATTGTTGTGTTTTTCTATAAATAAATTAACACATAAAATTTTTTTTTTGTAAATTTAAATTGTTTTTGATGTGTAAACATCTATACGCGCAGGGGGGTAAATTTCTATTTCACAATACAATCACAAAAACAGCGTAACTCATATCGGTGTGAGCTGAAGCAGATAACGCTGTGTGACTTATGATTGTATTGGTGAAAAAATTATGATATGTTCTTTTCTAAACATTTTCCAATTGTCTTTCAAAAAACATCAATTGTATTTCAGAAACCATCAATATAATTTCAGAAAACATCATTTGAATTTCAGAAAACATAAATAGAATTTCAGAAAACATCAATATAATTTCAGAAAACGTCATTCGAGTTTCAGACAATATCAATTGAATATCAGAAAACATCAATAGAATTTCAGAAAACATCACTTGAATTTCAGAAAACATAAATAGAATTTCAGAACACATCAATATAATTTCAGAAAACATCATTCGAGTTTCAGAAAACATCAATAGAATTTCAGAAAACATCAATTGTATTTCAGAAACCATCAATATAATTTCAGAAAACATCATTTGAATTTCAGAAAATATAAATAGAATTTCAGAAAACATCAATATAATTTCAGAAAACATCATTTGAATTTCAGAAAACATAAATAGATTTTCAGAAAACATCAATATAATTTCAGAAAACATCATTCGAGTTTCAGAAAACATCAATTGAATTTCAGAAAACATCAATAGAATTTCAGAAAACATCACTTGAATTTCAGAAAACATAAATAGAATTTCAGAAAACATCAATTGTATTTCAGAAACCATCAATATAATTTCAGAAAACATCATTTGAATTTCAGAAAACATAAATAGAATTTCAGAAAACATCAATAGAATTTCAGAAAACATCATTCGAGTTTCAGAAAACATTAATTGAATTTCAGAAAGCATCAATAGAATTTCAGAAAACATCAATTGTATTTCAGAAACCATCAATATAATTTCAGAAAACATCATTTGAATTTCAGAAAACATAAATAGAATTTCAGAAAACATCAATATAATTTCAGAAAACATCATTTGAATTTCAGAAAATATAAATAGAATTTCAGAAAACATTAATATAATTTCAGAAAACATCATTTGAATTTCAGAAAACATAAATAGAATTTCAGAAAACATCAATATAATTTCAGATAACATCATTCGAGTTTCAGAAAACATCAATTGTATTTCAGAAAGCATCAATAGAATTTCAGAAAACATCAATATAATTTTAGAAAACATCATTCGAGTTTCAGAAAACATCAATTGAATTTCAGAAAACGTAAATAGAATTTCAGAAAACATCAACTGTATTTCAGAAACCATCAATATAATTTCAGAAAACATCAATATATTATATGTATTTCAGAAAACATCAATAAAATTTCAGAAAACATCAATTGAATTTCAGAAAACATCAATATAATTTCAGAAAACATCATTTGAATTTCAGAAAACATAAATAGAATTTCAGAAAACATCAATTGTATTTCAGAAACCATAAATATAATTTCAGAAAACATCATTTGAATTTCAGAAGACATCAATAGAATTTCAGAAAACATAAATAGTATTTCAGAAAACATCAATTGTATTTCAGAAAACATCATTTGAATTTCAGAAAATATAAATAGAATTTCAGAAAACATCAATATAATTTCAGAAAACATCATTCTAGTTTCAGAAAACATCAATTGAATTTCAGAAAACATCAATAGAATTTCAGAAAACATCAATATAATTTCAGAAAACATCATTCGAGTTTCAGAAAACATCATTTGAATTTCAGAAAACATATACATATATAATTTCAGAAAACATCAATATAATTTCAGAAAACATCATTCGAGTTTCAGAAAACATCAATTGAATTTCAGAAAACATAAATAGAATTTCAGAAACATCAATAGAATTTCAGAAAACATCAATTGTATTTCAGAAAACATCAATTGTATTTCAGAAAACATCATTTGAATTTCAGAAAATATAAATAGAATTTCAGAAAACATCAATAGAATTTCAGAAAACCAAAAAGTGCAAGTACGAGTGTATGTGAAGGTTCATGGTTCAAAACCTCACGGCCGCCCTAAGTAGAAAAAATTTTCATATAGAAACAATCTATTCAATTAAAAACATAACAATTATCACAATGTTCAATAAATCGCTGATGAAGGCTGAAATGCCAGAAACCGGTCCGATTAAGAATACAGTGCAGTTATGAATTTTTGAAATATATGCTTTCTTCTTCTTTACCACGCACCATTTAAATAAAATGTTTAAATAAATAAAAGATTTATAAATTTTATGATCAAATTTTTTGGTCAAAAATATATTATGTTAAACTATTCCATCGTATTGTCACTCAAACTATATTTCTTATTGTTAGATTTGTAGTCATATTTCAGACATATTGCTGAATACTGTAATTAATATGTAAATTTTAATTTTGTTTCAATGGTGCGTTGTAGAGAAGAAAGCATATATTTCAAAAATTCATAACTACACTGTATTCTTAATCGGCCCGGCTTATGGCATATCAGCCTACATCATATCTTATTGTTTTTAAATATTATTATGGTTTAAGTAATTAATATAATTATTACGCTAACAACGTAGCGGGTATACTGCTATTTACATATATATTTTTTATTTAGAAATACAAAAAAATCAACATTAAAAATATATTGTTGTGTTTTTCTATAAATAAATTAACACATAAAATTTTTTTTTGTAAATTTAAATTGTTTTTGATGTGTAAACATCTATACGCGCAGGGGGGTAAATTTCTATTTCACAATACAATCACAAAAACAGCGTAACTCATATCGGTGTGAGCTGAAGCAGATAACGCTGTGTGACTTATGATTGTATTGGTGAAAAAATTATGATATGTTCTTTTCTAAACATTTTCCAATTGTCTTTCAAAAAACATCAATTGTATTTCAGAAACCATCAATATAATTTCAGAAAACATCATTTGAATTTCAGAAAACATAAATAGAATTTCAGAAAACATCAATATAATTTCAGAAAACGTCATTCGAGTTTCAGAAAATATCAATTGAATATCAGAAAACATCAATAGAATTTCAGAAAACATCACTTGAATTTCAGAAAACATAAATAGAATTTCAGAACACATCAATATAATTTCAGAAAACATCATTCGAGTTTCAGAAAACATCAATAGAATTTCAGAAAACATCAATAGAATTTCAGAAAACATCACTTGAATTTCAGAAAACATAAATAGAATTTCAGAAAGCATCAATAGAATTTCAGAAAACATCAATTGTATTTCAGAAACCATCAATATAATTTCAGAAAACATCATTTGAATTTCAGAAAACATAAATAGAATTTCAGAAAACATCAATATAATTTCAGAAAACATCATTTGAATTTCAGAAAATATAAATAGAATTTCAGAAAACATTAATATAATTTCAGAAAACATCATTTGAATTTCAGAAAACATAAATAGAATTTCAGAAAACATCAATATAATTTCAGATAACATCATTCGAGTTTCAGAAAACATCAATTGAATTTCAGAAAGCATCAATAGAATTTCAGAAAACATCAATATAATTTTAGAAAACATCATTCGAGTTTCAGAAAACATCAATTGAATTTCAGAAAACGTAAATAGAATTTCAGAAAACATCAACTGTATTTCAGAAACCATCAATATAATTTCAGAAAACATCAATATAATTTCAGAAAACATCAATTGTATTTCAGAAAACATCAATAGAATTTCAGAAAACATAAACTGTATTTCAGAAAACATCAATAAAATTTCAGAAAACATCAATTGAATTTCAGAAAACATCAATATAATTTCAGAAAACATCATTTGAATTTCAGAAAACATAAATAGAATTTCAGAAAACATCAATTGTATTTCAGAAACCATCAATATAATTTCAGAAAACATCATTTGAATTTCAGAAAACATCAATAGAATTTCAGAAAACATAAATAGTATTTCAGAAAACATCAATTGTATTTCAGAAAACATCATTTGAATTTCAGAAAATATAAATAGAATTTCAGAAAACATCAATATAATTTCAGAAAACATCATTCTAGTTTCAGAAAACATCAATTGAATTTCAGAAAACATCAATAGAATTTCAGAAAACATCAATATAATTTCAGAAAACATCATTCGAGTTTCAGAAAACATCATTTGAATTTCAGAAAACATATATATAATTTCAGAAAACATCAATATAATTTCAGAAAACATCATTCGAGTTTCAGAAAACATCAATTGAATTTCAGAAAACATAAATAGAATTTCAGAAACATCAATAGAATTTCAGAAAACATCAATTGTATTTCAGAAAACATCAATTGTATTTCAGAAAACATCATTTGAATTTCAGAAAATATAAATAGAATTTCAGAAAACATCAATAGAATTTCAGAAAACATCAATTGTATTTCAGAAAACATCAATTGAATTTCAGAAAACATAAATATAATTTCAGAAAACATCAATATAATTTCAGAAAACATCATTCGAGTTTCAGAAAACATCATTTGAATTTCAGAAAACATAAATAGAATTTCAGAAAACATCAATATAATTTCAGAAAACATCATTCGAGTTTCAGAAAACATCAATTGAATTTCAGAAAACATCAAAACAATTTCAGAAAACATCAATTATATTTCAGAAAACATCAATTGTATTTCAGAAAACGTCATTTGAATTTCAGAAAACATAATTAGAATTTCAGAAAACATCAATTGAATTTCAAAAAGCATTATTTGAATTGCTGAGAACATTAATTGTATTTCAGAAAACATCAATAGAATTTCAAAAAGGATCATTTGAATTTCTGAAAACATTAATTGTATTTCAGAAAACATCAATTGAATTTCTGAAAACATTAATTGTATTTCAGAAAGCATCAATTGAATTTCAGAAAACAGCATAATCGACTTATTTTTTATGCACTGGAAAATATGATGTTGATGTTTTCTGTAATTATTATATGTTTACACATCTCCCTTGTGATCGGACTCACATGATTTTTTTTTAACAACTAGATAATTTAGCATTATTTGCTTCAGATGTTGGTGAATTTTTACTGCCTTTATATTAACTAGTAGTGTCTGTGGTGTAGTTACATAAATATAAACTTATATATATGATGTAAATAGTGTTTGCATAAACTGTATAATATTAGCTCTGATAATTTGTAATAATTTGTACAAATTATCACAAAATTTACTGGATCCTGTTCGTTTACTTCAAAAACCCAGTAAAAGAGAACAAATGAGAGCATAAAATGACAGTTCTTTTTTTGAAAACTTGCTAGTTTTTACTAGATATATTTTTGCCAATAAGAATTAGCAAGTAAGAAAAAACATATGTATGTTTGAAAAATATATGATTTAGTTTTGTGGTAAATAAAGCAAAAATGCTACAATTCAATTTTTTTTTTAAATTTTATATAGCAATTCTGAAGAAATTAAACATAGAAGAAGTAAGAAAATATTCACATAACCAGGTTTCATTAATTTTAATCTTTTAAAACCGATTCCTGCACAAAAAAAATATGTGTATCTGCCAATTTCTTTCACAATAAATGTTTATTTTCAAAAGCAATAGGTAATGATATTAGTTTAAATTAATATTTTTACATGTTAAATAAAATAAATTCTTCTAATTAAGGTATATTTATTTTTTTAATTTAGAGTTTCACTTCTTCTTCACTTTCAAATGTGTTTACAACAGCTGTTTCTATGAACTTGCAAATTCTTACAAATTGCAGTTCGTTTACTATTTTGGATATTTATGTTTTTGAGAACTAATTTTTCTTACTCTCTGAAATTTCGGTTTTTACTGGGAAAGCAAACGAAGAGTTATTGATAGATATTAATAAACAGTCAGTCATGATCTAGATGTCATTAAATAAATAACACATGGCGCAGTCGTCGCGGAATGTTTACAAGAAGTAAAACTAAAGATCAGAACAATCAAATAAAAGAAGAGGAAGATTCTGAAGACGGAATTTATGAAGATTCAATTGAGATGGCAACAATTACAACGATGAGTAACTTTGATGTTCATAAACCTGAATCCCTTAAGTTCGATGGCAATTTGGCAGAAAATTGGCGTGTCTTCAAACAGAATTATGATATTTTTGCAATTGTGACAGAACTGGAAAATAAAAAAGAACAACAACAAATTGGCATATTTTTAAATCTCTGTAGCCCTGAAATAATTGAAATATTTTATTCTTTAGGTTTATCGGAAGAAAGTTGAAAGAAATATGATTCAGTAGTCGCAGCAGTAGAGGGGTACTGTACACCGCAAAAGAACGAAGTCTACGAAGCTTCTAAATTTAATAAAAGGAAACAAGTGGAGGTTGATTCCTTTCTTTTGGACTTACGTAAACTGGTGAAAGGATGCGAGTACAAAGATGAAGACAGATAAAATAGTTATTGGCATAAACAAAAGTAAACTGCAAAAACAAGTTATTAGAAACTGAAGCATTGGATTTATAAAAAACAATAAAAATAACAAGAAACTTAGAACTAGTTGAAGGTCAAATAAATGACATACAAAAACAACAACAAACAGTGAAAAGAGGAATAAAAACAATCAAAAACCCAAGAATTTACAAATTATAATGGCAACGATAGTAATTATGTACAATCAGCATGCAAATTTTGTAAAGGCAAGCACGAATCTAGAAAATGTCCTGCATTTGGCAAGCAATGCAATAATTGTGGTCGTATGAATCACTTTAGTGTAGCATGTTCCGCTTCTAGGATAAGAGAGATTAGAGGAACTGAAATCGATGAATCTCAAGAAGAGGATATTTTTCTTCACCAGATTTCTGCTATATTGGTAGACCGGAAAAGATGGTATAAATTGATTCGACTAAACAATTGTTTGATAAAATTTAAACTTGATACTGGTGCTGATGTTAACGTGCTTCCGCTGAGGTATTTAAGGATCAATCCTTGGTCCCCTCTTGTTTTGTTTATACATTAATGATTTACCAGACGTCACATTCTTCAGCAAAGTACACATGTATGCAGATGATGTGCAACTTTATAACGGTTCTAATGTTGCAAATATTCAATCTTGCGTAAACAATATTAACACTGATCTCAATGAAATCTACATCTGGGCGAATGCCAATGGATTATGTATCAATCCTTCAAAATCCAAATGCCTATTTATATCGCGAAGTAAAAGAACATTAGGTAATAATATTCAAATTAAAATAAACAATAACATTATTGATTTTGTTGAGTCTTCAAAAAATCTTGGTGTAACGTTTAATAATGAGTTAACTTGGTCAACCCATATTAACTCTGTTGTAGGGAGACTTTATGGTATGTTACGTAATCTGTGGGCAGTGAAAAGTTCAACACCGTTAAACATTCGTATGTTGTTAGCGAAAACGTACCATATTCCAGTCCTTTTATACGGTTGTGAAATTTTTGCCAATTGCGATTGTGATGATTTTCGTAAACTAAGTGTTGCCTACAATAATATTGCAAGATACATTTTCGATAAGGGACGTCGTGATCACATTTCAACGTTTTCATACCGTATATATAAGATGAGCTTTGAAAATCTTCTTAAATTTAAATGTCTTATGTTTCTACACAAGATAATAACACAACAACAACCAATTTATCTATTTATTAGAATCCAATTTGCAAGATCTTGTCGTGGAAAGAAAATTATTCAGCAACGTTTTCGAAAACTTTTGTCTGAACGCCAATTCTTTATTTTTTCCACTCGTCTTTGGAATAAACTTCCAGCTAACACACAACTTATAGGCAACGCAAACCTGTTCAAGAAGGAACTATTAATTTATTTTAGTTAAATTTTATTTTTTATGTCGTTAATCTTAAAATTTGATTGCATATGTTAAAAACCAAATTTTTTTAAATTTTAATACTAAATTTTTATGAAATACAATTATGTTAATCACTTTTTTTGTTTCCTATTTTGCATTTTTTGTAATAACTTATAAAACTGTCTATATTATTATTTATACTACAATTATTTTTTATTCTTTTTTGTAACTCAAATTCACAAATTTATTTTTCTAATGCCTTTAATGTGATAATTTTTAATCAAGTACCCATTTATGTATGTTATACTCACTAGCACTATCATTTATAAGATTTTATGTCTTGTTGTGCTAGATCACCAATAAATAAATAAAACGAAAGTTGTGCATCTTCAAAACGGTGGAATTCCACCACAAAGCTACAGCGGTTCCGATTTAAAATGTGTTGGAACAAGCGAATGCGTTGTAATGTGCCGAAATGAAATAACATTAAAGTTTGTAGTGATCGATACACAATATAAAGCCTTATTAGGTTTGACAACTTGCTCAAAATTAAATTTAATAAAACGTGTGTATAGCGTTTCGCAAACAGAAAATCAAAAACTTTTCGCCAAAAACCTTGATATATTTGAAAGTTTAGAATGTTACGTAAAAAATTTGGAAATAAAATTACGTAAAGATTCTACGCCCACTATAAAGCCGGCAAGAAAAATTCCATTATCACTATCTATACGTGTAAAAGAAGAATTGTAACGAATGGTTGAAAGAGTAGGTTGATGGTCCAATTGAACGTGCTTCAAATATGGTAATAGTAGAAAAAAGAATGGCAAATTTCGAATTGGTATTGATCCTCAAGACGCAAATTTTGATATTTACAGAAAAATTATACAATTCCAGCTCTTGAGGCAATTTCAGCAAAACTTGACGGAAAGAAGTATTTTGGCAAATTGGGTTAAGTAAACCAGCAAGTGAAATCTGCACATTTAACACTCCCTTCGGACGTAACCGTTTTAAACCTTTGCTTTATGGTGTAAAAATAGGTCCGGAAGTATTCCAAAAGTATAATGAAAGAAATTTTGCTCATATTCCTAATGCTACTGTTTTTATAGATGACATTTATTGCTGCTGATGCAATGGAAGAACATGATGAGCTGTTACAACAAGTAGTTGATCATGCAAGGATGGCGAATATAAAATTTAAAAAGGACAAAATACAATACAAAGTAACTGAGGTTAAGTATTTGGGCAAAATAATATCACAAGAAGGTGTAAAATATGATCCTGATCGAGTTAAAGCGATATTGAAAATTTCTCACCCCAAGGATAAAAAGATTTGCAGAAACTGTTGGGGATGATCAACTACATTAGAGAATACATTCCAAATCTGGCAGAAAAACCCAACCGTTAAGAGAACTCTTAAAAACTGGAATCATTTATGAATGGCAAGCAGTTCATAGAACTGTTTACAGCAAATAAAACACTTAATTGCAAGTGCACCAAGATTGAAACCGATGCGGCGAAGTTTGGCGTTGGTTGCTGTTTAATGCAGAAAGGAAAGCCCGTTACATTTGCTTCGAGAAGCGTTACGGATGCTGAAATTAACTACGCAGAAGTAGAAAAAGAGTTGCTCACAGTGGTTTTTGCATGTCGTAAGTTTACCTACTACATTTCTGGAAAGCAAGTTTTAGTTAAAAGTGATCACAAACCGCTGGTGGAAATCTTGAAGAAAAGTTTTATTACAACGGTTGAAACTAATCAAATATGATATAAATCTAATTCATGTTCCGGGAAGGCTTCTTGCGGATTTTCTCTCACGTTATTTTGAAAAAGGTGATAAAACTCCCGAAATTGAAGACTTGCAGGAATTTGTACAATCTATAAACATATCTGCAGATCGCCTACAATCATTTAGGAATGAAATGCAATCAGATAAACTGCTTAAAGAACTAAAGAATTTCTTATTGGAATGTTGGCCAAAGGACAAGCGCAAAATTCCCGAAGACCTTAAGATAATTGGAAACACAGAAATGACCTAACAATTGAAAATGATATTGTTTTCTTCAACCATCGAGTTATTGTACCTCATAACTTACGCAAAATGTTTTGGCCCAACTACACTCATCGCAATTGGGAATTCAGAAAACCACGAAGAGAGCTCGTTGTTTGGTATATTGGCCTAAAATAGAAGAAGCTATTGAGAAAATGATTAGCTAGTGTGATGTGTGTCAGAAATATCGTGCTTCCAACAAAAAGGGCCAATGCTTTCACACAGAGTGCCAGAACTACCTTTTAGCAAAGTTGGCTTAGATATTTGCGAATATGCTAAAAGATCATATTTGATATTATCTGATTTTATTCTGGTTCTTGGACATTATTCCACTAAGATGTCTAAGTGGCTCCGTAAATGAAATTTTGTAACAACAATGTAGTAAACAGCCTTTGCAAGACAACATATTCCTATAAAATATTGAATTATGTTTTTGTAAAAAACTTATATACTTGTATTTCTTGAATTATTATCAATTAACACTTTTTTATTAGTTTAAAGAGGGAGATGTTGTGGTTACATATATATAAGCTTACATATATGATGTAAATAGTGTTTGCATAAACTGTATAATATTGATAGATATTAATAAACAGTCAGTCATGATCTAGATGTCATTAAATAAATAACACAGTCTGCTATAATTGCATTAATAATCAAAAGTGGTTAAATATGTAAATTTATTCATTTATTATACCCTATACCACTATGTGGTTTGGGTATAATGACTCTGTGCTGCTGTTTGTAACTACCAAATATATTTGACCAAGACCCATCTTTTATTATACCGATCGGCTCAGAATAACTTTCTGAGTCGTTTAAGCGATGTATACAAACAGCTGTTTTTACCCTATACCACTATGTGGTTTGGGTATAATGACTTTGTGCTGCTGTTTGTAACTACCAAAAATATTTGACCTAGACCCATCTTTTATTATACCGATCGGCTCAGAATAACTTTCTGAGTCGTTTTAGCGATGTCCGTCTTCGTCCGCTCGTCCGTTCGTCCGTCCGTCTCTCTGTGTGTCCATGTAAGCCTTCTAATCAAACTGCAGGTCGCAAATATGAATATATTTTGATGAAATTTGGTATATAAGCGTTTATTGGCCATAGGATGAACGCTGTTGAAATTGATGAAAATCGGTCCATGAATTGTCATAGGATCCAGATTATCTGTGACGGTGCCCGATAGTGTAGCTCTATAGTACATACATATGTCAAACATTATATAGGTCAACCATTATGTATGTCAGACCTTGAACTTGAACTTGAAATGTTTTTTTTCAAGGTTAAATTCTTTGTATATTCTTAGCTACGACAAGTAATTTTGGCGGAAATTTTTTTATACCCTATACCACTATGTGGTTTGGGTATAATGACTTTGTGCTGCTGTTTGTAACTACCAAAAATATTTGACCTAGACCCATCTTTAATTATACCGATCGAATCAGAATCACTATCTGATTCGATTTAACGATGTCCGTCCGTCCGTCCGTCCGTCTGTATGTCCATGTAAAGCTTGTAATCCCCATACAGATATAGCATCCGATATGAACTTTTTCATATCTGCAGCCAAAAAAATTAATAAGAATCCCACTCAAATTTGGTTTATGCTTTTTTTTTATATGCAGTTAGTTGGGCCTGAGAGATACGGTCTCTAAACGTATGGTATAGGGTATCGTATAGTCGGTCTAGACCGACTATAATTTTCTTACTTGTTTTTATTGCATTCATGCCTCTCTATGATCTCATAGTTGTTAGTTTTTTTTTCTGTCTATTCATTCTTTCTCCCTCGTTCGTCTAAATACTCTTTATAGAGCTTTCGTTTTTTTTTAGACACACCCACTTTCGTATGTATAATAGCGTAGCTAAGAGATCACTACAACTATTATTCATTAACTTTGGGAACATTTGCTGAATGAATATTTTTTTTTATTGTTGTTGAACAGGTTTTCCTTCGTAAATAGATACATAAAATTGGCGTAGGTCAGATTTGCAAAATAAATATAATGACGAAATTTTGCCAAAACGTGGCATTCAGTTTTTGGTTTTCAAGGGAAGCTGGTGTCGTGAAAGAGTTCTATAGCCTTAAATTTTTTTGAATAAATAAATTGAAAATTTAATTGTGGTCTTTAAAATCAAAATAATAAATTACAAGGGTTAAACTGAAAATATTGTAAAGTATATAAAATATGCAAAAACAAGAAGAAAAAAAACAAGTAAGAGTGTTAAATTCGGCTGTGCCGAATTTTTTGATACCCTCCACCTGAGTCTTTAATTTTTAATTTTTGATTTTTAGTTTTTAATTTTTAATTTTTAATTTTTAATTTTTAATTTTTAATTTTTAATTTTTAATTTTTAATTTTTAATTTTTAATTTTTAATTTTTAATTTTTAATTTTTAATTTTTAATTTTTAATTTTTAATTTTTAATTTTTAATTTTTAATTTTTAATTTTTAATTTTTAATTTTAATTTTTAATTTTCATTTTCAATTTTTCATTTTCCATTTTTCAATTTTCATTTTCCATTTTGCGTTTTCCATTTTTAATTTTCAATTTTTCAATTTTCGTGTTCCATTTTCCATTTTTCATTTCTCAATTTCCATTTTTAATTTTTCAATTTTCATTTTTCATTTTCCATTTTTCAATTTTCATTTTTCATTTTTCAGTTTTCATTTTCCATTTTTCATTTTTTATTTTCCATTTTCCGTTTTTCATTTTTCAATTTTCATTTTTAGTTTTTCATTTTCCATTTTCCATTTTTCATTTTTCAATTTGCATTTTCCATTTTCCATTCTTAATTTTTCAATTTTCCATTTTCCATTGTTCAATTCTCATTTTCCATTTTCCATGTTTTAATTTTCATTTTCCATTTTTCAATTTTCATTTTACAATTTATCTGGCTATGTTAATGTAGAGAAAGCTAAAAATTGGAAGAGCTCAGCTT
Organism: Cordilura impudica; assembly: GCA_963682025.1. Classification (NCBI taxonomy): domain Eukaryota; kingdom Metazoa; phylum Arthropoda; class Insecta; order Diptera; family Scathophagidae; genus Cordilura; species Cordilura impudica. The sequence continues at coordinate 18,779,968 of OY821522.1, read as the reverse complement.
GTTCATACAAACTTTCGTATATAAAAAGAAACACATTTCTCATGTTCTTTTCTTTCAAATGTTGAGTTAAATAGTTGATTAAGCATGAGTTGAAGTAATAGGCAGAAGGATGCTGAAGATGAACAAGTCGCTTTGTTCGAAAGTAGCTACTCCATCTAGCGCTGTCTTCAATTTTTTTTCCAATATTTCTCTTACATTACAAAAATTATTATCCTTCTTTCATTAGAAAAATATATACATGATCCTAAACCGAACAATAAATGACTAATTATTCCAATACAGATCAACAATACATAACAATAACATACAACACATGAGCTACAATGCATTTGTGTAATCTGTTAAGATTTCACATGCCATTACAGTTCCATCTAGAGGACAAAGGCAAAAACATAGAGCTGTTCACATTACAAGACTTGTAATTGATCTGGCTATGTTAATGTAGAGAAAGCTAAAAATTGGAAAAGCTCAGCTTGTTCATACAAACTTTCGTATATAAAAAGAAACACATTTCTCATGTTCTTTTCTTTCAAATGTTGAGTTAAATAGTTGATTAAGCATGAGTTGAAGTAATAGGCAGAAGGATGCTGAAGATGAACAAGTCGCTTTGTTCGAAAGTAGCTACTCCATCTAGCGCTGTCTTCAATTTTTTTCCAATATTTCTCTTACATTACAAAAATTATTATCTTTCTTTCATTAGAAAAATATATACATGATCCTAAACCGAACAATAAATGACTAATTATTCCAATGCAGATCAACAATACATAACAATAACATACAACACATGAGGTACAATGCATTTGTGTAATCTGTTGAGATTTCACAAGCCATTACAGTTCCATCTATAGGACAATGGCAAAAACAAAGAGCTGTTCACATTACAAGACTTGTAATTGATCTGGCTATGTTAATGTAGAGAAAGCTAAAAATTGGAAAAGCTCAGCTTGTTCGTACAAACTTTCGTATATAAAAAGAAAAACATTTCTCATGTTCTTTTCTTTCAAATGTTGAGTTAAATTAAATTAATTAAAATTAAGCATGAGTTGAAGTAATAGGCAGAAGGATGCTGAAGATGAACAGGTCGCTTTGTTCGAAAGTAACTACTCCATCTAGCGCTGTCTTCAATTTTTTTCCAATATTTCTCTTACATTACAAAAATTATTATCTTTCTTTCATTAGAAAAATATATACATGATCCTAAACCGAACAATAAATGACTAATTATTTACATTTTTCATATTTCATTTGCCATTTTTCATTTTCCGTTTTTAATTTTTCAATTTTCAATTTTCATTTTCCATTTTTCATTTTTCAATTTTCATTTTCCATTTTTCATTTTCCATTTTTCATATTCCATTTTCCATTTTTCACTTTTAATTTTTCAATTTTCAATTTCCATTTGTCATTTTTCATTTTTCATTTTTCAATTTTCATTTTTAATTTTTCAATTTCATTCTCCATTTTCCGTTTTGCATTTTTCAATTTTCTTTCTCCATTTTCCATTTTTCATTTTGCAATTTTCATTTTCCATTTTTCATTTTCCATTTTCCATTTTTCATATTTCAGTTCTCGTTTTCCATTTTCCACTTACCATTTCCATTTTTCAATTTTCATTTTCCATTTTTCAATTTTCAATTTTCATTTTCCATTTTCCGTTTTTCATTTTCCATTTTTCATTTTCCATTCTCCATTTTTCATATTCTATTTTCCATTTTTCATTTTCCATTTTTAATTTTTTATTTTTCAATTTTCTTTTTTCATTTTCCATTTTCCATTTTTCATTTTTCATTTTTCATTTTACATTTTACATTTTACATTTTACATTTTACATTTTACATTTTACATTTTACATTTTACATTTTACATTTTACATTTTACATTTTACATTTTACATTTTACATTTTACATTTTACATTTTAAATTTTACATTTTACATTTTACATTTTACAGTTTACATTATACATTTTACATTTTACATATTACGTTTTACATTTTACATTTTACGTTTTACATTTTACATTTTACATTTTACATTTTACATTTTACATTTTACATTTTACATTTTACATTTTACATTTTACATTTTACATTTTACATTTTACATTTTACATTTTACATTTTACATTTTACATTTTACATTTTACATTTTACATTTTACATTTTACATTTTACATTTTACATTTTACATTTTACATTTTACATTTTACATTTTACATTTTACATTTTACATTTTACATTTTACATTTTACATTTTACATTTTACATTTTACATTTTACATTTTACATTTTACATTTTACATTTTACATTTTACATTTTACATTTTACATTTTACATTTTACATTTTACATTTTACATTTTCCATTTTACATTTTACATTTTACATTTTACATGTTACATTTTACATTTTACATTTTACATTTTTCATTTTACATTTTACATTTTACATTTTCCACTGACGTGTGGAGGGTATAAAAACTTGTGATGTAATTATTGAAAATCTTGATGTAAAAGTTGAAAATTTCCAAAACTGAAAATTAATGTTGAACCTTGTAAAACTGAAAATATAAACTATTGGAAAATGTAAAACCTTTTTGTTTGGAAATTACCATAAACCCGAATATTAAACTTAAGCAAAGAAAATAGGAGTTTGCGAAACGAAATATGAAAAAAGTGATCCAGATTACGGTGCTATTTGTAACAGAAAATAATGCTAAAACGTGGAATATTATTATTTCGAATTGGCTGTGATAACTGTACCTGCACAACAACGGCGACAGGCGATAGCGCTACATCGGCTCAACAGACACCAGCAAGGCGGTAAATTTGCTTCATTTTTCTATACAAATGTACAATTATTTCTCCTAATTAAAATTTTGTAAAATATAAAATTGTTCTAAATATAAATTTAAATTAAAACACTTTTTATATATATATATTTAAATTAAAATTTTTCTAACTATTAAGTTAAATTAAAATTTTTCTAAATTAAAATTTTAAATTAAAAATTTTCTAAATTAGAATTTTTCTAAATATAAATTTAAACTAAAATCTTTCTAAATTAATAAAATTTACTATATATAAATTTTACATAAAAATTTTTCTAAATTAAGAATTTTGCAATATATAAATTTTACCTAAAAATTTTTCTAAATTAAGAATTTTGCTAAAATGCAACTAGTTTCTAGACGCAAACTTTCCTACATTAAAGAGAAAAAAAGATTACAGTTACACGTAGTCAAGAAGATATAACGGTTTGCAAACCTGACAGGTGTAATAATTAGTACATAAGTTAAAAAAAAAAAACATTGAACACGAAAAAGTACAGTCAGAAATGAAACAAAAAATCTGCTAAATATATAATTTCGCTAAAATAAAAAAAAATAAAAAAAAAATTTTTCCTAAAATTTAAATTTTGCTAAAATTAAAAATTTTGCTAAATTATAAATTAAAATTTTTCATAAAATTTAAATTTTGCTAAGATTTAATTTTTTTTAAATTTAACCAAAACAAAATTTTCTAGAGGTTAAACAAAAATTTTCCTAAACTGTAAATAAATTTTCTAAAATTTAAATAATATTTTTTTTATATGATTTGACTAAAATGTGAATAAAAACAAAAATTCTGACATGAAACAAAAGAATTAATTTATCATGGAATAATTTTTTTAAGTTGTAAAGAGGGCCAGACATGGTAAGTTGTTGTAGTGTGTGATCGTGGGTTTCTTATAAAAATATTTTTTTGGACTAATTAAGAAACACGGCTGGTGAGGGCATTGGGATCTTTAAAAACCACAGATCCAAATCCGTGGTGTACGTTAGGGGAAAGAGTCCTGATCGATTTTTTTTTTTGTAAATTTAGCTTCCGTCTATTAACTTCATCTTTTGTCCGTCTGTCCCGTTTCACGCTTTTTTGGAATTTATATTACAATTTTGACTCAGCTTAAAGCACGTTCCTTTTTTTTTTGTTTATTGGTAGTGTCTGGATTAACAATAGGCCAAGAACCCCACCCCATCCGGCGAGATATAGCCTATTTGAACGTGCGGCCATATTGTTAACCCTTATCTTGTATACATACACCTTTTTTTTCCTTTTTCTTGTTGTTTTCGTTCTCCCATAATTTTCGACCATTATAAATGGCAAACATGGAGAAAACACGAAACCTACCATTACATAAAATGGCGCCCAACGTGGGACAAACTCGATGAAAATACCGTGACCAACTTTTGGACATAATATAAGTAACGTTCCAGTTTCTGTTTATTGGAATTGCAAGATCAATCGTGAATAATATACATATTGAACTTGACCATAAACAAATCCTCTTGTTTACTTGTTTTTATTTCAAAACACTGTTAGTGATTCAAAATTTTTGGTAATAATTACAACTTTTACCGTCTGTGGAAATCACGATGACGGCATCAATCGGGCAGCTAGAGTACTCGTTGACATAAAAAATGATTCTCTAACATCCTGAAAAGTTTGCTGTTTAAAATCGTCCAAATCGGTCGATTAGGGCCCGAGATTTGAATGAAGAACTAAAAAAAGTTTTGAAAAATATAATTTTCTATGTTGTTCTTGTCACGATCCCGCCCTCAATAGGACAGCTAGGGTGATCACTTTTAGTGAAAATGATTTACCCAATTCATGGGAAGATTTCTGTTTCAAAAATCATTAAAATCGGTGGAGCAGATCCAGGGAAATCTCTGAAAAAGTAAAAAAAAAAAATGAAATACATGATATTTCTATATTGTTCTTGTTGTTATTCTAAATGTTGCATTGTTGTCATAGCTGGACTTGTTGTTTTTTGTGGTTATTGTGGTAATAATATAATAAAAACAAACCCTTTGTACATTTTTTTATCAACTCTGGTACAAAAATTTAAAAGTTTCCATTGTTTTGGCATCACTAAAAAATTCGTAAGATCATTTATGTCATTGCCACGAGCCTGTCTGCAATGAGCCTGTCTCAGATCGATTGGATCGCGGGAAAGTGGTTAAAAGCGATCCAAAATTTTTTCGACAAGCAGACACTACGAGTTAATATAAAGGGAGTAAAAATTCACCAACATCTACACCAAATAATGCTAAAATACCTAGTTGTTAATAATAAAAAAAAACAATTGGGCAATTCACAATGATACACGATCCAACTTCATTTGCTATGTTTAGTAAATGTTGTATATTGTATCACAACACATCAGTTCCAGGTGAATGCCAGTTTTTATGAAAAAGAAGAAACAAATACATAGAATTTTATCAGCATAAATAATTATAAAATAAAATATGGCATATAATGCAAATAACGCAAATACATCGATAAGTTTATTTATATAAAATTTAATGTTTATATTTTTAGTATGTATTTTCTCTTTCAGTACCAACCAAAACATTTAACATTTTTTTTTTTTTTCATTATAAATTAAATAGCAAGAGGTACGTAACTAAAACTCCAGGGTATATCTCACGACCAAAAAGCAAACACTGACAAGTGTTTTCTCTTATACAAAATAGCAGAAGCGACGAAGCAATCTTTCCTCGTTGGATCGAAAATTACAAACGAAAGCGTTTTACAATATGAAAATACAACTGAGTGTTCACAACATATGATTGTATTGTGTATTTCAATACAACATACAATATACAACACCTGTTGTGAATTGCCCAAATGTAAATTTAGCAAAAAAAAAATTATGTTATAATTTATTTAAAGAGAAAAACACAAAAATAACGTTTGATGTTGTATTTTTTGTGTGTAATATTAACATATACATACATACATACACATATTAAATAATACAAATAATATACATATATTATATATATGTATGTATGTATATTCATAGTAACTGCATGTTAGAAATAAATCGGTATATTATTTTATTTACATAAAATTCTGCAATATTTTGTTGTGGGGAAAATACATTTCTTTTGCATTAACAGAGTGTCACTTCATTTTGCTCAGCGTGACTATGCCACAGTAGATGGCGCCACAATTTTTGTTCTAACTAGCTTTGCAATAGTTATTTCTATTTTAACATGAATGTCAATATTTTCAACTAGATATGATACAGAACAATGTTAAGAGTATACACGGGCTGGTCTTTTATTTCATACGTTTTTTCATTATTCTTTTACAAATATGAACATAAGTTTGGCATGTTAACTTTTTGTTGTCTTTACAAAATAGAGTTACCGAGTTCATCAATGAGTTTTTTGCTTTCAAAACAGTTCTACATAGTTATATAGAACTATTATTCTGCTTAACCTACAAAATATCTGATTGCGATTACATCTAATTTTTAAAAATTGTTTATAATTAATAAAGCATTATTATTCACATAAATACAAAATTGCACTTTTTAAATTTTCCATTCAAATTTAAGAAAATATCAATTCTTATAAAAACTGAAATTAAAATTTCCAATTATAAATTAGAAAATATTAATCGAATTTCAGAAAATCATATCAAAATGTCGGAAATAATAATTTTAAATATAGAAGACATCAATTGCATCTTTAATATATAAATTTTATTCGTTAAACACAAATTGAAATTCCAAAAAAAAAAACACCAAATATGTTTACATTTAAAAATGTTTACATTTAAAAAAAAATATTGCCATTCAGGAGATATTAATAACTTTTCAGTACCGCGATTCAGTAACTTCTTTTAACGATAGTCGAATCGTAAAAAAAAGAAAATTGCAAAATTATCAGTAAAATTTTTAAACGATATTCGCTATTGTTAAAGTCAGCTGTTGTTGTTATCTAAACGACAACCATTCTTGTGTTGTTTATTCAATCGATAAAAACTTAAATTTTTAGGTTGAAATGTCGTCATACATAAATAAAAATCATAAAATAGTGAAAATATTTTGCTTTTATTAAAAAACTTTTTTATATAAGTAAAAAAATTATATAGCATATTCAATACATTATTTCATTTTCAAATAAATAAACAGAAATATTAGTAAAAAAAAAATAAAGGTATTAAACATAAACATAAAATCATCCTGTCAAACACGAAGTAATTTGTTTTTTTTCTATTCTTTGTGTTTTTCGCTTATTTTGACAGAGGTGCCACTAGTTTACAATTTAAATAAATAGAAAAACAGATTTGTCGACTGTCGTTAAGATGTATGTACTTAGTGAATCACTTAATCCTTAGTGCAAACAACAATAGCTGTCGATATATTTTGCGATTGTCAGATCGTTGAATTTGAAATTTACAGAATCGCACTACAGAAAATATTAATTTAAATTCAATGAATTTAAGAAATGATATTTAAGAATTGCTAACATAAAAATTGTTACATAAGTAAACGTAATTTGATGAGAATGTTATTTTTTATATATAAATTTTCACAATTTTTTTTGATGATAATTTGAAGTGTTTCCGAAAATAAAGATAACATTGAATTATTTTATTTAAAATGTTTGGGACTTTTGGTTTTTTGCGTTTGGCATCCCTAATTTGATTATTTATTATTATAAATTTATTCTCTATGTTTTCAAAATATGGCAATATTTTAAAAAAAAGTTGAGAGAGCTTTTTTTCTTTTTGGTTATTATTTTGTTACTCCATCCGACCTATATGGCCACAATGAAGAAATATTTGGCCAGTTAAAAGAAACTATACAGCCATCTCCAATTAGCACGATTTAATGCATATAGCCACTTTACACAACCATTACCTTTGCAATGAAGGTTAGGGCGAGCTATTTAATTAGCATAAACTAAATTAAACGACAAGTTATGTCATATAACCGGAAACGCATGCATATAGGTATATAACCTAAATGCATGGCGATCAGCAACCACGATGAACAAAAAGCAAACACCGAAATAAATCCGAAATAATAGAAAAGACGAAAACCAACCCAAAGAATTTTCTTAAATAATTTGGTATTAAGTTTAACAAATTGTTTACTTTTTCCAATATTTTGTGGAGGGTGGAGGGTATTAAAGAGGTGGAGGGTATTAAAGATTCGGCACAGCCGAATTTAACACTCTTACTTGTTTTTCATAGAGTAGCATTCAAGTCTAGTTTATTGGAATTGCAGGACCGATTGTGAATGATATACATATCGAACCTGACCATAAACAAAGCTTTTAGCAACCTTATGTAAATTCTCAAACCAAATTTTATTTTTTTGTGCCAATAGCTACTTGAGACATTACGACGTCATGTCTTGATAAAGTTGTTTTGTTAATCCGATAACTTGAAGATTTCATAGACTTGAACGATTAGTATCTCATTTATAGTACATATCTTGACTTTTACCTTACCTTACACTACAATTATCACACTACCATGTCAGGCTCCTTGATAAATTTTAATGTTTGAATATAATTCAATATATTTTTTTTTTGTTAAACATTTACCTTTTTGTTTGAAACTTTTATAAAACAAATTCATAATTAAACATTTATTTTAAATTAAATATTAAAGTGGGTTCGATTTGAAACCTGATCTCCACAAAACACCATCACTGTTCCCGATTGTTTGCCAATAATCTAAAACTTTATTTCTTGCCTCGTTTCTAAAATTTTGCGAAAAATTAAATTTATTTGTATCATAAGATGGATACCGAAATTTGCTTTATTTGTAAAACTGGCTTTAATAGCACACAATCTGTAGTTTCGACTAGATGTCAACATAATTTTCATCAGGATTGCATTATTTCTTGGCTTTCTACTACGCCATATTGTCCCATTTGTAAATCTCATATTAATAATAGTTCATTAATATCTTACACTTTACCTTCAGTTAACAAATCTTCTCAAGGTGCAATTCCTCGAACAACTTCCGGAGTTCAAACCAGATCTCAAAAACGAAATACGACTAATAATTTTACGGCACCTGTAGATACGGCACTTCAGAATTCGACCCTCCTAAATCCTGAAAATACCACACAAATAAATCCAAATGAATCTCTGATGCGTAATGAAATTTCTAAATTACAAGAAATGATGGAAAGGTTTTCACAACGACTTGACCAACTTAGTTTAAGTCAAAGCACTGGTCCAGAATGGCCACGAGAACTATTTCCACCATTAAACTTACCACAACATAATCAACCCTTTGGTTTAAATTCCGCCAATGTTCAAAATATAGTTAACCCTTCATTAGCTTATATTGCGATAACAAATAGTAGCAAAATTTCTAATTTAATTAATAGCTGGAATATACGTTTTGATGGTAGTTCTGCAAGATTTCCCGTTGGAAAGTTTATTTACGTGATTAGTTCCCTCGTCATGGATAATTTTGCTGGCGATTTTCAATTGATCTGCGATCACTTTCACATTTTGGTTACCGGACGCGCGAAAGATTGGTATTGGCACTATCGTCAAACTGTACCTCGTATCACTTGGGATCCTCTATGCAATGCCTTGAGAGCCCATTTCGCGGATCATTTATCCGATAATGATATCAAGGAAATGATATGTGAACGCAAACAACAAATTGGAGAAAGTTTCGAAGACTTTTATGTGTCTATTTTACAGTTGTGCGACAGGTTACAATACCCTTTGTCCGAAACGGATATGGTTGAAATGTTGCGTAGAAACTTAAAACCACAGTTGCGGAAAGAAATGTTTTACTTGCATGTACCAACTGTTGCCCAATTGAGAAATTTAGTGCTCAGGAGGGAAAGTTTGATTTTAGACTATGATAGATCAAATCGCATAACACCAAAAAGAGTAAATGAAATTGTTGACGATGGAAATTTTAGTGATCAGGAAATTTCTGAAGACCGCAAGGGGAATGAACTCACTTGTTGGAATTGTAGGAAACAGGGACACCGGTTTACTGAATGCTTAGGGGAAAGAATGGTATTTTGTTACGGTTGTGGCACAGAAAATGTTTACAAGCCCAATTGCCCAAATTGTACAAATTCGGGAAACGGATTTGCGAGCGGTTTCCGCTCGAAAAATTAGATTCCAGTAAAATTTCCACATCCACTCAAACCTCCAGCATTAAAACCAAAAATTTTAAAATTGATAATAAACCTATCCTGAAACCATTACTGCCTTACCACGAAAGACTATTGAATTACAATAAAGTTAGAAAAAGGATTTTTGGTGAATCAGTTGACATTTCTAAAGAAAAACTTTAATTTCTAACCATACTAGGCGAAATACAAAACGAATGCGATTTTTTTGGCGTAACATCTTGAATATACGGAAGTCACTTAAAGGTTCTATTAGTTCTTTTGATTCAGTCAATAATGACCTTCGGCCTTATGTTAAGTTAAACATTTTCGACATGGACTTGCTAGGATTAGTAGACACAGGCGCTTCGATCAACTGCATTTCTGGAAACGCTGCTAAAAATTTATTAAAAGAACATTCAAATTTTAAACCACTGAAGGAGTACGTCGCAACTGCTGGCGGACCTAAATATCGAGTTCTGGGTTTTGTTAACGTAGATATTACCTTTCGAAACCTTAAGAGAACCATTAAAATTTTTGTAATTCCCGATTTAAAAAATTACTTATACCTTGGCATAGACTTTGTCAGGTCTTTGAATTTAGACGTTTTGAACATTGATTCCATCTCTCCGGAAAATTTTTATGAGACACCAACTCATGAATTGTCTTCTCCTCAGCGAGAGAAACTGAACAATATAATTTGCCTTTTTCCGTCATTTGAACGTGATAGGTTAGGTAAAACTAATTTACTAGAACACACTATAGAAATCGAAAAAGATTCTAAACCCATAAAACAAAGATATTTTTCAGTCTCTCCTGCTGTCGAGAGGTTGATTCATGATGAGGTGGACCATATGATCGACATGGATGTGATAGAGGTTGTCCCTCCTAACTGCCCCTGGAGTAGTCCAGTAACATTAGTTAGAAAAATCGGAAAATCGAGGCTTTGTTTAGACTCGAGGAGATTAAATGCGGTAACGGTGAAGGATGCATATCCCTGGGGTAGCTCCAGAATCTCGCGACATGACAGCATCTACTGTTCCAAATAGACCCCTTTATAGATTCAAAGTTATGCCATTTGGTTTAACGAGCGCCCCTCAAACTATGAGCCGTCTTATGGACATCGTCATCCCAGCAAACCTCAGAAATCAGGTGTTTGTTTATTTAGATGACTTGCTGTTAATTTCACAAAGTTCTGAAGAACATCTCAATTTATTAGCAGAAGTGGCCCATCTATTAAGAAAGGCAGGTTTGACTATTAATATTGCTAAGTGTAAATGGTGTTTAAAAGAAGTGAGATACCTTGGGTATATTATAGGAAATGGTGTAATTAAAACTGACCCTACAAAAATTTCAGCCATAAGAGACTTTAAACCACCAACGTCCGTCCGAGAAGTTAGAAAATTCATAGTTATTGCCAGTTGGTATAGACGCTTCATAGATAACTTTTCTACAATAACAGCTTCTATTTCAGATTTGACTAAAAAGATTAAAAATTTCATTTGGACTGAAAAAGCCCAGTTAGCTTTTGAAAAGGTCAAAGATTCTCTTACAACCGCGCCCGTGTTGATAACACCGAATTTTGAAAACCCCTTCATCATCCAATGTAATACTTCGAAACAGGGAATAGGTGGCGTGTTGGCCCAGGAAGACGAAGAAGGCATTGAAAGACCGATAGCTTTTTTTCATACAAGCTCAGAAAAACTATTCAATTACAGAGCTTGAATGTCTTGCGGCTTTAAAATGCGTTGAAAAATTTCGCGAGTACGTAGAAAGACATAAATTTAAAATTGTGATGGATCATGCAAGCTTGCAATGGCTCATGCGACAAACAGACTTAAATGGAAGACCCGTACGATGGTCTTTATAGTTACAAGGTTTTAATTTCACCATAGAACATCGGAAAGGATCGCTCAATACCGTACCCGATGCGTTATCTTGACTTTCGTTAGATGAGTTATCGTTAGAAAAATTAGAACCCGAAATAGACATTGAGTCTGAATTTTTTGATAGTTATGATTATGAAAAACTTAGAAATAAAATTCGTGAAAATAAACCTCTATTTCCCGACATGAAAATAATGGATAAATTTGTTTACAAACGAGTACAGTTTGCTGATGGCGACCCTTTGAGCGAATCATCAACCTGGAGGCTTCGGGTACCACATGAATTGACTGAGGATACTTTTCGTAAAGCAAAACAATCCTCCAATCTCCTCTCATGGTGGTATAGGAAAGACCCTTGAAAAGCTTCGCCGCAATTTATTTTGGCCAAAAATGTCTCTCCAAGTTAGAAATTTTATATCTAAATGCGAAATTTGCAAGCAGTCAAAGGCCCCAAACATGATTATGAGACCTTTGATAGGTGCAAAGGTAATATCAGAGCATCCATTTCAAAGGATATATATGGATTTTCTTGGACCTTATCCTAGATCTAAGAAGGGTCATATAGGCATCTTTGTGGTCAAGACTGTTAGGAAATTCACAGCTAACGATATTTTAGAATTTCTAGAAACCCAAGTATTTCATATCTATGGAGTACCAGAGTTTGTAGTGAGCAACAATGGTTCCCAATTTAGGTCAGTTGCGTTCGAAAATTTATTAACCAAATATGGTATTAAACATATATTTACAGCCGTTTATAGCCCTCAATCTAATTCTTCAGAGAGGCTTAATAGATCTATAATTGCTGCCATTCGATCATACTTAAAACAAGATCAACGCGATTGGGATCTTCATCTCAGCCATATTTCTGTCGCATTGCGCAGTATATATCACACTTCAATTGGATATGCTCCCTTTTTTGTTCTTTTTGGTAATCATATGATTACTCATGCCAAATCATACCCTTTGTTAAGAAACCTAAATTGTTTGGAAGATGGTGAAAGCATAGACCATTCCGATAGATTGAAAATTATTCGTTCTAACGTGAAAGAACATTTAGATAAGGCGTACCACACTAACCAAAAAACTTATAAATCTTGATGTAAAAGTTGAAAATTTCCAAAACTGGAAATTAATGTTGAACCTCGTAAAACTGAGAATATAAACTATTGTAAAATGTAAAACCTTTTTGTTTTGAAATTACCATAAACCCGAATATTAAACTTAAGCAAAGAAAATTGGAGTTTGTGAAACAAAATATGATAAAAAGTGATCCAGATTACGGTGCTATTTGTAACAGAAAATAATGCTAAAACGTGGAATATTATTATTTCGAATTGGCTGTGATAATTGTACCTGCACAACAACGGCGACAGGCGATAGCGCTACATCGGCTCAACAGACACCAGCAAGGCGGTAAATTTGCTTCATTTTTCTATACAAATGTACAATTATTTCTCCTAATTAAAATTTTGTAAAATATAAAATTGTTCTAAATATAAATTTAAATTAAAAAACTTTTTCTATATATATATTTAAATTAAAATTTTTCTAACTATTAAGTTAAATTAAAATTTTTCTAAATTAAAATTTTAAATTAAAAATTTTCTAAATTAGAATTTTTCTAAATATAAATTTAAACTAAAATTTTTTTAAATTAATAAAATTTACTATATATAAATTTTACATAAAAATTTTTCTAAATTAAGAATTTTGCAATATATAAATTTTACCTAAAAATTTTTCTAAATTAAGAATTTTGCAATATATAAATTTTATCTAAAAATTTTTCTAAATTAAGAATTTTGCTAAAATGCAAATAGTTTCTAGACGCAAATTTTCCTACATTAAAGAGAAAAAAAGAATACAGTTACACGTAGTCAAGAAGATATAACGGTTTGCAAACCTGACGGGTGTAATAATTAGTACATAAGTTAAAAAAAAAAAAAATTGAACACGAAAAAGTACAGTCAGAAATGAAACAAAAAATCTGCTAAATATATAATTTCGCTAAAAAAAAAAAAAAAAAAAAAAATTTCCTAAAATTTAAATTTTGCTAAAATTAAAAATTTTGCTAAATTGTAAATTAGAATTTTTCCAATACATAAAATTTAAATTTTGCTAAGATTTAGTTTTTTTTAAATTAAACCAAAACAAAATTTTCTAGAGGTTAAACAAAAATTATCCTAAACTGTAAATAAATTTTTTAAAATTTAAATAATATTTTTTTTATATAAGATTTGACTAAAATGTGAATAAAAACAAAAATTCTGACATGAAACAAAAGAATTAATTTATCATGGAATAATTTTTTTTAAGTTGTAAAGAGGGCCAGACATGGTAAGTTGTTGTAGTGTGATCGTGGGTTTCTTATAAAAATATTTTTTTGGACTAAGTAAGAAACACGGCTGGTGAGGGCATTGGTATCTTTAAAAACCACAGATCCAAATCCGTGGTGTACTTAGGGGAAAGAGTAATGATCGATTTTTTTTTTTTGTAAATTTAGCTTCCGTCTATTAACTTCATCTTTTGTCCGTCCGTCCCGTTTCACGCTTTTTTGGAATTTATATCACAATTTTGACTCAGCTTAATGCACGTTCCTTTTTTTTTGTTTATTGGTAGTGTCTGGATTAGCAATAGGCCAAGAACCCCGCCCAATCCGGCGAGATATAGCCTATTTGAACATGCGGCCAAATTGTTAACCCTTATCTTGTATGAACCATACACCTTTTTTTTCCTTTTTCTTGTTGTTTTCGTTCTCCCATAATTTTCGACTATTATAAATGGCAAACATGGAGAAAACACGAAACCTACCATTACATATCATATAGATTTTAGTAAAATTGGATTTGTATTTGTTTATTGTATCCATTAATCAGTAGTCCAAAAATAATCTCTATTGAACAATTCTTAGCCCCATATAGAGCTGCTTCCCGATCTTCACTTAAAACTATCAAAAATAAGTAAGAAAATTATAGTCGGTCGAGACCGACTATATGATACCCTATACCATACGTTTAGAGACCCTATCTCTTAGGCCCAACTAACAGGATATAGAAAAAAGCATAAACCAAATTTGTGTGGGATTTTTATTAATTTTTTTGGCTGTAGATATGAAAAAGTTCATATCGGATGCTATATCTATAATGGGGACTAGGCCCAAAAATGGAACGTTCCTGACTATCTATGGTTAAGTCTCTTGTATTTTGCAAAAATATATACAAACAAAATTTGAGAAGAATCAGTGCAATATTTTTGTTTTTTGATAGATTTAAGTGAAGATCGGGAAGCAGCTCTATATGAGGCCTCTAACTAAGAGTTCTCCCATAGGAATCATTTTTAGACTACTCATTAATGAATGTAATAATCGTATACAAACTCAATTTGAGTAAGATCTATAGGACAATTTGGATCTAATGGCAATTTATGTCGATTTCATAGGAGCCATTTGTATGGGGGTAGGTCTGAACATGGACCGATTCTCAACAATTTCAATAGCGTTCATTCTATGGCCAATGTAAGCTTACGTATCAAATTTGATCAAAATATATTCATATTTGCGACCTGCAGTTTAATTAAAAGGTTTACATGGACACACAGACGGATGGACACACGGACGGACATCGTTAAATCGAATCAGTTAGTGATTCTGATTCGATCGGTATAATTAAAGATGCGTCTAGGTCAAATATTTTTGGTAGTTACAAACAGCAGCGCAAAGTCATTGTACCCAATTGGTATAGTATAGGGTATAATTATAGTCGGTCTAGACCGACTATACGATACCCTATACCATGCGTTTAGAGACCCTATCTCTCAGGCCCAACTAACAGGATATAGAAAAAAGCATAAACCAAATTTGTGTGGGATTTTTATTAATTTTTTCGGCTGCAGATATGAAAAAGTTCATATCGGATGATATATCTATATGGGGACTGGGCCCAAAAATGGACTGATCCTGACCATGTTTGGTAAAGTCTCTTGTATTTTGCAAAAATTTATACAAACCAAATTTGTGCATTATTTTTGTTTTTTTTTTAATAGATTTAAGTGAAGATCGGGAAGCAGCTCTATATGGGGCCTATGACTAAGAGTTATCCAATAGGGATCATTTTTGGACTACTGATTAATGAAAGTAATATATACATACAAACCCAATTTGACTAACATTTTTATGTTGATTTGGATCTTATGGCAATATATGTTGATTTCATAGGGGTCATTTGTATGGGGGCTAGGTCTGAACATGGACCGATTCACACCAATTTCAATAGCGTTCATCCCATGGCCAACAGAAGATCAAATACCAAATTTCATCAAAATATATTCATATTTGCGACCTGCAGTTTGATTACAAGCTTTACATGGACACACAGACGGACGGACGGACGGACGGACGTTGTAATGTGCCGAAATGAAATAACATTAAAGTTTGGAGTGATCGATACACAATATAAAGCCTTATTAGGTTGGACAGCTTGCTCAAAATTAAATTTAATTAAACGTTTGTACAGCGTTTCACAAACAGAAAAACAAAAATTTTTCGCCAAAAATCTTGATATATTTGAAAGTTTAGAATGTTTTGTAAAAAATTTGGAAATAAAATTACGTAAAGATTCTACGCCCACTATAAATCCGGCAAGAAGAATTCCATTATCACTATCTATACGTGTAAAAGAAGAATTGCAACGAATGGTTGAAAGAGATATCATCGAGTAGGTAGAAAAAAGAATGGCAAATTTCGAATTGGTATTGATCCTCAAGACGCAAATTTTGATATTTACAGAAAAATTATACAATTCCAGCTCTTGAGGCAATTTCAGCAAAACTTGACGGAAAGAAGTGTTTTGGCAAATTGGGTTAAGTAAACCAGCAAGTGAAATCTGCATATTTAACACTCCCTTCGTATGTAATCGTTTTAAACCTTTGCTTTATGGTGTAAAAATAGGTCCGGAAGTATTCCAAAAGTATAATGAAAGAAATTTTGCTCATATTCTTAATGTTACTGTTTTTATAGATGACATATTAATTGCTACTGATGCAATGGAAGACTATGATGAGCTGTTACAACAAGTAGTTGATCATGCAAGGATGGGGAACATAAAATTTAAGAAGGACAAAATACAATACAAAGTAACTGAGATTAAGTATTTGGGCAAAATAATATTTAATATAATATTTCTCACCCCAAGGATAAAAAAGATTTGCAGAAACTATTGGGGATGATCAACTACATTAGAGAATACATTCCAAATCTGGCAGAAAAACCCAACCGTTAAGAGAACTCTTAAAAACTGGAATCATTTATGAATGGCAAGCAGTTCATAGAACTGTTTACAGCAAATAAAACACTTAATTGCAAGTGCACCAAGATTGCAAAATTTCGATGAAAATATAGACATCACCATTGAAACCGATGCGTCAAAGTTTGGCGTTGGTTGCTGTTTAATGCAGAAAGGAAAGCCCGTTACATTTGCTTCGAGAAGCGTTACGGATGCTGAAATTAACTACGCAGAAGTAGAAAAAGAGTTGCTCACAGTGATTTTTGCATGTCGTAAGTTTACCTACTACATTTCTGGAAAGCAAGTTTTAGTTAAAAGTGACCACAAACCGCTGGTGGAAATCTTGAAGAAAAGTTTTATTACAACGGTTGAAACTAATCAAATATGATATAAATCTAATTCATGTTCCGGGAAGGCTTCTTGCTGATTTTCTCTCACGTTATTTTGAAAAGTTGATAAAACTCCCGAAATTGAAGACTTACAGATTTGTACATTCTATAAACATATCTGCAGATCGCCTACAATCATTTAGGAATGAAATGCAATCAGATAAACTGCTTAAAGAACTAAAGAATTTCTTATTGGAAGGTTGGCCAAAGGACAAGCGCAGAAATGACTTAACAATTGAAAATGATATTGTTTTCTTCAACCATCGGGTTATTGTACCTCATAACTTACGCAAAATGTTTTGGCCCAACTACACTCATCGCAATTGGGAATTCAAAAAACCACGAAGAGAGGTCGTTGTTTGGTATATTGGCCTATAGAAGAAGCTATTGAGAAAATGATTAGCTAGTGTGATGTGTGTCAGAAATATCGTGCTTCCAACATAAAAGGGCCAATGCTTTCACACACAGTGCCACAACTACCTTTTAGCAAAGTTGGCTTAGATATTTGCGAATATTCTAAAAGATCATATTTGATATTATCTGATTTTATTCTGGTTCTTGGACATTATTCCACTTAGAACCAAAATCGCCTGCGAATGTATTAATAAGTTGAAAGCGTGTTCTGCTAACCACGATATTCCACTTAGTATAGTCTCAGATAATATGCCGTTCAATTCCTTACAGTTCAAGCCATTTTGATATAAATTTGAAAACAACAAGTCCGGATAACCGCAGGCCTATGGATTTTCAGATAAAGCCGTAGGAATAGCAAAAATCTTATAAAAAAAGTCTTTAGAAAGCCATAAAGATACTTGGCTTGATTTGTTAGAATATCGAAATACGCCATTAAAAAAAATTGGTGCTTCACAAGTAGAGTTATTAATGAGTCGCAAAACTCGTACGCTCATCCCAGGAAAAATAAGCCTATTTCAACCGCATTGTGACCCAAAAATTTATAAGAACATCAGATCCAAAAAAGCTAATGCAAAAATGTACTATGATAAAAATGCCAAAGCTAGATTGCCTTTTAAAAAAGGGGAGAATGTATGGTACAGTCACGGTTTGAACACGTAGATAAAAGCTATCAGCGGAAATAAACATCCTTCGCCAAGATCTTATTGGATACGTTTGGAAGATGTCACCATTCTTTGAAGAAATTCTAAGTGGCTCCGTAAATGAAATTTTGTAAAAACAATGTAGTAAACAGCCTTTGCAAGACAACATAGGTTAGGTTAGGTTAGGTTGAAAGTGGCTGCTAAACCAAAGGCAAAGCACACTTAGACTCTGGGGTCCATTGTGATACCACGGGACGAATAGGTGTTCCCCTCAGTCCCCACCGTAGAACCAGTTTGAGCTCCTGATGAAGCCCCTGATATGTGAAATGTCCACATTTGAGAGATCAGAGAGATCGTGAAGAAACGGCGATCCCAATGTTCGAAGTCTCGTTCTGGAGAGCACCGGGCAATAGCAAAGGAAGTGTTCTATGCTCTCCACCTCCTCCACATCCATGCAGCTAGGACAGAAGTCATTTGACGAGACCCTGAGGCGTTCAGCGTGTCTCCCTATGAGGCAGTGCCCAGTGATAACAGCAACTACTGTTGAAATCTCCCTACGGGGGAGTGATAGTAGCGCGCTAGTGCGCTTATGATTTAGAGCCGGCCAGATCTGTCTTGTGATCCTGCACGTTGATCCATTAGCCCATCTGTTGTCGGTTATGCCGGCGGCGTGAAGCCTAAGTTCCAGCCTACAAGATTCCAGGGGTATACCAACACATTCCAAGTCCGCTGGAACCCGTTAGGTAGTGCTTTACAGTTTCCCGGTATATTCCTGTGCCCTGGGACCCAAATGAGTCTGATGTCGAACTGCTTGGCCATCTCATTTAAAGACGTGCGGCAGTTAAGGGTGGTTCTTGTTTTCAGGAACATTGATTCCAAGGATTTTACCGCGGCCTGACTATCAGAGTAGATGTTGACTGCGGTTGTAGACAGAATATTCCGACCCAACCAGTCAGCAACTTCCTTTATTGCCAGTACCTCTGCCTGATAAACACTGCAGTGGTCTGGCAATCTGCGAGCCAGATTTAGTCCAAGCTCCTTTGAATAGACTCCGAAACCAACTTGATCACACAGTTTCGATCCGTCAGTATAGAGATTTATCGAACGCCTGCTACCTGGAACCCCCCCTGACCAGGATTCCCTGGTCGGTATCAGAGTTTGGTAGTGTCGTTCGAATACACTCCTCGGAGTGGTGTAATCCACGTTCAATGGTAAGTTCCTGTTATTCAGGATCACTCCATGGTCACAGTTATGACCACGCCATTGTCTTGTGCTTCTTAGTCGAATGGCCGATGAGGCCGCCGACTGCTTTCCTAATATGTCCAACGGTATTAGGTGTAAGAGGATGTTCAAGGCATCCGTAGGTGTGGTACGAAGGGCACCAGTAATACACATGGAAGCCATTCTCTGTACCCTTGCAAGAAGGTTGGCATTAGAGGCCTTCTCTAGTGCAGGCCACCAGACGATGACCCCGTAAAGCAGTATTGGGCGAGCCACCGCTGTGTAGATCCAGTATGCAATTTTCGGGCTGAAGCCCCACCGCTTACCAATGGCCTTTTTGCAGGAGTATAAAGCTATAGCCGCCTTCTTCGCCCTTTCCTCCAAGTTCCGTCTGAAGTTCAGCTTCCTGTCCAAGAATACTCCAAGATACATGGCTCCATCAGAGAAGGCACCGTAAAGAGAAATAGGGTCGAAGGTAGGTATCTTATACTTCCTCGTGAAAAGAACAAGTTCCGTTTTGGTCGGATTTACCCCCAGACCGCAACTACTTGCCCAGCTAGATAGCATAGTGAGAGCCGTCTGTAGAATGTCTCTAAGTGTGGATAGAAACTTCCCATTTACGGCTATGGCCACGTCATCAGCATAGGCGACCACGTTGCGCTAAGTTCCATAGAAGTGGTGACAGAACGCCTCCTTGTGGCGTTCCCCTGTTCACGAATCGGGATATTAGAGTCGTTCCCAATTTAGCTGTTATCCGCCTGTTGGCAAGCAGATTTCCAATCAGTGAGATGATCACGGAATTCACTCCTGGACCAGATAGTGCCGCTAATATCGAGTCCGGTGTGACATTGTTAAAAGCCCCTTCTATATCCAAAAAGGCTGTCATGGTGTATTCTCCTACCGAGAGCGATTTCTCGATGGTACTCACAAGCTCGTGAAGAGCTGTTTCGGTTGACCTTCCCTTGCTGTAAGCGTGTTGTCGCGTCGACAGCAGTTTAGGATCAATATCTCTTCGTAAGTAAGAATCTATCAAGCGCTCCATTGTCTTCAATAAGAACGATGATAGACTTATTGGTCTGAAGTCTTTTGGGATGGTGTGTGAACTTTTTCCAGCTTTTGGAATGAACACCACTCTCGTCTCCCTCCACTTCAGGGGTATATAAGCTAAGTTGATACAGCGAGTGAAAAGCCTACATAGCCAAGGGGAAATGTAGTCCGACACGTGGTGCAATTCAGCTGGAATGATACCGTCAGGTCCTGGAGATTTGTAAGGTTTGAAGCTTCCAATCGCCCAGTTCAGTGTTGGTATGTTGACTATCTCCGAAGCAATATCCGTCGTACTAGCGTCTGAGTATCCTGACGCCTGAAGCGACGTAGGGGAGTTGCCCGGAAAATGGGTATCCAGTAGCAGGCTAAGTGATTCCCAACTAGAGGTAGTCCACACCCCCAATGGATCTTTCAGATAACCTAATGTGTGAGGGGTAGAAGCCAGAACCTTTCGCAACCTGGATGCTTCGGAAACGTCTTCCATATTATCACAGAATTTTTTCCAAGAATCACATTTTGCCGTTCTAATCTTCTTCTTGTAGGTCTTAAGCTGCAGCTTGTAGACCAACCAATCCTCGTCCGCTCTTGAAGACTTTGCCTTGTTAAAGAGTTTCCTGCAGGAGTCTCTGCCCTGTTGCAGCTCGCTAGACCACCATGGTGGTTTCTTCTTGCCCTTTGGCCTTGCCGCGGGGCAAGAACCATCCAAAGATTTGTTAAAAACCGCCGTAATGTGATCCAATAGACCATCTATGTCCTCGGAATTACGCGGTTCAGATAAGGGTATTGTCGCCAATAACCCGGCAAAGGTTTTCCTATACTTAACCCAATTTGTCCTCTTCAGATTTCTGGGGACACTTTCCACCGGGTCGTTTTCTCTAAGCAAAAATTCAATGTATCGATGGTCAGAAAAGGAGTGGTCGTCCAACACCCTCCAACTATCAATTTTATCAAATAATGTGTCCGATACAAAGGTAACGTCAAGAACCTCCCTACGATTGCTAGTTACAAAAGTCGGTTCATTTCCCTTGTTACATATATATAGGTTAGTACTAAATAAAAACTCCAAAAGTAACTCACCTCTTTCGTTCACATTGGTACTTCCCCAGATCGGATGATGTGCATTGACGTCACAGCACAGCACTAGTTGATGTGTAGTCCTTTCGGCTTCCCGGATTAGCTTTGCCACATTGACTGGCGGGATAGGCCCAGGATCACAAAAATAGGCGGAGGAGAGCCAGATTGATATCCCATCTAGCTCCAGGCTGGCCGCTATTACATCCCTGTCACTGAAATTAGATAACAAGAAAATATTAAGGCTGTTCCTCGCCAAAATGCAGGTCCTTGGTGTACCTTTATCTTTAGCGACGAACAGCTTGTAATCAGTCGTCTTCAGTCCGCAAACCCTGCCTCCACAAACCCAGGGCTCTTGGATGAAGACTATGTCTACTTCACCTGTCGTCAGGCGAAGTAGAAGTGCAGCCGTGGCGGGTTTACAGTGATGGAGATTTATCTGTAGGAGCCGCATCATCTGAAGCTGCCTGCACATCCATCTCCATCACCGTGATTTCGGCATCGTCCTCCGTGCTATCAAGGAGGTCATCTTCGCCACCAAATAGGCCAGAAGCGTCCCCCAGCAGTTCGGAGTCGGATGTTAAGTATCCTTCCTCCATGGCTGTTTGGGAGCTCTCCTCAGCCTGGACCTCACCTGTGGTCCCCTCCCCAGCAGATTTTTCTACTGGTTTGTCAATCTCCGTGATTGGTCCTTGGTCGCCCTTGTAGACTTTTACTTGGATTTGCCCAAAGCCGTAGGAAACTATGCCGTTTGTCCCGGTTAAATGCGGGAGGGATTCGACGTTGAGTAGTAGTACTACCTGTCTCCGATTCCCCTCCGCATCACCAAATCTACCAATCTTCCAATTGTGTGTTGGAAGGTTGGGATTGCAGACCTCCAGCATCCTTAACACGGATTCAGCGTCCCCGGGAGTTGCCGGAATCCAAGCATGCGCTCTAGGTCGGGACGGGATGTCATGCTTTTGCACGACATCCAGTTTTGCTCCCGGCCATAGCTCTCCAAGTTTGCTGACGGCAGCCTTATATAGGTGTATTGATCGTTGATCAGCAAAAGCTATCAACTTTGCGCGGCCTTGATACCAGCCTGCGTCGCGACAGGTTGGAGGTGGACCTGGCATGTCCTCAAGGACGGTGAAGAACACTTCGGCTAATTTAGCCTCCACATAACTCCACTTGTCCTTGGGGATAGTGCCATCTCCATCTACCCTGTTAATGATTGCCATTACAAGGTTGTCTTTGACAACCTGGCTAAACGAATTCGGCACAGCATTGCCGGCCACCTTAGTACGTTTAGGTAATGGTTTCTCATCTGGCGAGCGCAACCTTTTAGCCGTCTTCGAAGTGTCCTGATTGCTATTACTGCCAGGAACACTTGTCCAAGACAACATATTCCTTTAAAATATTGAATTATGTTTTTGTAAAAAACTTATATAATTGTATTTCTTGAATTTTTATCAATTAACACTTTTTTATTAGTTTAAAGAGGGAAATGTTGTGCTTACATATATATAAGATTGCATATATGATGTAAATAGTGTTTGCATAAACTGTATTATATTGATAGATATTAATAAACAGTCAGTCATGATCTAGATGTCATTAAATAGATAACACAGTCTGCTATAATTGCATTAATAATCAAAAGTGGTTAAATATGTAAATTTATTCATTTATTATACCCTATACCACTATGTGGTTTGGGTATAATGACTTTGTGCTGCTGTTTGTAACTACCAAAAATATTTGACCTAGACCCATCTTTTATTATACCGATCGACTCAGAATCACTTTTTGAGTCGATTTAGCGATGTTCGTCCGTCCGTTCGTCTGTGTGTCCATGTAAACCTTTTAATCAGACTACAGGTCGCACATATGAATATATTTTGATGAAATTTGGCATATAAGCGTTTATCGGCCATAGGATGAACGGTTTTGAAATTGGTGAAATTCGGTCAATGTTTAGAATTAGTCCCCATACAAATGACCCCTATGGAATCCACACAAATTGCCATAAGATTCAAATTATCATTTAGATCTCAGTCAAATTGGGTTTGTATGTGTTTATTATATCCACTAATCAGTAGTCCAAAACTAATCCCTATAGGATAATTCTTAGTCATAGGTCTCATATAGAGCTGCTTCCCGATATTCAGTTAAATCTATTAAACAAAAATATTGCACAGATTTTTCTCAAATTTGGTTTGTATATATTTTTTCAAAATATAAGTGACTTTACTAAATATGGTCAGAATCGGTCCATTTTTTTACCTAGTCCCCATATAAATATAGCACCCGAAATGAACATTTTCTTATCTGCAGCCAAAAAAAATTAACAACAGTGGCACTCAAATTTGGTTTATGCTTATTTTCTATATCCAATTAGTTGGACCGAAGAGATACGGTATATAAACCATGGTATAGGGTATCGTATAGTCGGTCTAGAACGACTATAATTATCTTACTTGTTCTATTTTAATAAAGTTAAAAAATATAATTGGCACTACTGAAATAAAAATGCATTTGTATAAAAACAGCTGTTTTTACCCTATACCACTATGTGGTTTGGGTATAATGACTTTGTGCTGCTGTTTGTAACTACCAAAAATATTTGACCTAGACCCATCTTTTATTATACCGTTCGGCTCAGAATAACTTTCTGAGTCGTTTTAGCGATGTATACAAACAGCTGTTTTTACCCTATACCACTATGTGGTTTGGGTATAATGACTTTGTGCTGCTGTTTGTAACTACCAAAAATATTTGACCTAGACCCATCTTTTATTATACCGATCGTCTCAGAATAACTTTCTGAGTCGTTTTAGCGATGTCCGTCTCCGTCCGTTCGTCCGTTCGTCCGTCCGTCCGTCTGTGTGTCCATGTAAACCTTCTAATCAAACTACAGGTCGCTAATATGAATATATTTTGACTAACTTTTGTATGTAAGCGTTTATCGGCTATAGGATGAACGCTATTGAAATTGGTGAAAATCGGTCCATGTTCAGACCTAGTCCCCATACAAATAACCCCTATGAAATCGACATGAATTGTCATAGGATCCAGATTATCATATAGATTTTAGTAAAATTGGGTTTGTATGTGTTTATTGTATCCATTAATCAGTAGTCCAAAAATAATCTCTATTGAACAATTCTTAGCCCCATATAGAGCTGCTTCCCGATCTTCACTTAAATCTATCAAAAACAAGTAAGAAAATTATAGTCGGTCGAGACCGACTAAATGATAACCTATACCATACGTTTAGAAACCCTATCTCTTAGGACCAACTAACTGATATATCGGATGCTATATCTATATGGGGACTAGGCCCAAAAATGGAACGATCCTGACTATGTTTGGTTAAGTCTCTTGTATTTTGCAAAAATATATACAAACAAAATTTGAGAGGAATCACTGCAATATTTTTGTTTTTTGATAGATTTAGGGGAAGATGGGGAAGCAGCTCTATATGAGGCCTATGAGTAAGAGTTCTCCCATAGGGATCATTTTTAGACTACTCATTAATGGATGTAATAAACGCATACAAACCCAATTAGAGTAAGATCTATATGACAATTTGGATCTTATGGCAATTTATGTCGATTTCATAGGAGTCATTTGTATGGGGGCTAGGTCTGAACATGGACCGATTCTCACCAATTTCAATAGCGTTCATCCTATGGCCAATGAAAGCTTACATACCAAATTTGATCAATATATATTCATATTTGCGACCTGCAGTTTGATTAAAAGGTTTACATGGACACACAGACGGACGGACACACGGACGGACATCGTTAAATCGAATCAGTTAGTGATTCTGATTCGATCTGTATAATTAGAGATGGGTCTAGGTCAAATATTCTTGGTAGTTACAAACAGCAGCGCAAAGTCATTATACCCAAGTGGTATAGTATAGGGTATAATTATAGTCGGTCTAGACCGACTATACGATAACCTATACCATGCGTTTAGAGACCCTATCTCTCAGGCCCAACTAACTGGACATCGAAAATAAGCATAAACCAAATTTGAGTGGGATTTTTATTAATTTTTTCGGCTGCAGATATGAAAAAGTTCATATCGGATGCTATATCTATATTGGGACTAGGCTCAAAAATGGACCGATCCTGACCATGTTTGGTAAAGTCTCTTGTATTTTGCAAAAATATATACAAACCAAATTTGAGAAAAATCTGTGCATTATTTTTGTTTTTTTTTATGGATTTAAGTGAAGATCGGGAAGCAGCTCTATATGGGGCCTATGACTAAAAGTTATCCAATAGGGATCATTTTTGGACTACTGAGTAATGGAAGTAATATATACATACAAACCGAATTTGACTAACATTTTTATGTTGATTTGGATCTTATGGCAATATATGTTGATTTTATAGGGGTCAGTCAGTGGCAATATATGTTGATTTCATAGGGCTAGGTCTGAACATGGACCGATTCACACCAATTTCACTTGCGTTCATCCCATGGCCGATAGAAGATCAAATACCAAATTTCATCAAAATATATTCTTATATGCGACCTGCAGTTTGATTACAAGCTTTACATGGACACACAGACGGACGGACGGACGGACGGACATCGTTAAATAAAATCAGATAGTGATTCAAATTCGATCGGTATAATTAAAGATGGGTGTAGGTCAAATATTTTTGGTTGTTACAAACAGCAGCACAAAGTCATTATACCCAAACCACATAGTGGTATAGGGTATAAAAACAAAAATATTGCACAGATTTTTCTCAAATTTGGTTTGTGTATATTTTTTCAGAATATAAGTAACTTTACCAAATACGGTCAGGATCGGTCCATTTTTTGACCTAGTCCAAATATAAATATAACACCCGATATGAACTTTTTCATATCTGCAGCCAAAAAATTAATACAATGCCACTCAAATTTGGTTTTTGCTTATTTTCTATATCCAGTTAGTTGGACCGAAGAGATAGGGTTTCTAAACCATGGTATAGGGTATCGTATGGTCGGTCTAGAGCGACTATAATTTTCTTACTTGTTATTTTATTGTTATATGTTGCTGTCGTTTTTAAAAAAATTGAGTAGCGGACTAACCGACTACAATTGTGTCTATGGGTTTCATGCATAAGACAAAAACGGTGTGAATTATGGTGCAATAAAATTATTGTAACACTATTACAAATATAACAATATCGAAGTATAACAACTAATTCAACAACCAAAAAGTATAACACAATCTCAAATACAAAAATATACAAGTATAACAGCCAATTAAAGTAGGCTAAATGCATAACAACTCCGTATTGAAAAAAAATCCTGAAAGCATAATCAAACTTAAAAAGTCTTTTATTACTACCAGCCGTATTCATAAAAAAGTCTTAAAAGCACGTTTCAAATGCAAATTAGTTAAAACACATTTTAAGCCTAAAAAGGTTTGTTAAAAATTCATATTCATAATCAGTATTTTAAATAATAAACGTTTTAACGTTTAACGTTTAACTCCATGATGGCAGCACTATATTTTTTATTTCTCACTTGAGGCGTAATGATGCAAAAGCATGGATATTAAGTCATATGGTATTCGTATCTATAATATTTTTTACCGTGTTTGAGAAAAATATGGTTTTTATAGAAAAAAAAAAATAATGATAAACTTGTCTATTAAATAAATAAAATGTTAGTTAGAAAAAAATGGTGGGTAGAAATGTAATTTAGATATTGATTTTGTTGCAGATTAAAAAGTATTCATATAACCAGTTTTATTTATTTGTTTTGATTGTCTACACACCACTGGTTTTTATACCCTCCACTCCAGTGTGCAGATGGTATATATAAGTTTGTCATTCCGTTTGTAATAATTAGAAAAAAAATTTTGGACCCCATAAAATACATATATTTGTGATCCTTATAGCAACCGGAGTTGATATAGCGATGTCCGTCTGTCCGTCTATGGAAATCACGATGACGGCATCAATCGTGCAGCTAGGGTGCTCGTTGACATAAAAACTGATTCACAAACATCCTGAAAAGTTCGCTATTTAAAATCGTCCAAATCGGTCGATTAGGGCCCGAGATTTGAATGAAGAACTAAAAAAAGTCTTGGAAAAATATAATTTTTTATGTTGTTCTTGTCACGATCACGCCCTCAATAGTGCAGCTACAGTGATCATTTTTAGTGACAATGATTCACCAAATTCAATGGAGGATTTCTATTTCAAAAATCATTAAAATCGGTGGAAGAGGTCCAGGGAAATCTCTGAAAAAGTAAAAAAAAAAATGAAAAATGTGATGTTTCTATATTGTTCTTGTTGTTATTCTAAATGTTGTGTTGTTGTCATAGCTGGACTTGTTGTTTTTGTGATCGTTGTGGTAATAATATAATAAAAACTAACCCTTTGTACATTTTTTTTATTAACTCTGGTAGAAAAATTTAAAAGTTACCATTGTTTTGGCATCACTAAAAAAATTTGTTAGATCATTTCTGTCATTACCAGGAGTCTGCCTGCAAAATTTCAGATCGAATGGGTTACGGGAAAGGGGTTAAAATCGATCCAAAATTTTTTCGACAAGCAGACACTACGAGTAATATAAAAATTCACGAACATCTAAAGCAAATAATGCTAAAATACCTAGTTGTTAATAAAAAAAAAACAATGTAAATTTAGCAAAAAAATTTTATGTATAAATTTATTTAAAGAGAAAAACACAAAAATAACGTTTGATGTCGTATTTTTTGTGTGTAATATTTACATATACATACATAAACATATTAAATAATACATATAATATACATATATTCTATATATGTATATCCATAACAACTGCATGTTAGAAATAAATCGGTTTATTATTTTTTATTTACATAAAATTCTGCAATATTTTGTTGTGGGGAAAATACATTTCTTTTGCATTAACAGAGTGTCACTTCATTTTGCTCAGCGTGACTATGTCACAGTAGATGGCGCCACAATTTTAGTTCAAATTAGCTTTGCAATAGTTATTTCTATTTTAACATGAATGTAATATTTTCAACTAGATATCATACAGAACAATGTTAAGAGTATGTACGGGCTGGTCTTTTATTTCATACGTTTTTTCATTATTCTTTTACAAATTTGAACATAAGTTTGGCATATTAACTTTTTGTTGTCTTTACAAAATAGAGTTACCGAGTTCATCAATGAGTTTTTTGCTTTCAAAACAATTCTACATAGTTATATAGAATTATTATTCTGCTTTACCTACAAAATATCTGATTGCGATTACATAATTACTAAAGCATTATTATTCACATAAATACAAAATTGCACTTTTTAAATTTTCCATTCAAATTTAAGAAAATATCAATTCTAAAAACTGGAATTAAAAATTTCCAATTATAAATTACAATTAATGTCTTTCAGAAAATCATATCAAAACGTCGGAAATTATAATTTTAAATTTAGAAGACATCAATTGCATCTTTAATATATAAATTTTATTCGTTAAACACAAATTGAAATTCCAAAAAAAAAAAAAAAAAACACCAAATACCTATATTTACATTCAAGAGAAATTAATAGCTTTTCAGTACCGCGATTCAGTAACTTCTTTTAACGATAGTCGAATCGTAAAAAAAAAAGAAAATAGCAAAATTATCAGTAAAATTTTTAAACGATATTCGCTATTGTTAAACTCAGATGTTGTTGTTATCTAAACGACAACCATTTTCTGTTGTTTATTCAATCGACAAAAACTTTAATTTTTAGGTTGAAATGTCGTCATACATAAATAAAAATTATAAAATAGTGAAAATATTTTGCTTTTATTAAAAAAGTTTTTTATATAAATAAAAAAATTAAATAGCATATTCAATTCATTATTTCATTTTCAAATAAATAAACAGAAATATTAGTAAAAAAAATAAAGATATTAAACATAAACATAAAATCATCTTGTCAAACACGAATTAGTTTGTTTTTTTTTTTCTATTCTTTGTGTTTTTCGCTTATTTTGACAGAGATGCCACTCGTTTACAATTTAAATAAATAGAAAAATAGATTTGTCGACTGTCGTTAAGATGTATGTACTTAGTGATTCACTTAATCCTTAGTGCAAACAACAATAGCTGTCGATATATTTTGCGATTGTCGGATCGTTGAAATTTACAGAATCACACTACAGAAAACATTAATTTAAATTCAATGAATTTTAGAAAGCGTCAAATGATATTTAAGAATTGCGAATATAAAAATTGTTACATAAATAAACGCAATCTGATGAGAATGTTATTTATATATAAATTTTCGCAATTTTTTTGGATGAAAATTTGAAGTTTTTCAGAAAATAAAGATAAATTATTTTAATTTTATTATTTTTTATAAAAATAAAAAATCTTATTTTCGATCTTTATCAATTTAATGATTGAGTTTGAAATTGTTCAGGCTCAAGATCAAATGTTTTTACTTTAAATAAAGTAAAAGCATTAGCACATTTGTTTCAAAAATTGATCTATGTATATTCTGCATGACAGGTTATACAGCTGTTTCGGGAAGAGTCACCAACCCTCATCAGTAACCAAAAGCAGTAGATAGTTTGTTTGGTAAAAAGTTAAATTCATATATATTTGCTGAAAACAACCAAATGAGAATTCAAGCAAAAGTTATACTATTTAAGCCTCTTCCAATATAACAAACTAAAAATAGAACAACTTTGAAACAAATATGATTGTATACGAGTACACATTGCATACTACAATATACATGTTTGTTTTTGTCTTGAAAAAACAAGAAAAACAATTTGTTTTTGCTAAACTTACATTTAGCGTTAACGGCGTGCCCTCCGTATTTTTAATTTTATTATTTTTTATAAAAATAAAAAATCTTATTTTCGATCTTTATCAATTTAATGATTGAGTTTGAAATTGTTCAGGCTCAAGATCAAATGTTTTTACTTTAAATAAAGTAAAAGCATTAGCACATTTGTTTCAAAAATTGATCTATGTATATTCTGCATGACAGGTTATACAGCTGTTTCGGGAAGAGTCACCAACCCTCATCAGTAACCAAAAGCAGTAGATAGTTTGTTTGGTAAAAAGTTAAATTCATATATATTTGCTGAAAACAACCAAATGAGAATTCAAGCAAAAGTTATACTATTTAAGCCTCTTCCAATATAACAAACTAAAAATAGAACAACTTTGAAACAAATATGATTGTATACGAGTACACATTGCATACTACAATATACATGTTTGTTTTTGTCTTGAAAAAACAAGAAAAACAATTTGTTTTTGCTAAACTTACATTTAGCGTTAACGGCGTGCCCTCCGTATTTTTAATTTTATTATTTTTTATAAAAATAAAAAATCTTATTTTCGATCTTTATCAATTTAATGATTGAGTTTGAAATTGTTCAGGCTCAAGATCAAATGTTTTTACTTTAAATAAAGTAAAAGCATTAGCACATTTGTTTCAAAAATTGATCTATGTATATTCTGCATGACAGGTTATACAGCTGTTTCGGGAAGAGTCACCAACCCTCATCAGTAACCAAAAGCAGTAGATAGTTTGTTTGGTAAAAAGTTAAATTCATATATATTTGCTGAAAACAACCAAATGAGAATTCAAGCAAAAGTTATACTATTTAAGCCTCTTCCAATATAACAAACTAAAAATAGAACAACTTTGAAACAAATATGATTGTATACGAGTACACATTGCATACTACAATATACATGTTTGTTTTTGTCTTGAAAAAACAAGAAAAACAATTTGTTTTTGCTAAACTTACATTTAGCGTTAACGGCGTGCCCTCCGTATTTTTAATTTTATTATTTTTTATAAAAATAAAAAATCTTATTTTCGATCTTTATCAATTTAATGATTGAGTTTGAAATTGTTCAGGCTCAAGATCAAATGTTTTTACTTTAAATTTTGATCTTGAGCCTGAACAATGCATGCCGATCAGCAACCACGATGACCAAAAAGCAAACACCGAAATAAATCCGAAATAATAGAAAAGACGAAAACCAACCCAAAAAATTTGCTGAAATAATTTGGTATTAAGTTTAACAAATTGTTTACTTTTTCATTTACATTTATTATCAAGACTCAAACCGAGGTGGAGGGTATCAAAGATTCGGCACAGTCGAATTTAACACTCTTACTTGTTTTTTGTTCTATTATCATAACAAATTCCTATAAATATAGTTGACTTATTCCTTATCCGGAATAGAAATCGCTCCGTTTTTTGTAAATTTTCTTTTGACGATCATTTAAGATTCGGGCAATAGTTTCTATTGTAAACAAAATACCTACAATTAAAACAAAATTTTGTCGAAAAAAATATTTCTTACCAATTCTATTAATCAAATATAGCGTGTCCATTATTTGTAAAAAATCAACTAACTTCTTTCGATTGAATGACAATTTTTCGCTACAATGTTCAAAATGAAAACAAACACAAAGCAAAAAGCAAAAATGTCATTTTAAAATAGGTTTAAAATAGGGTCGAACCAATTTTAAAATTCTTTTATTTACACAAGGTTTAAAATAGGTATTTTAAGCTAAAATTCGTTTACTAATAGAATTTTATCGACTTTTGCTTAAAATGGATTTGAAATGCTGTTTAAAATTTTTATGAGTAAGGCTGTAGATGTTTACACATCTGTGATCATATAGCTCTTCATATAGCTTTTTATGTTTAGTAATGATCTCATGCCCAAAAATTAAATACTAAGTGTGCTCTTAAATTTACATATAATAGACACATGAATTTCTCGTTCAAAATGGAAAGCAAATTTCAAACCTATTGATCTTAAAACTCTCTGTCATATAATAAAACAAGTAAGAGTGTTAAATTCGGCTGTGCCGAATCTTTGATACCCTCCACCTCGGCTTGAGTCTTGATAATAAATGTAAATGAAAAAGTAAACAATTTGTTAAACTTAATACCAAATTATTTCAGCAAATTCTTTGGGTTGGTTTTCTTCTTTTCTATTATTTCGGATTTATTTCGGTGTTTGCTTTTTGGTCATCGTGGTTGCTGATCGGCATGCATTTTGGTTATATACCTATATGCATGCGTTTCCGGTTATATGACATAACTTCTCGTTTAATTTAGTTTTTGCTAATTAAATAGCTCGCCCTAACCTCCATTGCAAAGGTAATGGTTGTGTAGAGTGGCTATATGCATTAAATCGTGCTAATTGGAGATGGCTGTATAGTTTCTTTTAACTGGCCAAATATTTCTTCATTGTGGCCATATAGGTCGGATGGAGTAACAAAATAATAACCAAAAAAAAAAGCTCTCTCAACTTTTTTTTAAAATATTGCCATATTTTGAAAACATAGAGAATAAATTTATAATAATAAATAATCAAATTAGGGATGAAAAACGCAAAAAACGAAAAGTCCCAAACATTTTAAATAAAATAATTTAATGTTATCTTTATTTTCTGAAAAACTTCAAATTTTCATCCAAAAAAAATTGTGAAAATTTATATATAAAAAATAACATTCTCATAAAATTACGTTTACTTATGTAACAATTTTTATGTTAGCAATTCTTAAATATCATTTGAGGTTTTCTTAAATTCATTGAATTTAAATTAATATCGACAAATCTGTTTTTCTATTTATTTAAATTGTAAAGGAGTGGCATCTCTGTCAAAATAAGCGAAAAACACAAAGAATAGAAAAAAACAAATTACTTCGTGTTTGACAGGATGATTTTATGTTTATGTTTAATATCTTTATTTTTTTTACTAATATTTCTGTTTATTTATTTGAAAATGAAATAATGAATTGAATATGCTATTTAATTTTTTTATTTATATAAAAAAGTTTTTTAATTAAAGCAAAATATTTTCACTATTTCATGATTTTTATGTATGTATGACGACATTTCAACCTAAAAATTTAAGTTTTTATCGATTGGATAAACAACACAAAAATGGTTGTCGTTTAGATAACAACAACAGCTGACTTTAACAATAGCGAATATCGTTTCAAAATTTTACTGATAATTTTGCAATTTTCTTTTTTTTTACAATTCAACTATCGTTAAAAGAAGTTACTGAATCGCGGTACTGAAAAGTAATTAATATCTCCTGAATGGCAATATTTTTTTTAAATGTAAACATTTTTAAATGTAAAGATATTTCTAAATTTAAAATTATTATTTCCGACGTTTTGATATGATTTTCTGAAACTCAATTAATATTTTCTAATTTATAATTGGAAATTTTATTTTCAATTTTTATTATAATTGATATTTTCTTAAATTTGAATGGAAAATTTAAAAAGTGAAATTTTGTATTTATGTGAATAATAATGCTTTATTAATTATAAACAATTTTTAAAAATTAGATGTAATCGCAATCAGATATTTTATAGGTAAGGCAGAATAATAATTCTATATAACTATGTAGAACTGTTTTGTAAGCAAAAAACTCATTGACGAACTCGGTAACTCTATTTTGTAAAGACAACAAAAAGTTAACCCCCCAATCTCACATCACACTGAAATTGTAAAATCGTTGTGTACGTATTATCAACGAAAAATTGTTCGAATTAGTCGAATCCATCGCCATTAAATTTTATGCTCAAACATCTGACTGCAATCTCATTTTTAAAATGTTGTCGAAGTGTAAACTTGAAAAAATTTGTATACTTCTCTCTCTTATTTTATTTTAAGTAGAGTTACCAAGTTTATTATACAGGCACATGTTTGAGGGAAAATGTTTACATTTATTATTATTAGTTTTATTTTAATAATAGTTAATAATATTTATGCTCTATAATTAACAAACTTGCGTTTTTGTATGCGCATTTCAAAAAATAAATCATTATAATAGATTTAACAAGTTAAAACTTTAATTACAATTTTACAGAATCCAGTAAATTTGCATTAAATTTATAACAGGGTAACATTAATCATCGTTAGTGTCTGCCACTATTCGCACGAAAAATTTGGTGCCATTAGTGTGACCACTTCGGAAAATGTGTGTGTATTAGTAAAAAAAAATGTGAGTGTATTGAGTTTTTCGAACTTGCAGTGTGATGTGAGATTGGTGGGTAATATGCCAAACTTATGTTCATATTTGTAAAAGAATAATGAAAAAACGTATGAAATAAAAGACCAACCCGTGTATACTCTTAACATTGTTCTGTATGATATCTAGTTGAAAATATTAACATTCATGTTAAAATAGAAATAACTATTGCAAAGCTAATTAGAACAAACAAAAATTATGGCGGCATCTACTGTGGCATAGTCACGCTGAGCAAAATGAAGTGACACTCTGTTATACAAAAGAAATGTATTTTCCCCACAACAAAATACTGCAGAATTTTATGTAAATAAAATAACCGATTTATTTCTAACATGCAGTTACTATGAATATACATACATACATATATATAATATATGTACATTATTTGTATTATTTAATATGTGTATGTATGTATATTTAAATATTACACACAAAAAATACAACATCAAACGTTATTTTTGTGTTTTTCTCTTTAAATAAATTAATACATAAATTTTTTTGCTAAATTTACATTTGGGCAATTCACAACAGGTGTTGTATATTGTATGTTGTATTGAAATACACAATACAATCATTTGTTGTGAACACTCAGTTGTATTTTCATATTGTAAAACGCTTTCTTTAGTAATTTTCGATCCAACGAGGAAAGATCGCTTCGTCGCTTCTGCTATTTTGTATAAGAGAAAACACTTGTCAGTGTTTGCTTTTTGGTCGTGAGATATAATGATATAATGAAAAAAAAAATGTTAAATGTTTTGGTTGGTACTGAAAGAGAAAATACATACTAAAAATATAAACATTAATTTTTATATAAATAAACTTATCGATGTATTTGCGTTATTTGCATTATTTGCCATATTTTATTTTATAATTATTTATGCTGATAATATTCTATGTATTTGTTTTTTCTTTTTCATAAAAACTGGCATTCACTTGGAACTGATATGTTATGATACAATATACAACATTTACTAAACATAGCAAATGAAGTTGGATCGTGTATCAGATTTTTCAGTGAAAATTACCAACAACAATTTTACACTATTGTAAAGTGATACACGATACAAGAGATACAACGATACATTACCCATTGTGAATTGCCCAATTGTTTTTTTTATTAACAACTAGGTATTTTAGCATTATTTGCTTTAGATGTTGGTGAATTTTTACTCCCTTTATATTAACTCGTATTGTCTGCTTGTCGAAAAAATTTTGGATCGATTTTAACCACTTTCCCGTGACCCAATCGATCTGAAATTTTGCAGGCAGGCTTGTGGCAATGACAGAAATGATGCCAAAACAATGGAAACTTTTAAATTTTTCTACCAGAGTTGATAAAAAAATGTACAAAGGGTTTGTTTTTCTTATATTATTACCATAACGACCACAAAAACAACAAGTCCAGCTATGAAAACAATGCAACATTTAGA
Source organism: Cordilura impudica (assembly GCA_963682025.1). Taxonomy (NCBI): domain Eukaryota; kingdom Metazoa; phylum Arthropoda; class Insecta; order Diptera; family Scathophagidae; genus Cordilura; species Cordilura impudica. Next base: position 18,743,628 of record OY821522.1, on the reverse strand, counting down.
ATAACAACAAGAACAATATAGAAATATCATGTTTTTCATTTTTTTTTTATTTTTCAGAGATTTCCCTGGACCTGTTCCACCGATTTTAATGATTTTTGAAGTAGAAATCTTTCCATGAATTTTTTTGAATCATTCTCACTAAAAATGATCACTGTAGCTGCACTATTGAGGGCGTGATCGTGACAAGAACAACATAGAATATTATTTTTTTTTCAAGACTTTTTTAGTTCTTCATTCAAATCTCGGGCCCTAATCGACCGATTTGGACGATTTTAAATAGCAAACTTCTCAGGATGTTAGTGAATCATTTTTATGTCAACGAGTACCCTAGCTGCCGGATTGATGCCGTCATCGTGATTTCCACAGACGGACAGACGGACGGACGGACATCGCTATATCAACTCCGGTTGTTATAAGGATCACAAATATATAAATTTTATGGGGTCCAAAATTTTTTTTCTAATTATTACAAACGGAATGACAAACTTATATATACCCTCTGCACACTGGAGTGGAGGGTATAACAACTTTACAACAGCAACAATGACAGTCATATGTTTTTCAAATAGGAAAAAACTGTTTATGTGTTAGTTTCGATCATTCCCCAGTATGCATTGAAATATTATTTCTCCAATGTTGGAGAAAAGTTAAGTTCTTAAATTGATGTCAAATGTAATTCTCAACTTGGGTTGAACAATTTTTCTCCTTGTTTGCTTTCAACTTGACATCAAGTTGAGATTTAACATTTTTTCCAATCTTTGAGAAACATTTTTACTCTCAATTGGATATCCAACACTTTTCTCCACTTGAGACCAAACATTTTTTCAACTTGAATACGATTTGTGTTAAGTCTGAGATATTATTTAAATATGTCATAAATAATAAATTAAATTAAAAAATCCAAAAAAGTACAAATAAATCATTGTTATAATTTTAATTATTTTTGCTTTTTGTCGAATTTTTCAAAAAATGTACAACTAATTAATTCATTTATTTTTAATTCTAGATTTTAAAAAATGTACATAATATGTACATTTAATGTTAAATATGTACATAGTAATGTTAAATATATAATGAAATTAAATTGAAACATTAAAAAAAGTACATTGTTTTCATTTCTAAAATTAGTATAATATTTTTTAATATGGCAATTCCGTACCTTCCATTTGATACCGATTGGAAATATTTCTTTGCTATCAAGTTGAGAATCACAAATTTCTCAATTTGATAACTATGAAAATCGCCATATAAAAATTGTGCCTTTTAAGTTGAGAAGACTATATTCGAACTATTGAGGGCATTTGAGAATTAACGTTGGAGATTTGAGAAATGTATTTGATCTCAAATGCACCTCAAGTTGATAGCAAACAAAAATGTTTATTGGGACATTTATTGTAGGGTCGTTTGCACACACACAAAAAATAGAAAATAAATTGTCAATAAGCAAAGCAAGTGGCTTCGAAATTCGATGATGCCAGTTAATCATTTTTTGTTCACGCGGAATTTATAATTGGAGGAATTTTTTTCTCGAGAAATGTATTTTCCGTGAGAAAGAAATTCCTTGAGAATATTCATAATTGGGATGAATAACTTTTAATTGGAACTTTTTAGTCGGAATAAATCATAATTCTAGTTAGATATTGGTTAATATTTAATTAGAAAAAATATTGTGGTGGCATCTACGCAATTATTGAGGCAGTCACGGAAAAATTAAATGCAAGTCTGTTTTTTTTAATATAACAAAAATGGATTTTCCCTTTAACAAAATATGGCAGAATTCTTTATAAATGAAATGCAAAATGGAAAATCAATTTTGTGCTAATTCTTAACAAAATTAATAATATATATATATATATATGTATTATTATATTTATTAATATTTGTAATTTTATTTGACACAATTTCACACACAGTTTTACAGATCAACTGTTTTCAACTGATTTAGAAGTTTTCTGTTTTTGAAACAGTAGTGCCAATTTGTAACATTTTGTGATGTAATGAAAATCGCAGAATAATAAGTTAATACACAATAAAAAATTTTAAATTTTTAAGTTTTATATACATATTGCAATAAAAAAAACTTTGGTAAATTTACATTGAAGATGGTCAGAAATGAATGAGAAAAAATATATAGACATTTTAGAAAAGCACATTTAATGTTAAACTTTATGCACAAAATATATGGGTTTTTGTTGTTTCGAATTTAACTGTGGCTCTAAGTGAAAAGTTTTAGACCGATCGTATATTACATCTTGAGGATCCTCACCTAATATTTTCAAATATTTTAAATTCTTTTTAACTCATTTAACCTCATAACGAAAATAGTAAAACAGTAAATATGGAAAATCCACGCACCTCAAAAAATTGTTTTCTATGAAATAAATTAAAGACATTTCATATTATACAATTTTCTTTCAAAAATGTATCAATTATTGCAAATTTGAAATTTGACATATAGTATTTGTACATATATTTGTATAGATTTCGCAGTATGAAAAGAACTATTATTTCTTTATTTAGAATATATGTAAGTATTGCTCGCAAAAAAATGCAACATCATGAATGAAACACATAGACGACTGCTGGCAGCAGCATTTGTAGTCGCATAGTCAGCTACTTGATTTTTCTGAATACGACAGCAACATATAATACAAATGAATTTTTATTTAAATATACAATTACTTTTACTTATTTAAAATGCATTAGTACAACGTAAAAATAAATAAATTAGTTTAACGCCTTTTGATTATTAATGGAATTATAGCCTTTCATTTTGCGATTTTTTTTTTTTAAACAAAATAAAATATTTCATAGCACTAACTTCTTTTACATATTTTGTTATATTGTCAACACTATTTTTGTTTTGTAGCCAACAAAACACACTTGCAGTTTTTTTTTTCTATTTGAAGAACATATGACTGCCATTGTTGATGTTGTAGAGTTGTTTTTTTTTTTTATTTTGTTTCGTTAACTCTTTTGTATTAAAGCACCTCCAATATATGTATCCATTTTAGTTTGCAAATTCAGTATATTTATAATTTATTACTTACAGCAAAAAATAATAGAAACAATTTTATCAGTTATGCTTACGAAACTATATAAATAGACTTGAAGTTGGCTGCAAAAGCAGTAGCCTGTGTAAAGAACAAGTTAGCGACATGTAACTGTTACGTAACGTGTCAGCCTTTTTTTCACATGAAAAGTATTGGGACGTTCCGGTTACGTTCGGTAACTGTTTTAAATGATTTTCATGTAAAAAAAAAACAACTGACTCGTTACGGTTACGGTTAGAAAACACTGACCTTTTATATGTATTATAATGCTATGAATGCATTTATCTTTATTTTATTTTATTTATATATTCTTTTTTTTTTGTATTGTATATTATTTTTTTTTATTATTATTACTATTTCATTTAATTATTTTTTTCTTTAAATAAATTAATACATAAAAATTTGTTTTTTAAATTATTGGTGAACTTTTACTCCCTTTATTTACTGCCTTTATATTAACTGGTAGTGTCTGCTTGTCGACAAAATTTTGGATCGATTTTTAGCCCCTTTCCCGTGAGCCAATCGATCTGAAATTTTGCATGCAGGCTCGTGGCAATGACAGAAATGATCTAACAAATTTTTTTAGTGATGCCAAAACAATGGAAACTTTTAAAATTTTCTACCAGAGTTCACAAAAAAATGTACAAAGGGTTCGTTTTTATTATATTATTATCACAACGACCACAAAAACAACAAGTCCAGCTATGACAACAATGGAACATTTAGAATAACAACAGGAACAATATGGAAACATCATGTTTTTCATTTTTTTTTTAATTTTTCATAGATTTACCTGGACCTGTTCCACCGATTTTAATGATTTTTGAAGTAGAAATCTTCCCATGAATTTGGTGAATCATTCTCACTAAAAATTATCACCCTAGCTATCCTATTGAGGGCGTGATCGTGACAAGAACAACATAGAAAATTATATTTTTTCAAGACTTTTTTTAGTTCTTCATTCAAATCTCGGGCCCTAATTGACCGATTTGGACGATTTTAAATAGCAAACTTTTCAGGATGTTAATGAATCATTTTTTATGCCAACGAGCACCCTAGCTGCCCGATTAATGCCGTCATCGTGATTTCCACAGACGGACAGACGGACAGACGGACATCGCTATATCAACTCCGGTTGTTATATGGATCACAAATATATATATTTTATGGGGTCCAAATTTTTTTTTCTAATTATTACAAACGGAATGACAAACTTATATATACCCTCTGCACACTGGAGTGGAGGGTATAAAAATCAGAATCATTGCGCTAATGTTCAGCAGATTTATTTTGCTAAAATTATCAAATTTGACAGCAAAAAATAATAAATTTTTCTGTAGTAAAAGCAAGCTTTTTAGATAATTTTATTAACGTTGTTAGTATAAAAATTCTTTGAGTATAAACAAATTTGTAAATTGGATAGCAAAAAATGTTTAGTTTTTCACTAATAATAGCAAAATTTCCAGTTGATTTTAATATTTCTTTTAATGTAAAAATTTTTTGAGTGTAAGTCAGTAAACATTAAGGTGGTGCCACGCCCACTTAAATATTCAAAACGAAATACAGCCTATAGCACTTCATGTATCTCCAGTGATACTCTGTGAAAATTTCAGGAAGATCAGATTAGTAATTTCGGAGATTACCTCCTACACACAAACAAAACACATTATATTAGTATAGATTAAAATCCAAATATGACATTTTTAATAAATAACAAGTAAGAGTGTTAAATTCGGCTGTGCCGAATCTTTGATACCCTCCACCTCGGTTTGAGTCTTGATAATAAATGTAAATGAAAAAGTAAACAATTTGTTAAACTTAATACCAAATTATTTCAGCAAATTCTTTGGGTTGGTTTTCTTCTTTTCTATTATTTCGGATATATTTCGGTGTTTGCTTTTTGGTCATCGTGGTTGCTGATCGGCATGCATTTTGGTTATATACCTATATGCATGCGTTTCCGGTTATATGACATAACTTCTCGTTTAATTTAGTTTTTGCTAATTAAATAGCTCGCACTAACCTCCATTGCAAAGGTAATGGTTGTGTAGAGTGGCTATATGCATTAAATCGTGCTAATTGGAGATGGCTGTATAGTTTCTTTTAACTGGCCAAATATTTCTTCATTGTGGCCATATAGGTCGGATGGAGTAACAAAATAATAACCAAAAAAAAAAGCTCTCTCAACTTTTTTTTAAAATATTGCCATATTTTGAAAACATAGAGAATAAATTTATAATAATAAATAATCAAATTAGGGATGAAAAACGCAAAAAACGAAAAGTCCCAAACATTTTAAATAAAATAATTTAATGTTATCTTCATTTTCTGAAAAACTTCAAATTTTCATCCAAAAAAAATTGTGAAAATTTATATATAAAAAATAACATTCTCATAAAATTACGTTTACTTATGTAACAATTTTTATGTTAGCAATTCTTAAATATCATTTGAGGTTTTCTTAAATTCATTGAATTTAAATTAATATCGACAAATCTGTTTTTCTATTTATTTAAATTGTAAAGGAGTGGCATCTCTGTCAAAATAAGCGAAAAACACAAAGAATAGAAAAAAACAAATTACTTCGTGTTTGACAGGATGATTTTATGTTTATGTTTAATATCTTTATTTTTTTTTACTAATATTTCTGTTTATTTATTTGAAAATGAAATAATGAATTGAATATTTAATTTTTTTATTTATATAAAAAAGTTTTTTAATTAAAGCAAAATATTTTCACTATTTCATGATTTTTATTTATGTATGACGACATTTCAACCTAAAAATTTAAGTTTTTATCGATTGGATAACCAACACAAAAATGGTTGTCGTTTAGATAACAACAACAGCTGACTTTAACAATAGCGAATATCGTTTCAAAATTTTACTGATAATTTTGCAATTTTCTTTTTTTTTACAATTCGACTATCGTTAAAAGAAGTTACTGAATCGCGGTACTGAAAAGTTATTAATATCTCCTGAATGGCAATATTTTTTTTAAATGTAAACATTTTTAAATGTAAAGATATTTCTAAATTTAAAATTATTATTTCCGACGTTTTGATATGATTTTCTGAAACTCAATTAATATTTTCTAATTTATAATTGGAAATTTTATTTTCAGTTTTTATTATAATTGATATTTTCTTAAATTTGAATGGAAAATTTAAAAAGTGAAATTTTGTATTTATGTGAATAATAATGCTTTATTAATTATAAACAATTTTTAAAAATTAGATGTAATCGCAATCAGATATTTTATAGGTAAAGCAGAATAATAATTCTATATAACTATGTAGAACTGTTTTGTAAGCAAAAAACTCATTGACGAACTCGGTAACTCTATTTTGTAAAGACAACAAAAAGTTAACCCCCCAATCTCACATCACACTGAAATTCTAAAATCGTTGTGTACGTATTATCAACGAAAAATTGTTCGAATTAGTCGAATCCATCGCCATTATATTTTATGCTCAAACATCTGACTGCAATCTCATTTTTAAAATGTTGTCGAAGCGTAAACTTGAAAAAATTTGTATACTTCTCTCTCTTATTTTATTTTAAGTAGAGTTACTAAGTTTATTATACAGGCACATGTTTGAGGGAAAATGTTTACATTTATTATTATTAGTATTATTTTAATAATAGTTAATAATATTTATGCTCTATAATTAACAAACGTTTTTGTATGCGCATTTCAAAAAATAAATCATTATAATAGATTTAACAAGTTAAAACTTTAATTACAATTTCACAGGATCCAGTAAATTTGCATTAAATTTATAACAGGGTAACATTAATCATCGTTAGTGTCTGCCACTATTCGCACGAAAAATTTGGTGCCATTAGTGTGACCACTGCGGAAAATGTGTGTGTATTAGTAAAAAAAATGTGAGTGTATTGAGTTTTTCGAACTTGCAGTGTGATGTGAGATTGGTGGGTAATATGCCAAACTTATGTTCATATTTGTAAAAGAATAATGAAAAAACGTATGAAATAAAAGACCAACCCGTGTATACTCTTAACATTGTTCTGTATGATATCTAGTTGAAAATATTAACATTCATGTTAAAATAGAAATAACTATTGCAAAGCTAATTAGAACAAACAAAAATTATGGCGGCATCTACTGTGGCATAGTCACGCTGAGCAAAATGAAGTGACACTCTGTTAATACAAAAGAAATGTATTTTCCCCACAACAAAATACTGCAGAATTTTATGTAAATAAAATAACCGATTTATTTCTAACATGCAGTAACTATCAATATACATACATACATATATATAATATATGTACATTATTTGTATTATTTAATATGTGTATGTATGTATATTTAAATATTACACACAAAAAATACAACATCAAACGTTATTTTTGTGTTTTTCTCTTTAAATAAATTAATACATAATTTTTTTTGCTAAATTTACATTTGGGCAATTCACAACAGGTGTTGTATATTGTATGTTGTATTGAAATACACAATACAATCATTTGTTGTGAACACTCAGTTGTATTTTCATATTGTAAAACGCTTTCTTTAGTAATTTTCGATCCAACGAGGAAAGATCGCTTCGTCGCTTCTGCTATTTTGTATAAGAGAAAACACTTGTCAGTGTTTGCTTTTTGGTCGTGAGATATACCCTGGAGTTTTAGTTACGTACCTCTTGCATTTTAATTTATAATGAAAAAAAAAAAAAAATGTTAAATGTTTTGGTTGGTACTGAAAGAGAAAATACATACTAAAAATATAAACATTAATTTTTATATAAATAAACTTATCGATGTATTTGCGTTATTTGCATTATTTGCCATATTTTATTTTATAATTATTTATGCTGATAATATTCTATGTATTTGTTTTTTCTTTTTCATAAAAACTGGCATTCACTTGGAACTGATATGTTATGATACAATATACAACATTTACAAAACATAGCAAATGAAGTTGGATCGTGTATCAGATTTTTCAGTGAAAATTACCAACAACAATTTTATACTATTGTAAAGTGATACACGATACAAGAGATACAACGATACATTACCCATTGTGAATTGCCCAATTGTTTTTTTTATTAACAACTAGGTATTTTCGCATTATTTGCTTTAGATGTTGGTGAATTTTTACTCCCTTTGTATTAACTCGTAGTGTCTGCTTGTCGAAAAAATTTTGGATCGATTTTAACCACTTTCCCGTGACCCAATCGATCTGAAATTTTGCAGGCAGGCTTGTGGCAATGACAGAAATGATCTAACATATATTTTTAGTGATGCCAAAACAATGGAAACTTTTAAATTTTTCTACCAGAGTTGATAAAAAAATGTACAAAGGGTTTGTTTTTGTTATATTATTACCATATCGACCACAAAAACAACAAGTCCAGCTATGAAAACAATGCAACATTTAGAATAACAACAAGAAAAATATAGAAATATCATGTTTTTCATTTTTTTTTTTTACTTTTTCAGAGATTTCCCTGGACCTGTTCCACCGATTTTAATGATTTTTGAAGTAGAAATCTTTCCATGAATTTGGTGAATCATTCTCACTAAAAATGATCACTGTAGCTGCACTATTGAGGGCGTGATCGTGACAAGAACAACATAGAAAATTATTTTTTTTTTCAAGACTTTTTTAGTTCTTCATTCAAATCTCGGGCCCTAATCGACCGATTTGGACGATTTTAAATAGCAAACTTCTCATGATGTTAGTGAATCATTTTTATGTCAACGAGTACCCTAGCTGCCGGATTGATGCCGTCATCGTGATTTCCACAGACGGACAGACGGACATCGCTATATCAACTCCGGTTGTTATAAGGATCACAAATATATAAATTTTATGGGGTCCAAAATTTTTTTTCTAATTATTACAAACGGAATGACAAACTGGAGTGGAGGGTATAACAACTCTACAACAGCAACAATGACAGTCATATGTTTTTCAAATAGGAAAAAACTGTTTATGTGTTAGTTTCGGTCATTCCCCAGTATGCATTGAAATATTATTTCTCCAATGTTGGAGAAAAGTTAAGTTCTTAAATTGATGTCAAATGTAATTCTCAACTTGGGTTGAACAATTTTTCTCCTTGTTTGCTTTCAACTTGACATCAAGTTGAGACTTAACATTTTTTCCAATCTTTGAGAAACATTTTTACTCTCAATTGGATATCCAACACTTTTCTCCACTTGAGACCAAACATTTTTTCAACTTGAATACGATTTGTGTTAAGTCTGAGATATTATTTAAATATGTCATAAATAATAAATTAAATTAAAAAATGCCAAAAAAGTACAAATAAATCATTGATATATTTTTAATTATTTCTGCTTTTTGTCGAATTTTTCAAAAAATGTACAACTAATTAATTAATTTATTTTTAATTCTAGATTTTAAAAAATGTACATAATATGTACATTTAATGTTAAATATGTACATAGTAATGTTAAATATATAATGAAATTAAATTGAAACATTAAAAAAAGTACATTGTTTTCATTTCTAAAATTAGTATAATATTTTTTAATATGGCAATTCCGTACCTTCCATTTGATACCGATTGGAAATATTTCTTTGCTATCAAGTTGAGAATCACAAATTTCTCAATTTGATAACTATGAAAATCGCCATATAAAAATGTGCCTTTTAAGTTGTGAAGACTATATTCGAACTATTGAGGGCATTTGAGAATTAACGCTGGAGATTTGAGAAATGTATTTGATCTCAAATGCACCTCAAGTTGATAGCAAACAAAAATGTTTATTGGGACATTTATTGTAGGGTCGTTTGCACACACACAAAAAATAGAAAATAAATTGTCAATAAGCAAAGCAAGTGGCTTCGAAATTCGATGATGCCAGTTAATCATTTTTTGTTCACGCGGAATTTATAATTGGAGGAATTTTTTTCTCGAGAAATGTATTTTCCGTGAGAAAGAAATTCCTTGAGAATATTCATAATTGGGATGAATAACTTTTAATTGGAACTTTTTAGTCAGAATAAATCATAATTCTAGTTAGATATTGGTTAATATTTAATTAGAAAAAATATTGTGGTGGCATCTACGCAATTATTGAGGCAGTCACGGAAAAATTAAATGCAAGTCTGTTTTTTTTTTAATATAACAAAAATGGATTTTCCCTTTAACAAAATATGGCAGAATTCTTTATAAATGAAATGCAAAATGGAAAATCAATTTTGTGCTAATTCTTAACAAAATTAATAATATATATATATGTATTATTATATTTATTAATATTTGTAATTTTATTTGACATAATTTCACACACAGTTTTACAGATCAACTGTTTTAATTAGAAAAAATATTGTGTTGGCATCTACACAATTATTGAGGCAGTCACGGAAAAATTAAATGCAAGTCTGTTTTTTTTAATATAACAAAAATGGATTTTCCCTTTAACAAAATATGGCAGAATTCTTTATAAATGAAATGCAAAATGGAAAATCAATTTTGTGCTAATTCTTAACAAAATTAATAAAATATATATATATGTATTATTATATTTATTAATATTTGTAATTTTATTTGACACAATTTCACACACAGTTTTACAGATCAACTGTTTTCAACTGATTTAGAAGTTTTCTGTTTTTGAAACAGTAGTGCCAATTTGTAACATTTTGTGATGTAATGAAAATCGCAGAATAATAAGTTAATACACAATAAAAAATATTAAATTTTTAAGTTTTATATACATATTGCAATAAAAAAAACTTTGGTAAATTTACATTGAAGATGGTCAGAAATGAATGAGAAAAATATATAGACATTTTAGAAAAGCACATTTAATGTTAAACTTTATGCACAAAATATATGGGTTTTTGTTGTTTCGAATTTAACTGTGGCTCTAAGTGAAAAGTTTTAGACCGATCGTATATTACATCTTGAGGATCCTCACCTAATATTTTCAAATATTTTAAATTCTTTTTAACTCATTTAACCTCATTACGAAAATAGTAAAACAGTAAATATGGAAAATCCACGCACCTCAAAAAATTGTTTTCTATGAAATAAATTAAAGACATTTCATATTATACAATTTTCTTTCAAAAATGTATCAATTATTGCAAATTTGAAATTTGACATATAGTATTTGTACATATATTTGTATAGATTTCGCAGTATGAAAAGAACTATTATTTCTTTATTTAGAATATATGTAAGTATTGCTCGCAAAAAAATGCAACATCATGAATGAAACACATAGACGACTGCTGGCAGCAGCATTTGTAGTCGTATAGTCAGCTACTTGATTTTTCTGAATACGACAGCAACATATAATACAAATGCATTTTTATTTAAATATACAATTACTTTTACTTATTTAAAATGCATTAGTACAACGTAAAAATAAATAAATTAGTTTAACGCCTTTTGATTATTAATGGAATTATAGCCTTTCATTTTGCGATTTTTTTTTTAAACAAAATAAAACATTTCATAGCACTAACTTCTTTTACATATTTTGTTATATTGTCAACACTATTTTTGTTTTGTAGCCAACAAAACACACTTGCAGTTTTTTTTTTATTTGAAGAACATATGACTGCCATTGTTGATGTTGTAGAGTTGTTTTTTTTTTTTGATTTTGTTTCGTTAACTCTTTTGTATTAAAGCACCTCCAATATATGTATCCATTTTAGTTTGCAAATTCAGTATATTTATAATTTATTACTTACAGCAAAAAATAATAGAAACAATTTTATCAGTTATGCTTACGAAACTATATAAATAGACTTGAAGTTGGCTCCAAAAGCAGTAGCCTGTGTAAAGAACAAGTTAGCGACATGTAACTGTTACGTAACGTGTCAGCCTTTTTTTCACATGAAAAGTATTGGGACGTTCCGGTTACGTTCGGTAACTGTTTTAAATGATTTTCATGTAAAAAAAAACAACTGACTCGCTACGGTTACGGTTAGAAAACATTGACCTTTTATATGTATTATAATGCTATGAATGCATTTATTTTTATTTTATTTTATTTATATATTCTTTTTTTTTTTTGTATTGTATATTATTTTTATACCCTCCACTCCAGTGTGCAGAGGGTATATATAAGTTTGTCATTCCGTTTGTAATAATTAGAAAAAAAATTCTGGACCCCATAAAATATATATATTTGTGATCCTTATAACAAGCGAAGTTGATGTAGCGATGTCCGTCTGTCCGTCTGTCCGGCTGTCCGTCTGTCCGTCTGTCCGTCTGTGGAAATCACGATGACGGCTTCAATCGGATAGCTAGGGTGCTCCTTGGTATAAAAAATGATTCACTAACATCTTGAGAAGTTTGCTATTTAAAATCGTCCAAATCGGTTAATCTGGTCCCGAGAATTGAGCGAAGAATTAAAAAGTCATGAGAAAATATGATTTGAATATGTGTTCTTGTGATAACGCCCTCAATAGTTCAGATAGGGCGCTTGTTTTTAGTGAGAATGATTCACTAACATCTTGAGAAGGTTCCTGTTTTTAAATCATGACAATAGGTTTCATAGGTGCCGAGAAATCACTGAAAAGGTAAAAAAAATATGACGTTTTCCTATATTGTTTTCCTAAATTTTGTATTTTGTCATAGCTGTGCATGTTGTTTTTGTGGTCGTTGTGTTAATAAGATAAAAATTCATCAATATCAATATTTTTTGGTGTAATATTTAAGTTAATTAATTAATAAAAGAAACTATATAAAATCAATATCAATATTCTGCGATTTTTATAACATCACAAAATGTTACAAATTGATACATACTACTGTTGCCAATATCAAAATACTATAAATAATATTCATATATTCTGTATATGTATATCCATAATAAGCGCATATTAAAATAAATCGGTATTTTATTTTATTTTTACAAAATTCTGAAATTTTTAGAGTTGAAAAAATAGTATGGTTTTAAGAGTTGTATTTTTAGTACATGTATAAACCCTGCATACTTGCTTTCAAAAGTAATAGGTAGGTAAGCCATAAAATATTTATTTACCCTGTAAAAAAATTGTTGTTTAGAAAAATACTATTTTTTGTCAGATGTTAATTACAATAAATTTTTAAACTTTGTTATTTAATGTCAACAGTTATCCACATTAAGAATAACCGCGGAGCTCAGCTCAATCAATGTGCAATGATCGAGCCTTGCCCTGGGAAACATGCGTTTATGCCTTTCTTAACACAAACGCCATTCCCAACTACCAAAAATTTTTGACACGAGCTATTCACATTATGAATAGCCGCGGAGCTCAACTCAATCATAGTGCAATGATGAAGCTTCGCCCTGGGAAACATATATTCATGCTTTTCTTAGCACAAACCGAACTTCTTATGGCACATTAAAAATAAACTAATTGAGAAGTACAATTCATCATTACGGTGTATTATAATACTATTTTCTTATTTTACTAGTAGCTAGTAAATAAAGTGACCGTGTCATTGTGAACGAAATAGAATTGAAATTGTATGCAGATTTGTTTTACTTAAAAAACCTGTTTCTACAGATAGTGAATAAAATCCCAGTAAGCATTTTATGCAATAAATGATCATGTAGAGTCTTTTTGACTCATATGTGCTATTAAAACAGTTATAAATGCGCCCTTTTGCTGATCACAAAATATTCTTTTGTTGGGATTAAATATTACCTTACCCGCTCTTGAGATTCCTTTTTATCCGCTTTTCTAATTAGTTTCGACTCATTTTTGAGTCTTATTTAATGTAATTTTTCTCTAAATCACTTTCTAAGAGAAAGCAAAAATCATTATCTAGTCTTTGTCTAATAGCGCATGTGATTAAGCAGTTTTTAATCATCAAAAGTGCTCGAAGAAGACACAGTAAGGTAATTTTTGTTAAAATAATCTTCGAAATGATGACTGGGATATCGTATATTTTTGTTAACACACAAACATATGCATAGCAGCACGAGTAAACCGAACTCAAATTGGCTTCTTATATGTATACAGCCGAACAAAAATGAAAATACTCACCAAAGAGTAAAGTAAGCAACAATTTCATTCAGTCTTATGGAAGCTTTTGAACAAAGCAAGTCTATGTCGCGTTGTCTTGTGAATTTTTACATTGTTTTTTAATAGGTACTAGTGATGCCAGGAGATTTTTTCAGAAATCTCTACGCTTATAAAAAAAATTCCCTTTTTTCCCTACACTACTTTTTTTAAAATTTATTTTTAATTTGTACATTTTGAATTTCAATTATGTAAAAATAAAAAATAAGATAAAAATATCATGAGAATTACATAAGAATAATATAAAAAACATACAGATATTATAAAGAAAATATTTTTGCAATTCTGTTTAATTCATCTTTTTGATATGGTTAGATGTGCATTTAAAATTTACACAATTAAAGGTGTGTATTTTCCATATGTAAATTCAGTTTTACGATCCATACGTAATTCGGCGTGTGTGTCAAAATTGGCGTTTTACATACAATTCATCATTTTTGCGATCAAACGTACATATGTATTTCCGTATGACATAACCTCTAAATGTAAACAACAGCTGATTTAATTTGTGAATTTACAAAAAGTTATTGTTGAAAATAAATTAATATATTTTTTAATTGTTAATTAATATTAAACAATTTATTTTTCTTTCAATATTTATCTTTATAATTTACTCTGTTTTTCTTTCGCCACAAGCAGTATTGTATTTTAATATGGTTGTCATGCCAAAATAGAACCTGCTCTAATTGAAAAATTTACATATGTTTTGCCAAATGTGTTGTACATAAACAGTTTTTGAAAGGGTGCACACTATGTGTACAAATTGCACGTGCTAAAACAATAAGAAAAACACAAGCAAAACACATAGTGTGAACGCAGCTTAATTAAAATGGCTTGCAAATGAGATGTTACAACTCAAACAGAATATTTGTTCTTGGTTTTCAGTGTTGCCGTTTTAGCTTTTTAGTTGCTAGATTTAGCAACTTTTTTTGTCGTTTAGCATCCAAAATTTATCAAAAGATGCTAGATGCTAACTTAGAATCTTTTATTAATAAAAAGTTGCTTTTAGCATCTTTTTTTGATATTGTTTTTTCATAATTTTTGAATATATAATTTTAATGGTATTGATATGTTTTTATTTCTCAAAGTGTAGTACAGCAATTTTGTGTACTACTCCTTTTACCACACTGCTCGTTTCTTTCAACAAATATAACAAAACATTTTGAAATAGAAGAATGTAAACACCAACAACAGTTTTTAATGAATTTGAAAGTCGATTGCCAAAAAATATTATTGTATTAAAAAAATGCCAAAATTTTCAATACAAAACACATTAAATCGGGTAAAAGAACAGATAACCAATATATTAGAAGAGTTTAAATTTATATCATCTGAAACAGAAAAAATTCAAATCCAGTGGAGTTATATCAAAGAACAAAACTGGGATACAACACTGAATACAACCTCTTTATGGATTGAAAAATTCTATTGGCGAAAATCCATTTTAGGAGTTATCAATATTTGTATTGTCTATATTAGTTTTGTCTTTCTCAAAAGCCGAAGTTGAACGTTTGTTTAGTTTAATGGCTTTAGTTAAAAGCAAACTTCGAACAGAATAAAATCCGAGTTGTTATGTTCTGTAATACGTATAAAAGAAGGATTGAAATTGAAAAATCGGTGCTGTCACACTTACAATATACCGATGTCGTTGATAAGAGTCGATCGTCAGAAAAATATCAGAGCCAAGAAGAACTTGAAAATGAAGACATCACAGAAATGTTAGATTCCATAAACCAATTATTCTAATATAATCGTATCTTTTGATAATGTAATTTCTGTTATATTTTAAATAAAAAAAAAATCCCTCTAAAATTAATAATATTTAATTTAAGTTTAAAATAAACTCAATTTGATGTTAATAAAAATTTCAGATGAAATCCAAAATAATTTTAATTAAAATTTAAAAAATATAAATCGAAACATATGTTTTATATTAATTTTTCGATTTAAAAACCAAAGAATTTATTAATAAGTATATAATTTTTCAGTATAAAGGTAATGAAATTTGAAAAAAGGATTTAACATCCAGTACGTTTAAGCATCTTTGTTTTGCAATTTAGCATCTTTACAATTTCAAATTATGGCAATACTGTTGGTTTTAAAAGATTTTTTATAGCAGTGGTTATAAGCATGTATACTTAGATCTGATTTATGTTCTGTATTTCTTTGATATGTTTTCAGCATCATCGAAAAACGAATCGGACATTTTTCTAAAATTAATTATGTTTCTAAAATTAATTATGTTCAAATTTATAATATTTTAATGTAATGCATAAAAAAGTGTTTTTTTATACTTGTCATTGTTATTAAAGAATCCACATATTTACTTCCTTCATATTATAGAGTTATTACCAGACTTAAAAAGACTTTAAAGTTTAAAATTGAAAAAAATTATGCGATATTTAACAAATACAATCAAAATAGTTTTGACTGAAATTTTTGGCAGTTTTAGTTTTGTCTTGTATCAGTAAAATGTTCAGATATTAACTAAAAAAAAACAGTTTGTTAAATATTTTCATCTTAATTATCTTAATTAATTTAAAGACACAAAGATAGATTTAATACAATAAAAAGAAGTAAGAGTTGAAAGTTGATCTTTGCGGACTCACAAATGTGCCCTATACTAATAGGTCTGGAAAATTGAAAAGGTTTGTAAAAAATAAAATGCACCTTTATATTAAAAAATTTAAATTAAAAAGAAAATTACAAAATAAACCATTTACCTGGTTAAACTTAATATTGTTTGTAATTATCTGGATCAGGTTAGTATTTAAAATGGGATAAATCGGGAGTCATTGTGCCAATTTATGACCTAATATATGTAGACACCTCTATAAAATGCTGAAAATTCAGAGCATTTGTTGTAATAATTCAGTAATAGGTTTATCAAAGTGTTTACATACTCAAATATTTTATATACATTTGTTACAAATAGTGCAAGAAGTCCAGATATTAATGTAAACGTAAAACCCAGGTGGAGGGTATCAAAGATTCGGCATAGCCGAATTTAACACTCTTACTTGTTTTTTATTATTATTACTATTTCATTTAATTATTTTTTTCTTTAAATAAATTAATACATAAAAATTTGTTTTTTAAATTATTGGTGAACTTTTACTTCCTTTATTTACTGCCTTTATATTAACTGGTAGTGTCTGCTTGTCGACAAAATTTTGGATCGATTTTTAGCCCCTTTCCCGTGAGCCAATCGATCTGAAATTTTGTATGCTGGCTCGTGGCAATGACAGAAATGATCTAACAAATTTTTTTAGTGATGCCAAAACAATGGAAACTTTTAAAATTTTCTACCAGAGTTCACAAAAAAATGTACAAAGGGTTTGTTTTTATTATATTATTACCACAACGACCACAAAAACAACAAGTCCAGCTATGACAACAATGCAACATTTAGAATAACAACAGGAACAATATGGAAACATCATGTTTTTCATTTTTTTTTTTAATTTTTCATAGATTTACCTGGACCTGTTCCACCGATTTTAATGATTTTTGAAGTAGAAATCTTCCCATGAATTTGGTGAATCATTCTCACTAAAAATTATCACCCTAGCTATCCTATTGAGGGCGTGATCGTGACAAGAACAACATAGAAAATTATATTTTTTCAAGACTTTTTTTAGTTCTTCATTCAAATCTCGGGCCCTAACCGACCGATTTGGACGATTTTAAATAGCAAACTTTTCAGGATGTTAATGAATCATTTTTTATGCCAACGAGCATCCTAGCTGCCCGATTGATGCCGTCATCGTGATTTCCACAGACGGACAGACGGACAGACGGACAGACGGACAGACGGACAGACGGACATCGCTATATCAACTCCGGTTGTTATAACGATCACAAATATATATATTTTATGGGGTCCAAATTTTTTTTTCTAATTATTACAAACGGAATGACAAACTTATATATACCCTCTGCACACTGTAGTGGAGGGTATAAATAGAAGAAATTAGGCATATTATTTCCAAAGAAAAATTCTGTAACTTTTGAACCGATCAAAATATTTTGGTATTTGTTTTAATGTATATATATTTAGTCGAACTTGACTCAGTTTTAATTTAATTAAAATTGATTGATTACTTTTTAAGGAATTCAAGGTCAAAGTTGAACTTTTTATTTATTTTAACCTTTAGCAAGATATGTGGGTTTTTTTATTTATTAAAAATGTCATATTTGGATTTTAATCTATACTAATATAATGTGTTTTGTTTGTGTGTAGGAGGTAATCTCCGAAATTACTAATCTGATCTTCCTGAAATTTTCACAGAGTATCACTGGAGATACATGAAGTGCTATAGGCTATATTTCGTTTTGAATATTTAAGTGGGCGTGGCACCACCTTAATGTTTACACTCAAAAAATTTTTAAAAGAAATATTAAAATCAACTGGAAATTTTGCTATTATTAGTGAAAAACTAAACATTTTTTGCTGTCCAATTTACAAATTTGTTTATACTCAAAGAATTTTTATACTAACAACGTTAATAAAATTATCTAAAAAGCTTGCTTTTACTACAGAAAAATTTATTATTTTTTGCTGTCAAATTTGATAATTTTAGCAAAATAAATCTGCTGAACATTAGCGCAATGATTCTGATTTTTTTGTTTAAGTTTTGATATGAAAATATGGGTGTTTATTTTTTCAATCTTTCTTATTTACTAAACATTTCATATATATATATGGTTAAGAAAACATTTTAAAAGTAAAAACTGCAATAGATTTTAATAGCTTTTGTAACAATGGGAGGTTCCGTTTATTATCATTTTTTACTAATACTATGTTTTTTGTACTTAAATGACAACGAGAGGCAATTATAATTATTATTCATTTGATTCAAATATTGATTGCAAATATTCCATTTCTTTTCTGTGTTATTTATGTTCTTTTGTAGTTTTTTGACTTCTTCATCTAAAACACGATATTCCACTTTCCATTGATTTCGAATACTGGAGATGAACGGGTGTAACATTGTCAATAATATATTAAATAGGTCTTCATTTGTGGAATTCCGTGAAATTTTTCTAGTATTGTGCTCTCTAACAATCTGAAATTGTTATTCCTCTTTGCCTGAGTTTCCTCTGATAGATCTCCAAGTGACACCAAATGATATTTAATGACATTTTCTCCATGATAAAGGATATTGTGAACTGTTGCAGACATATTTCTCCATGGGTAGTTGGTTGTATATATTTTTGCAGTTTCCTTAGCATAATCTCCAAATTTTCTAGAGTCAATTTCTTCATTGCACCCAAATACTACTAGGATTATTTTAAATTTAAAAATAAGGTTTAAATACACTCCTGTTATCTCTGATGCTGTTTCTGGATCTAAAACGAATATTCTTGCGGCATTGCCGTCATGTGTATTGCCTGACCTTTGTTTTGGCTGATGTATAATCAATACAAATTTTCGATATTCATCTTGAACATGTTTCGTTTTTGAACTTATTAATCCTTGTTGGTTTCGTTGTTTCTTATTGATCCTAAAGACCCGAAATCCAAATCATAACTGATTTGTGGTATGTGTTCCATAAGTCGTATTCTTGCATGTAGTGGTGATAATCCAAATTCATATGCATCAGTATTATCTAATGATTTTGTCGGGGCTTGGTTTAATTGGCTTGATGTTGCTTGGCATATGATACAGCTGGATGCAGCCTTCGTATTAGTCAAACCTGTCCTACTTTTCTATCTATCATTATCAGTCTTAATTGGTAGCTTACTTCAATATGCTGTCCATCTATCTGTAATTGTAATTGCTGCAATTTGGGCCTTGATTTCAGTAACTTCTTTTTTAATGGCATCATTAGTTTCCTTTTTTGATTCAAATTTGATTGGCCTGGAGAATTTCGTAGAAGATGGTGTAGTATATAATGAAGGAATATTTGGGGTTTATTGGCAGATGTTATTTTGAATACTAAAGCAAGGCGATCGCATTCATTTGATTCAGCTCTTTGCTCATCGGAGGGTAGGTTCGAAGCCTGATGGATTCTTGCTAACATTGCTCCGACTTTTGTCAAAGCTCGTAAATGTAGAAAGCTAGGAAAATGTTACTTAAGAGGAAATTATCACGCAAAGGATATTAGGCAATAATGTTTTTTTTGTAATTTTCGGCTTTTGCAACCGGGATCAACCTTGAAAATTGCACTTTCAAACCCCAAGTCTGATTATGGGGGGGATATAAAAGGAGCTTTCTTCAGCATTTTACTGAATTTATTATTTTTCATAATTTTTTTATTTATACGTTTTAAAATATTATATTTTTTTTTACACCAACGACACCTATTTTTGATTTTATCTCACCGCAACACTTGCTCCTATCACATGATTTACGTTAATAAGCACATTTGTCTACGCATAAAATGGGAAAAATTACATAAATTTTTCAATTTTATCGAATCATGTTTCAAAGCAAAGCGCTTTGATAAAGGTTCGGGAGTAGCGTGTTTATGGCGTTCTCAACTTAGATTTTACCTATATTTCATTGCAACCTTGAACGCTGAAAAAGCAGCGATATTAAGTGACACATAGATGGCATTTAATTCATTTAGTAGCTTCACAAACCTTCCTGTCATCCCTTTAATGACTTGTTTGCTATAAGTGAAACATAGGCGACGGTTACAAGCCAACTAACTTTTTCAATGTCCAACACTAGGTGGCAGCATTTGTTTAACACATTTAAATATTAAATATCGTACAGTCGATAGGCGATAGTATTTTTTGGTTTTAGGAAACCATATCTAAAATTATTTGCGATAAGTGAAACATAGATAACACTGACGTTGTACTATTTTCCTTTTTTATTTGAAATTACAATTTTGTACTAATTTCAGTTTTTTGTCGACCTTTTTTATTGTATTTTTTGATATATTTAGAAATTCTTCTAATGGGCTTTTAAGGTCATAATCAATGTAAATAAAATATTATTTATTTAATTATTTCATCCTACGTTTCGTTGGGATTTTTTTCACCTGCTTCAGGGATATTATAATTTATTAGATCTGGTAACGACATAGATATACAAAGGGATAATAGTTAGTAAAACATCAACAATATGATTATAATCTTTTTGTCAATTTTTCACATTTAATATTAAAACATTTTTCCTTGTTTTTATATGACATGACGACATAAAACACATAATTGAATAACAATAATTGTAAAAATAATCAAAAAGTAAATATCACAGTATAATTTTTTCCTTATATCACAGTTGAACAGTTTCTTTCTCTAAACTAAACTAATGCTAAGATATAATTTGCATTCGTCCCATCCTTTTCTTCTTTTATGTTGACTACATTGTTTGAGTTCTGTTGTATTCTAAGAGACTCAAGAGTATATCTTTTGTTTTCCTTTTTCTCCTTGTCTAATATTTTAACATTCTTAAGGTCTGCTGTGTGTCCGCTATCAAAACAATGCTGCGCTAACGCAGTTGTTGTTTTACCATTTTTTATATCGTTTTCATGTTCATTTAATCTTGTGTTTAAATTTCTTTTTGTTGTGCCTATATACACTTTACCACACTTTTCATTCGTCGTCCCCATACACGTTATTTCATAAACAACATTGCTTTGTTCCCTTGTTTCTATTTTGGTTTTTGTTTTTGTGAATCTATATATCTATATTGGGTTTGTGTGCCAATTTTACTTGTTTATCTGCAATGATTTCTCTAAGTTTGTTGTTTTCCGTTAGTTTGGGTATAAATGAGACACTATAGAATTTGGGGTTACCAGATGTATTATTTGTTTCTTCCCTTTTTTCCCGGTATCGGATTTGTTTAATAAATTATTTATAAAATTTTTTACATTTACATTGGGAAAATTTCATGGAAAAATTCACGAAATCCGTAGAAACTGCTGCAGCGTTGCAATTTTTTAACATGTCATTTGGTAATTCCTCTATGGCAATTCCTATTGTTTTATTCGGTTTTCTCAATGTATCGTCAAACTGCCTGTTACTTAACCAGGACATAAATTTATTGGACCAATAACCTGCCGGTTAACAATTTTGGTTTTCTCAATGTACCGACAAAAACATTATTTTCAGTTGGCAATGCCTCTCAAAATACGTATGAAAGGTGGGAGAATTATATGAAAGTTGGGAGAATAATTTATCTGTACGATAAATAAATAATTGGCAGATGAGTGCCGGTTAGCTTTGCGACAAAATAGAAGCAAACCAGACATTGAGAAAACTAAATTTCTTTAATCGGCAGTTTCTCGTTGGGATAAAAGATAATAGCCTATTGAGAAAACCGGCATTAGATTATCTCTCGTATTATATATCTCAGCTCTTAGCTGAAAACATGGTGTATAGCTGTTCGCCTGCACATATTATATTTTGTATCTTTTATATATATATATATACATATAAACAATATAATATATAGTATAATAGTTGAAATACATTATTTTTTTGCTTCTTCTTCTTTCCTCTCTCTATCCATATCAAGGACCATATATAATAGAGGATGTGCAAACCGCAATTTGGTCACACGAAAACTGAAAATGCTGAAAATTAGATCCAAGATCCGTATTGATGGGACCAAATATCTCTCTTTTATTTATTTTCACTGTTTTGCAGACAAAATCTCTCTCTTTGATATTTAATTTAATTTAATTTAATTTATAAAAGAAATGTATAAATTATGTTAATTAATGATATATAAAAAATTTATATAATTGCAGATGTGTGTGGCAAAAAAAATTTAAATAATTAGTAAATCATCATATTAAATTTTGACAGAATTTATGGAAATAAATAAAATGAAATTAAATTATATCTACCGGCACAGTAATATATTCTGTTAGATCAGGCTCATTGGGATCAGTTAAATTATATCTACCGGCACACTAAGATATTCTGTTAGATCAATCGGATCAGTTACATCTACTGGCAAGTTTTTCTTATATTGCACTGAGATATAATGGATATTTTCAATCGATCTTTGCTTTTTTTGCTGTAGTATTTGAAAAAAAAGTGTGAATTATTAAACATTTTTAAAATGAAAAATGAATACACACTCATACTCTTTGTTAACATCATTTTTGAAACGTTTTACATTTGTATATCAGTTAAGTACTTACAACATTGCAACTAACAACAAGTGGACTGTAGCCCAGTGGGTACTGTTGTAGCTTTCAAATCATGTGTTTTGCTGTTCGAATACCACCTAATGCATGATAAAATTTTTATATTACTACATAATCCAAAAATAATAAAAATAAAAATCTGAAATTCTAAAATATGAAGAAAAAGAACCAAAATTAAACTTGTTTTCTGTTATTCCACAAGTTTATCCCGTTATTGCAACTTGCAGAAAAAACCTAAAAAAAAATGTTTGCAACAATACAGTGTTTTCTCAATTTAACGAATTCAATCTTAAAGAACAGTATTACATTCAACTGTTCGTTAAAACTATATTCCACTGTACTAAGTCTGTATTAAAAGAACATAACATAATATTTGAAATTAAAAATACATAAAATAAATTCAAATTATTTGTTTTATTTGTAAAAATGAATAAACAAATTTCATTTGTTAAATTAAATTATTATCCATTTGTTTATTTACGATACATTTCGTAAATCACGTCTACTATGCGCATTTGAGCTTCGTGTTGGAGCTCAATTGGGAGGCTGTCCACTTTGCTCCCAATATATGCGCCGAAAGCTTTGTTTTCGTAGGATATATTTCCACTTTTCAAAATTTTACTTTTTTTGTATTTCACCTGAAATTCGTATATCAATTTGTAACGACTACAATTGCAAAAGAACAAATAGGTATATAAATATAAAATTTACCGCCAAATATAAATAAATAAAATTTACCGCCAAATATTTCTTTTGCGAAAAATATATATACCAACAAATATATATAAACCTGCATAAAATACATATACACATATTTGTAATAATATTTTCTGTAAGTTATTAAACTCTCTTCAACGGAACTCTCTGCATATTTTTTTTTTTAAGAAACACTCTTCAAAATTATGTTCTCTCATTATTACAGGGTGGATCCATGGATCTTGGTTTATAAACATTTTATTTGTTGCTGGGTCTATTAAATTATGTTTGTTCCCATCTTGTCACCTCTTGATAATTGGGTCCATTGCGGTTTGCACATCCTCTATTATATATGGTCCTTGGCAATACCGCAAGAAGATTCTTTTCAGATCCAGAAACAGCATCTGAAATAACAGGAGTGGATTTAAACCTTATTTTCAGACTTAAAATAATCCTAGTAGTACTTGCGTGCAATGAAGAAATTGACTCCACAAAATTTGGAGATTATGCTAAGGAAACAGCAAAAATATATATGTACAACCAACTACCCATGGAGAAATATGTCTGCAACAGTTCACAAAATCCTTTATCATGGAGAAGATGCCATTAAATATCATTTGGTGCCACTTGGAGATCTATCAGAGGAGGCTCAGGAAAAAAGGAATAAAGATTACAGATTTTATAGAGAGCACTATACTAAAAATATTTCACGAAATTCCACAAATGAAGGCCTATTTAATATATTATTGCCAATGTCAGATCCGTTCATCTCCAGTATTCGAAATCAATGGAAAGTGGAACATCGGGATTTAGATGAAGAGGTCAAGAAACTACTAAAGAACAGAAATAACACAGAACAAAATGTGGAATATTATATTTGCAATCAATATTTGAGTCAAATGAATAATAATTATAATTGCCTTTCATCGTTATTTAAGTACGAAAAACATAGCTTTAGTAAAAAATAATAATAAACAGAACATACCATTGTTACAAATGAGTAGATAAGATATAGGAGAACGAGGAATTTTTCATTTTCGCCCCCGTTAGATGGCGCTGTTTGGTTGAGGTCTAGACTAAATAACTTGAGGGCAAGACCGCAAGGGGCTTGCCCGAAAAATTTTTTAGTAGATAAGAAATAGGAGAACCAGGAATTTTTCATTTTCGCCCCCGTTAGATGGCGCTGTTTGGTTGAGGTATATAGGAGAACCAGGTTTATAGGAGAACCAGGAATTTTTAATTTTTGCCCCCGTTAGATGGCGCAAAGATGAATAACTTTTAACTATAACATTGAATAACTTTTTTCAATGTTATGTGTAGTAAAGACAGATTAAATTATTTAATCAACTGAAAAAATACTTTCTAAAATCTCCGTGCGCCTGATACATAAAATGCATACATATAAAAATTTACCACACAATTACTTGAATCAAAATTAAAAACAAGATTCAAACAAATCCACAGTTTGTAAACAATAAAACAAATAGAAACATAAATGTGGCCTTTTATAAGTACAACATGTTTGAAAATTTTTATATAACAAAAATCTAGATAAACGTTAGTATTTTAACATGATCATTAAATCCTTATAAAAAGGCATAGTTTTGAAAATGATAAGCCTGGTTAATAAATCATAAATAGGTTTTATTAAAATTAAAATAAATAACAACACTTATTAAAAAATACGTTACTTATTGGAAATTGGGTACCTTTTTTACTATGTTATGTGTAGTGAAGACAGATTAAATTATTGTTTATCATAACTACGGATAGATTAACCAAAATAATATTAGGGAAAAATAGTTTCATTTCGTTCAGTAGTCAACTACATGGAAAACAATTAAATACAAATTTTGATCGAAATAAAAAATAAAAAAAAAAATTAAAAATGGAAAACTTGGTTTTTTTAAGTGCTCGATCTGCACCATTTTCTATGAGGATGAATCAGAATTGCTCAAACACATGGAAAATAGTTTGGAGTGTAAGGAAAACACTCCCAGCGTAGAATGTGTTTACTGCAGTAAATACATACCGGGTGTATCCAACTACTTTATACACACAACAAACTGTCTTATTGAAAATGAGATAGAGCGAATCTCTACTCCTGATGTTTGTTCATATGAAAATTCATATGATATGCTGTTCCTTAGCGGAGAATTGTTTGATGAAATACCCAACAACCAAATGGGTTTCTGGAATACAGAGTATTGGATTCCTGTGACTTCTGAAACACCATCACCACCTCAAATCACATATAATTTATGGTACTCACAAGATGACTTATTATTAGTACAAGCCTACCGTCAAAATGAAAGTTTGATAAACAATATATAGAAACTCTGTATAAAAATATTTATAAATTTTATTTTTTTTTTTGTAAATATAAGGTTATAATTTTAGATATATATATCCATCTCTTTTTAACAAATATTTATATAAAAAAATATTTTGTTGTTGTTGAATTTATTAGATTTTGGAGTATAAATTACAGAACTTCTTACGATTGATTTACTAGAATCATTAGTAAGTTTGATTGAAGCAGTTCAACACCTAAAAATAAATGGATTTTTTAAACGCATTAAACAACTCGAGAAACAATTCTGGAGAAGGCTTCACAAGAGTGGCAAATTTAAAAATCGGATATCCATATACAATAACTGGATGCAAATTAAAGGATACGCAAATTGGTTCTAAAATGACTTTCAATTTGGTAGATGAAGATGGTAATTTCCTAAGGATATTTTTACCTAAACGCCTCAGCGAGCTGTTTCCTATGAAGAACCCATTCAAAAAACTGACTGACAATAAAATTAAATAAATAATATATCGTGGTAGAAATGAATCCAAATATAATAGAGCTATGCTTGAGTTTGTGAGCCAAACAGAAAATAAAGAAAAAACAAGTAAGAGTGTTAAATTCGGCTGTGCCGAATCTTTGATACCCTCCACCTCGGCTTGAGTCTTGATAATAAATGTAAATGAAAAAGTAAACAATTTGTTAAACTTAATACCAAATTATTTCAGCAAATTCTTTGGGTTGGTTTTCTTCTTTTCTATTATTTCGGATTTATTTCGGTGTTTGCTTTTTGGTCATCGTGGTTGCTGATCGGCATGCATTTTGGTTATATACCTATATGCATGCGTTTCCGGTTATATGACATAACTTCTCGTTTAATTTAGTTTTTGCTAATTAAATAGCTCGCCCTAACCTCCACTGCAAAGGTAATGGTTGTGTAGAGTGGCTATATGCATTAAATCGTGCTAATTGGAGATGGCTGTATAGTTTCTTTTAACTGGCCAAATATTTCTTCATTGTGGCCATATAGGTCGGATGGAGTAACAAAATAATAACCAAAAAAAAAAGCTCTCTCAACTTTTTTTTAAAATATTGCCATATTTTGAAAACATAGAGAATAAATTTATAATAATAAATAATCAAATTAGGGATGAAAAACGCAAAAAACGAAAAGTCCCAAACATTTTAAATAAAATAATTTAATGTTATCTTTATTTTCTGAAAAACTTCAAATTTTCATCCAAAAAAAATTGTGAAAATTTATATATAAAAAATAACATTCTCATAAAATTACGTTTACTTATGTAACAATTTTTATGTTAGCAATTCTTAAATATCATTTTAGGTTTTCTTAAATTCATTGAATTTAAATTAATATCGACAAATCTGTTTTTCTATTTATTTAAATTGTAAAGGAGTGGCATCTCTGTCAAAATAAGCGAAAAACACAAAGAATAGAAAAAAACAAATTACTTCGTGTTTGACAGGATGATTTTATGTTTATGTTTAATATCTTTATTTTTTTTACTAATATTTCTGTTTATTTATTTGAAAATGAAATAATGAATTGAATATGCTATTTAATTTTTTTATTTATATAAAAAAGTTTTTTAATTAAAGCAAAATATTTTCACTATTTCATGATTTTTATTTATGTATGACGACATTTCAACCTAAAAATTTAAGTTTTTATCGATTGGATAAACAACACAAAAATGGTTGTCGTTTAGATAACAACAACAGCTGACTTTAACAATAGCGAATATCGTTTCAAAATTTTACTGATAATTTTGCAATTTTCTTTTTTTTTACAATTCGACTATCGTTAAAAGAAGTTACTGAATCGCGGTACTGAAAAGTAATTAATATCTCCTGAATGGCAATATTTTTTTTAAATGTAAACATTTTTAAATGTAAAGATATTTCTAAATTTAAAATTATTATTTCCGACGTTTTGATATGATTTTCTGAAACTCAATTAATATTTTCTAATTTATAATTGGAAATTTTATTTTCAATTTTTATTATAATTGATATTTTCTTAAATTTGAATGGAAAATTTAAAAAGTGAAATTTTGTATTTATGTGAATAATAATGCTTTATTAATTATAAACAATTTTTAAAAATTAGATGTAATCGCAATCAGATATTTTATAGGTAAAGCAGAATAATAATTCTATATAACTATGTAGAACTGTTTTGTAAGCAAAAAACTCATTGACGAACTCGGTAACTCTATTTTGTAAAGACAACAAAAAGTTAACCCCCCAATCTCACATCACACTGAAATTGTAAAATCGTTGTGTACGTATTATCAACGAAAAATTGTTCGAATTAGTCGAATCCATCGCCATTAAATTTTATGCTCAAACATCTGACTGCAATCTCATTTTTAAAATGTTGTCGAAGTGTAAACTTGAAAAAATTTGTATACTTCTCTCTCTTATTTTATTTTAAGTAGAGTTACCAAGTTTATTATACAGGCACATGTTTGAGGGAAAATGTTTACATTTATTATTATTAGTTTTATTTTAATAATAGTTAATAATATTTATGCTCTATAATTAACAAACTTGCGTTTTTGTATGCGCATTTCAAAAAATAAATCATTATAATAGATTTAACAAGTTAAAACTTTAATTACAATTTTACAGAATCCAGTAAATTTGCATTAAATTTATAACAGGGTAACATTAATCATCGTTAGTGTCTGCCACTATTCGCACGAAAAATTTGGTGCCATTAGTGTGACCACTTCGGAAAATGTGTGTGTATTAGTAAAAAAAAATGTGAGTGTATTGAGTTTTTCGAACTTGCAGTGTGATGTGAGATTGGTGGGTAATATGCCAAACTTATGTTCATATTTGTAAAAGAATAATGAAAAAACGTATGAAATAAAAGACCAACCCGTGTATACTCTTAACATTGTTCTGTATGATATCTAGTTGAAAATATTAACATTCATGTTAAAATAGAAATAACTATTGCAAAGCTAATTAGAACAAACAAAAATTATGGCGGCATCTACTGTGGCATAGTCACGCTGAGCAAAATGAAGTGACACTCTGTTATACAAAAGAAATGTATTTTCCCCACAACAAAATACTGCAGAATTTTATGTAAATAAAATAACCGATTTATTTCTAACATGCAGTTACTATGAATATACATACATACATATATATAATATATGTACATTATTTGTATTATTTAATATGTGTATGTATGTATATTTAAATATTACACACAAAAAATACAACATCAAACGTTATTTTTGTGTTTTTCTCTTTAAATAAATTAATACATAAATTTTTTTGCTAAATTTACATTTGGGCAATTCACAACAGGTGTTGTATATTGTATGTTGTATTGAAATACACAATACAATCATTTGTTGTGAACACTCAGTTGTATTTTCATATTGTAAAACGCTTTCTTTAGTAATTTTCGATCCAACGAGGAAAGATCGCTTCGTCGCTTCTGCTATTTTGTATAAGAGAAAACACTTGTCAGTGTTTGCTTTTTGGTCGTGAGATATAATGATATAATGAAAAAAAAAATGTTAAATGTTTTGGTTGGTACTGAAAGAGAAAATACATACTAAAAATATAAACATTAATTTTTATATAAATAAACTTATCGATGTATTTGCGTTATTTGCATTATTTGCCATATTTTATTTTATAATTATTTATGCTGATAATATTCTATGTATTTGTTTTTTCTTTTTCATAAAAACTGGCATTCACTTGAAACTGATATGTTATGATACAATATACAACATTTACTAAACATAGCAAATGAAGTTGGATCGTGTATCAGATTTTTCAGTGAAAATTACCAACAACAATTTTACACTATTGTAAAGTGATACACGATACAAGAGATACAACGATACATTACCCATTGTGAATTGCCCAATTGTTTTTTTTATTAACAACTAGGTATTTTAGCATTATTTGCTTTAGATGTTGGTGAATTTTTACTCCCTTTATATTAACTCGTATTGTCTGCTTGTCGAAAAAATTTTGGATCGATTTTAACCACTTTCCCGTGACCCAATCGATCTGAAATTTTGCAGGCAGGCTTGTGGCAATGACAGAAATGATGCCAAAACAATGGAAACTTTTAAATTTTTCTACCAGAGTTGATAAAAAAATGTACAAAGGGTTTGTTTTTCTTATATTATTACCATAACGACCACAAAAACAACAAGTCCAGCTATGAAAACAATGCAACATTTAGAATAACAACAAGAACAATATAGAAATATCATGTTTTTCATTTTTTTTTTTATTTTTCAGAGATTTCCCTGGACTTGTTCCACCGATTTTAATGATTTTTGAAGTAGAAATCTTTCCATGAATTTTTTTGAATCATTCTCACTAAAAATGATCACTGTAGCTGCACTATTGAGGGCGTGATCGTGACAAGAACAACATAGAATATTATTTTTTTTTCAAGACTTTTTTAGTTCTTCATTCAAATCTCGGGCCCTAATCGACCGATTTGGACGATTTTAAATAGCAAACTTCTCAGGATGTTAGTGAATCATTTTTATGTCAACGAGTACCCTAGCTGCCGGATTGATGCCGTCATCGTGATTTCCACAGACGGACAGACGGACAGACGGACAGACGGACATCGCTATATCAACTCCGGTTGTTATAAGGATCACAAATATATAAATTTTATGGGGTCCAAAATTTTTTTTCTAATTATTACAAACGGAATGACAAACTTATATATACCCTCTGCACACTGGAGTGGAGGGTATAACAACTCTACAACAGCAACAATGACAGTCATATGTTTTTCAAATAGGAAAAAACTGTTTATGTGTTAGTTTCGATCATTCCCCAGTATGCATTGAAATATTATTTCTCCAATGTTGGAGAAAAGTTAAGTTCTTAAATTGATGTCAAATGTAATTCTCAACTTGGGTTGAACAATTTTTCTCCTTGTTTGCTTTCAACTTGACATCAAGTTGAGATTTAACATTTTTTCCAATCTTTGAGAAACATTTTTACTCTCAATTGGATATCCAACACTTTTCTCCACTTGAGACCAAACATTTTTTCAACTTGAATACGATTTGTGTTAAGTCTGAGATATTATTTAAATATGTCATAAATAATAAATTAAATTAAAAAATCCAAAAAAGTACAAATAAATCATTGTTATAATTTTAATTATTTTTGCTTTTTGTCGAATTTTTCAAAAAATGTACAACTAATTAATTCATTTATTTTTAATTCTAGATTTTAAAAAATGTACATAATATGTACATTTAATGTTAAATATGTACATAGTAATGTTAAATATATAATGAAATTAAATTGAAACATTAAAAAAAGTACATTGTTTTCATTTCTAAAATTAGTATAATATTTTTTAATATGGCAATTCCGTACCTTCCATTTGATACCGATTGGAAATATTTCTTTGCTATCAAGTTGAGAATCACAAATTTCTCAATTTGATAACTATGAAAATCGCCATATAAAAATTGTGCCTTTTAAGTTGAGAAGACTATATTCGAACTATTGAGGGCATTTGAGAATTAACGTTGGAGATTTGAGAAATGTATTTGATCTCAAATGCACCTCAAGTTGATAGCAAACAAAAATGTTTATTGGGACATTTATTGTAGGGTCGTTTGCACACACACAAAAAATAGAAAATAAATTGTCAATAAGCAAAGCAAGTGGCTTCGAAATTCGATGATGCCAGTTAATCATTTTTTGTTCACGCGGAATTTATAATTGGAGGAATTTTTTTCTCGAGAAATGTATTTTCCGTGAGAAAGAAATTCCTTGAGAATATTCATAATTGAGATGAATAACTTTTAATTGGAACTTTTTAGTCGGAATAAATCATAATTCTAGTTAGATATTGGTTAATATTTAATTAGAAAAAATATTGTGGTGGCATCTACGCAATTATTGAGGCAGTCACGGAAAAATTAAATGCAAGTCTGTTTTTTTTAATATAACAAAAATGGATTTTCCCTTTAACAAAATATGGCAGAATTCTTTATAAATGAAATGCAAAATGGAAAATCAATTTTGTGCTAATTCTTAACAAAATTAATAATATATATATATATATATGTATTATTATATTTATTAATATTTGTAATTTTATTTGACACAATTTCACACACAGTTTTACAGATCAACTGTTTTCAACTGATTTAGAAGTTTTCTGTTTTTGAAACAGTAGTGCCAATTTGTAACATTTTGTGATGTAATGAAAATCGCAGAATAATAAGTTAATACACAATAAAAAATGTTAAATTTTTAAGTTTTATATACATATTGCAATAAAAAAAACTTTGGTAAATTTACATTGAAGATGGTCAGAAATGAATGAGAAAAAATATATAGACATTTTAGAAAAGCACATTTAATGTTAAACTTTATGCACAAAATATATGGGTTTTTGTTGTTTCGAATTTAACTGTGGCTCTAAGTGAAAAGTTTTAGACCGATCGTATATTACATCTTGAGGATCCTCACCTAATATTTTCAAATATTTTAAATTCTTTTTAACTCATTTAACCTCATAACGAAAATAGTAAAACAGTAAATATGGAAAATCCACGCACCTCAAAAAATTGTTTTCTATGAAATAAATTAAAGACATTTCATATTATACAATTTTCTTTCAAAAATGTATCAATTATTGCAAATTTGAAATTTGACATATAGTATTTGTACATATATTTGTATAGATTTCGCAGTATGAAAAGAACTATTATTTCTTTATTTAGAATATATGTAAGTATTGCTCGCAAAAAAATGCAACATCATGAATGAAACACATAGACGACTGCTGGCAGCAGCATTTGTAGTCGCATAGTCAGCTACTTGATTTTTCTGAATACGACAGCAACATATAATACAAATGAATTTTTATTTAAATATACAATTACTTTTACTTATTTAAAATGCATTAGTACAACGTAAAAATAAATAAATTAGTTTAACGCCTTTTGATTATTAATGGAATTATAGCCTTTCATTTTGCGATTTTTTTTTTTTAAACAAAATAAAATATTTCATAGCACTAACTTCTTTTACATATTTTGTTATATTGTCAACACTATTTTTGTTTTGTAGCCAACAAAACACACTTGCAGTTTTTTTTTCTATTTGAAGAACATATGACTGCCATTGTTGATGTTGTAGAGTTGTTTTTTTTTTATTTTG
Source organism: Cordilura impudica (assembly GCA_963682025.1). Classification (NCBI taxonomy): domain Eukaryota; kingdom Metazoa; phylum Arthropoda; class Insecta; order Diptera; family Scathophagidae; genus Cordilura; species Cordilura impudica. Next base: position 18,710,226 of record OY821522.1, on the reverse strand, counting down.
TTTCGTTAACTCTTTTGTATTAAAGCACCTCCAATATATGTATCCATTTTAGTTTGCAAATTCAGTATATTTATAATTTATTACTTACAGCAAAAAATAATAGAAACAATTTTATCAGTTATGCTTACGAAACTATATAAATAGACTTGAAGTGGGCTGCAAAAGCAGTAGCCTGTGTAAAGAACAAGTTAGCGACATGTAACTGTTACGTAACGTGTCAGCCTTTTTTTCACATGAAAAGTATTGGGACGTTCCGGTTACGTTCGGTAACTGTTTTAAATGATTTTCATGTAAAAAAAAACAACTGACTCGTTACGGTTACGGTTAGAAAACACTGACCTTTTATATGTATTATAATGCTATGAATGCATTTATCTTTATTTTATTTTATTTATATATTCTTTTTTTTTTGTATTGTATATTATTTTTTTTTATTATTATTACTATTTCATTTAATAATTTTTTTTTTCAATAAATTAATACATAAAAATTTGTTTTTTAAATTATTGGTGAACTTTTACTCCCTTTATTTACTGCCTTTATATTAACTGGTAGTGTCTGCTTGTCGACAAAATTTTGGATCGATTTTTAGCCCCTTTCCCGTGAGCCAATCGATCTGAAATTTTGCATGCAGGCTCGTGGCAATGACAGAAATGATCTAACAAATTTTTTTAGTGATGCCAAAACAATGGAAACTTTTAAAATTTTCTACCAGAGTTCACAAAAAAATGTACAAAGGGTTCGTTTTTATTATATTATTATCACAACGACCACAAAAACAACAAGTCCAGCTATGACAACAATGGAACATTTAGAATAACAACAGGAACAATATGGAAACATCATGTTTTTCATTTTTTTTTTAATTTTTCATAGATTTACCTGGACCTGTTCCACCGATTTTAATGATTTTTGAAGTAGAAATCTTCCCATGAATTTGGTGAATCATTCTCACTAAAAATTATCACCCTAGCTATCCTATTGAGGGCGTGATCGTGACAAGAACAACATAGAAAATTATATTTTTTCAAGACTTTTTATAGTTCTTCATTCAAATCTCGGGCCCTAATTGACCGATTTGGACGATTTTAAATAGCAAACTTTTCAGGATGTTAATGAATCATTTTTTATGCCAACGAGCACCCTAGCTGCCCGATTAATGCCGTCATCGTGATTTCCACAGACGGACAGACGGACAGACGGACAGACGGACAGACGGACAGACGGACAGACGGACATCGCTATATCAACTCCGGTTGTTATATGGATCACAAATATATATATTTTATGGGGTCCAAATTTTTTTTTCTAATTATTACAAACGGAATGACAAACTTATATATACCCTCTGCACACTGGAGTGGAGGGTATAAAAAAGTCAAAATTTTATTTCCATTTTGTTTTATTTAAAGCGTATAATGTGTTTAGTTCTTAAGGTTTTATTTTCAATAACGAAATTAGTATTGTATATTCACTCAACCAATCGAGTTGTTTCTCCATAGATTCAAACATTTAGTACCATCAGCAGCAAGTTTTAATTGAAAGAAAAATTTCAAATACATAAGAATAGTTTGAAGAATGGAAAATTTTCCAATAGTTTTCGTTGATTTGCAAGGATTTAAGGAAATTCAATTTCATACCAAAGGAAATTGCTATAGTCTTCAATACTAAAGAGTATTATAATTTCATCATAAAGCCACCCTTTGAATTTAAATATTTATTACCAGAAAAGCAGGAACAAGCAAAATGGTTGACTAAAAATCACCATCATCTACAGTGGGAAGACGGAAATGTATCACTTGAGAGTGTATGTAAATTTATTAACGCAAATATCAATTTTCGCGTTTATGTCTAGGGTTTGGAAAAGAAAAAGTGGCTTGAGGAGATGCTGCAGAAAAATGTATTCAATATTGAAAATATATGTTGCCACAATTTAAAGCGTCTCGAAAGAGAATATCCAGACTGCATCCGTTGCAGTTTTCGCAACCATGGAACTTGTGCTCTGAAAAATGATCTTTTACTTCAGAACTTTTTAGCTCCGCCCATAAATGCAAGCTCTTTTGTAATTATAGTTCCCTAATTTCCATAACAATATTGAAATTCAACTAATGCTACACATTATCTGTTAATTTTGTTAAAATTGTTAATTCTTATATACCAGTTTATATATTTTGGGCAACTTAGTTTAGTTTATCACCTCAGTTGAAATGGATCATACTTATTGTGAAATAGAAAAACCAAAACTATCTAGGAAACAAGATTATACACTTATCTATCATCTGTAGTACTTACTCAATTTAAAATTAAAATTAAGGTGTGGATTTTCTACAAAAAATAATTTTCAACCTCTCCTCTGGATTCATAGCAATAAAACAAATGCTATTGGATTTACTAGAGATGAATGGATTCATCTGATTGCATATAAGGAATATATTCAGATGAGACTTGATCAGTACGAATTTATCGATCTTTATGAAGCATTGGATCATCCAAAATTAAGCAGAATTTGTTATATCACAAAATGGTCGTAAGATCAAAATTGAATATAATTGATTATACCACTATGTGGTTTGGGTATAATGACTTTGTGCTGCTGTTTGTAAATACCAAAAATATTTGACCTAGACCCATCTTTTATTATACCGAACGAATCAGATCACAGAATCATTAACGATGTCCGTCCATCCGTCCGTCCGTCCGTCTGTGTGTTCATGTAAAGTTTGTAATCAAACTGCAGGTCGCAAATATGAATATATTTCGATGAAATTTGGTATATAAATTTTTATCGGCCATGGGATGAACGCTGTTGAAATTGGTGAGAATCGATCCATGTTCAGACCTATACCCTATACAAATGACCCCTATGAAATCAACATAAATTGTCATAAGATCCAAATTATCATATAAATCTTAGTCAAATTGGGTTTGTATGTGTTTATTACATCCATTATTCAGTAGTTCAAAAATGATCCCTATGGGACAACTCTCAGTCATAGGCCCCATATAGAGCTGCTTCCCGATCTTCACCTAAATCTATCAAAAAACAAAAATATTGCACTTATTCTTCTCAAATTTTGTTTGTATATATTTTTGCAAAATACAAGAGACTTCACCAATCATAGTCAGGATCGGTCCATTTTTGAGCCTAGTCCCCATATAGATATATCATACGATATGAACTTTTTCATATCTGCAGCCAAAAAAATTAATAAAAATCCCACTCAAATTTGATTTATGCTTATTTTCTATATCCAGTTAGTTGGGCCTGAGAGATAGGGTCTCTAAACACATGGTATAGGGCATCGTATAGTCGGTCTAGACCGACTATAATTTTCTTACTTGTTTGGTTTTGTTTTTAATCGTTTAAACATTTTAACCATGGCAGTAAGAATTTCTAAAGATTTTTTTGATTTAACTGGATATGCAAAAGCATATTTTGAAAAAGTATCTATCCCAGTTAAAAGATACTTATACCCATTATTCATTTTAGCAAAAGGAATCATTTCTACTAGATCTATTTGCCATCTATCATTATAGCATTTTGTATGAATCTACGTCTAACAAAATTTTTTCTTACTGACTTATGAATTTCATTAACAACTTGCTGTTTACTCATCTTTATTACTTATTTTTAGTTCTTAATAATAACTTATGTATTTTAATATCCGATTTTATTTTGTCAGGCATTTTTTTACTAATTTCAAAACATAGCCGCATCAAGTCCACTTGCACATCTTTATCGTATGATTGTTCAAGATCCGATAATTGAATACTGGTTTTATTGAGTTCTGCACATCTGGATATGAAATAGGTGCGATAAAAATGAGATATTTGTTTCTGTAATATTGTATTCCAACACAGAAATGACGTCAAAAAAATTCCAACTCGAATAATATTTCTCCAAGATTCACCATCAATTTTGATCTTATGACCATTTTGTGATATAACTAATACACAATGTCCGCCTCTTTTGTATTTAAATTCACAACAAATTCTGCTTAATTTTGGATGATCCAATGCTTCATATAGATCGATAAATTCGTACTGATCAAGTCTCATCTGAATATATTCCTTATATGCAATCAGATGAATCCATTCATCTCTAGTAAATCCAACGGCATTTCTTTTATTGCTATGAATCCAGAGGAGAGGTTGAAAATTATTTTTTGTAGCAAATCCACACCTTAATTTTAATTTTAAATTGAGTAAGTACTCCAGATGATAGATAAGTGTGTAATCTTGTTTCCTTTTAGATAGTTTTGGTTTTCTATTTCACAATAAGTATGATCCATTTCAACTGAGGAGATAAACTAAACTAAGTTGCCCAAAAAATATAAACTGGTATATAAGAATAAACAATTTTAACAAAATTAACAGATAATGTATAGCATTAGTTGATTTTCAATATTGTTATGGAAATTAGGGAACTACAATTACAAAAGAGCTTGCATTTATGGGCGGAGCTAAAAAGTTCTGAAGTAAAAGATCATTTTTCAGAGCACAAGTTCCATGGTTACGAAAACTGCAACGGATGCAATCTGGATATTCTCTTTCAAGACGCTTTAAATTGTGGCAACATATATTTTCAATATTGAATACATTTTTCTGCAACATCTCCTCAAGCCACTTTTTCTTTTCCAAACCCTAGAATAAACGCGAAAATTGATATTTGCGTTAATAAATGTACATACAATCTCAAGTGATACATATCCGTCTTCCCACTGTAGATGATGGTGATTTTTAGTCAACCATTTTGCTTGTTCCTGCTTTTCTGGTAATAAATATTTAAATTCAAAGGGTGGCTTTGTGATGAAATTATAATACTCTTTAGTATTGAAGACTATAGTAATTTCCTTTGGTATGAAATTATTTGAATTTCCCTAAATACTTGCAAATCAACAAAAACTATTGGAAAATTTTCCATTCTTCAAACTATTTTTATATATTTGAAATTTTTCTTTCAATTAAAACTTTCTGCTGATGGTACTAAAAGTTTGTATCTATGGAGAAACAACTCGATTGGTTGAGTGAATGTACAATACTAATTTCTTTATTGAAAATAAAACCTTACGAACTAAACACATTATACGCTTTAAATAAAACAAAATGGAAATTAAATTTTGACTTTTTTTTTCTTTATTTTCTGTTTGGCTCACAAACTCAAGAATAGCTCTATAATATTTGGATTCATTTCTACCACGATATATTATTTATTTAATTTTATTGTCAGTCAGTTTTTTGAATGGGTTCTTCATAGGAAACAGCTCGCTGAGGCGTTTAGGTAAAAATATCCTTAGGAAATTACCATCTTCATCTACCAAATTTAAAGTCATTTTAGAACCAATTTGCGTATCCTTTAATTTGCATCCAGTTATTGTATATGGATATCCGATTTTTAAATTTGCCACTCTTGTGAAGCCTTCTCCAGAATTGTTTCTCGAGTTGTTTAATGCGTTTAAAAATCCATTTATTTTTAGGTGTTGAACTGCTTCAATGAAACTTTCTAATGATTCTAGTAAATCAATCGTAAGAAGTTCTGTAATTTATACTCCAAAATCTAATAAATTCAACAACAACAAAATATTTTTTATATAAATATTTGTTAAAAAGAGATGGATATATATATCTAAAATTATAACCTTATATTTACAAAAAAAAAAAATAAAATTTATAAATATTTTTATACAGAGTTTCTATATATTGTTTATCAAACTTTCATTTTGACGGTAGGCTTGTACTAATAATAAGTCATCTTGTGAGTTCCATAAATTATATGTGATTTGAGGTGGTGATGGTGTTTCAGGTGTCTCAGGAATCCAATACTCTGTATTCCAGAAACCCATTTGGTTGTTGGGTATTTCATCAAACAATTCTCCGGTAAGGAACAGCATATCATATGAATTTTCATATGAACAAACATCAGGAGTAGAGATTCGCTCTATCTCATTTTCAATAAGACAGTTTGTTGTGTGTATAAAGTAGTTGGATACACCCGGTATGTATTTACTGCAGTAAACACATTCTACGCTGGGAGTGTTTTCCTTACACTCCAAACTATTTTCCATGTGTTTGAGCAATTCTGATTCATCCTCATAGAAAATGGTGCAGATCGAGCACTTAAAAAACCAAGTTTTCCATTTTTAATTTTTTTTTTTTTATTTTTTTATTTCGATCAAAATTTGAACGAAATGAAACTATTTTTCCCTAATATTATTTTGGTTAATCTATCCGTAGTTATGATAAACAATAATTTAATCTGTCTTCACTACACATAACATAGTAAAAAACGTACCCAATTTCCAATAAGTAACGTATTTTTTAATAAGTGTTGTTATTTATTTTAATTTTAATCAAACCTATTTATAATTTATTAACCAGGCTTATCATTTTCAAAACTATGCCTTTTTATAAGGATTTAATGACCATGTTAAAACACTAACGTTTATCTAGATTTTTGTTATATAAAAATTTTCAAACATGTTGTACTTATAAGTGACCACATTTATGTTTCTATTTGTTTTACTGTTTACAAACTGTGGATTTGTTTGAATCATGTTTAGTTTTGATTCAAGTAATTGTGTGGTAAATTTTTATATGTATGCATTTTATGTATCAGGCGAACGGAGATTTTAGAAAGTATTTTTCAGTTGATTAGAAATAATTTAATCTGTCTTTACTACACATAACATAGTAAAAAGTTATTCAATGTTATAGTTAAAAGTTATTCAACTTTGCGCCATCTAACGGGGGCAAAAATTAAAAATTCCTGGTTCTCCTATAAACCTGGTTCTCCTATATACCTCAACCAAACAGCGCCATCTAACGGGGGCGAAAATGAAAAATTCCTGGTTCTCCTATTTCTTATCTACTAAAAAATTTTTCGGGCAAGCCCCTTGCGGTCTTGCCCTCAAGTTATTTAGTCTAGACCTCAACCAAACAGCGCCATCTAACAGGGACGAAAATGAAAAATTCCTCGTTCTCCTATATCTTAACTACTCATTTATAACAATGGTAGGTTCTGTTTATTATTTTTTACTAAAGCTATGTTTTTCGTACTTAAATAACGATGAAAGGCAATTATAATTATTATTCATTTGACTCAAATATTGATTGCAAATATTCCACATTTTGTTCTGTGTTATTTCTGTTCTTTAGTAGTTTCTTGACTTCTTCATCTAAATCCCGATGTTTGTCGAATTTCGTGAAATTTTTCTAGTATAGTGCTCTCTATAAAATCTGTAATCTTTATTCCTTTTTTTCTGAGCCTCCTCTGATAGATCTCCAAGTGGCACCAAATGATATTTAATGGCATCTTCTCCATGGTAAAGGATTTTGTGAACTGTTGCAGACATATTTCTCCATGGGTAGTTGGTTGTACATATATATTTTTGCTGTTTCCTTAGCATAATCTCCAAATTTTGTAGAGTCAATTTCTTCATTGCACGCAAGTACTTCTAGGATTATTTTAAGTCTGAAAATAAGGTTTAAATCCACTCCTGTTATTTCAGATGCTGTTTCTGGCTCTAAAAAGAATCTTCTTGCGGTATTGCCATCATTTTTATTGCCTTTCTCTTGTTTTGGCTGATCTATAATCAATCCAAATTTGCGATATTCATCTTGAACATGTTTCTTTTTTGAACTTCTTAACTCTTTGTTGGTTTCGTTTCTTCTTATTGATCCTGAAGACCCGAAACCCAAATCATAACTGATTTTTAGTATGTGTTCCATAAGTCGTATTCTTGTGCAAATTATTATATGGATTGCATTTTTTTTATTTCTTTGGAAACGGACAGACAGATTTATAAAAATATCGGATGTATTTGAGACACATGCATATGTAATATGATAAGCTTAATTAACCCTAATTATGCAGGACACATTTGATTATGTGATTTCACAACGTTTAGAAGTAAAAATTTAATATAAAATATAATATACAAATGTGAACAAACATACAAATTATATAATATACATTCAATATAATATTATAAGAGATATACAACTTCCTAAAATTATTCTCAAATATTCTTTACGATGAACATAAAAATACACTTATTAATATTCAAAATAAATATTGTGAACATTATGAGGATTGTGTTTGATCAGATGAAAATACTACATGTGGACCAGACACTTGTTCGTATATGGATAGAGAGAGGAAAGAAGAAGAAGCTAAAAATAATGTATTTCAACTATTATACTATATTTATATTGTTTATATGTATATAAGTTAACACAAAATACATTTAAAATACATTTAAAATAAATATTTCGCTGACAACAACAACACACATAAAAAATACCAAAATTAGTTCTCAAGCTGACGTTGCGGCTTCTGTAAAACCAACAAACAGTTATTTCACAACAATACCGTTGCACGCGCCATCCGGCGCGATTACCAAAATACAGTAATTCTGCAAGGTAGTATTTTTCCACCAACAATATTGAACGGCATTGCACATGCCAACGAATAAAGCAGCTCATTTTACAATAATACCATTGCACGCGCCAATGGTCAACATAGAAATTCTGCAAGGTAGTAAATTCACACCAACAACATTGAACAGCATTGCACGAGCGGCAGAATGACAACAAAATACCTGAATGGCGTGATCAGCAAACCTGTTATTATAAATTAGGGTAGTTTTAAGAAAATCATTGCTTTTAATTTTGAATTACCAATAAAGACGGTTGTTGTGTTGCCATCAGCGCACAACAATTAATTTTTTCTAACTAAAATCCTTAAAGGAATTTAGTTCGCGCCCGAGCAGGGACCTGCAGGATAAAGGTCCTCCGGTACATTCGAAAAAAAGTCAAGCCTTACCAAGCGCCCTAGTAGTTCATAAGGACAAAAGGGAGCGTACGTGAAGTCGCAGCTCGGTAAGCACGCGTTGTGAAATTCGCGTAGTGAATAATAAAGTAATTATAAGTTTTACAAAATAAGAAATAATACCAAAGATAAAATTTTCTAAATAAACAGTAAAAATATAAAATAATAGTAACTAAAATTCTAACAGTGAAATAAATATTTTCGAATAAAAAATTTAAAAATAATAGTGATAGTAAAATTTTTAATTAAAGAAAATTTGAAAAGTGAAAATTAAATAAATACCTAAAACAAAATAAATAAAAAGAATAAGAAAAAATATATAAAAACTTAAGTGGAAACAGTGACTGTAGCAAATAGAAAAATAGATAAAAATTTTTAAGAGCTTAAAAAAGAAAACTTCAAAAATAAAGTAAAAAACTATTAAAAAAAAAAAAAAAAAAACATTTAATAAATAAAAACAAAAAAAAGGTGAAAAAACTAACTATTAAAAAAAAAGATTAGAAAATTAGTAACTACTAAGGAATAATAATAAAAAAGTGAACTCCAAATTAAAAGTAAAAATAAAAAAATACTATTAACCAAGCACTAAAATAATTTTGTTGTATAAGTGAACAATAAAAATAATTTATAATATTAAACAAAATAAAATTTTTTTCAAAAGACACCAAATTAAAACAAAAAATTTTTTTTAAAGACTAGAAAGAAAAAACTAATTAAAATAATAGCTGAAAATTCATCAACAAATTAAGTTCGTGTAATCATCGAAGTACGAGAAAGCTGAACACTACCAGAGTAAGCTCCAGCAATCATCAAATTACGAGATGCTGTTATTAACGTAAGAATAATTTTATATAAAATATCATTGTAAAAAATAAGAGAAGAAAAGAAAAATAGTGACCAAATTAAATTTTAGTCCTCTAAAAAGAATTTTTTCATTCTATTTTTGATAATAATAATTAAATTTTAACCTTTAAAAATTTGCGTATAAAGTCCTAGTTGTATTTTTTTGAAAATAATAAGACCTGATTTTTAAATTTACTTTAACAATCCAAATTCCTTCTCGAATTCTTCACTGTATTTTTTGTTAACACTATTAAATTTTAATCCTTTAAAAAATTTGCGTAAAAATTATTCATTGTATTTTAAAAAAATAATAAAAATAATAAGACCTGATTTTTACATTTAACAATCCAATTTTCTCCTTGAAACAAAATGCCTGACGAAACAATTGAAAAACTCTCGGACAGACTGAGTAGGACACTGTCAGTGTCTACAAGTGGGACAACAGCCAAAAACGTAACTGGACTGAACGAAATTCAGAGGAACCAGATTATTGAAATAATTAACGAAGCTTTGAAAACGCCTTCAGATTATCTGTCAGACGAGGGTTTTGACCAACCTATAGGTGCAGTTACGACAGAATTAGGAGAATTAGACAAAGTCCCAGACGTAATAAAATCACTTAGGGTATTTTCTGGAAAACCAGGTGAGTTCAACTCTTGGCGAAAATCCGTCGACAGAGTGTTAGACCTATACTCCAGCCTTAAGGGAACAGGACGATATTATGCAATTTTATATACTATAAGGACGAAAATTACTGGGGATGCAGATACTGCATTAGAATCGTATAGAACACCCTTAGATTGGCCTCGAATGATGAAATGTCTAATGATGCACTATTCCGATAAGAGAGATATCGGCACTTTAGAATATCAAATGACAGTTTTGTGTCAGAGCAATAGGAGTATAACTGAATTTTATCAAGCTGTCTATCAACATCTTTCGGTGATGCTTGATAAAGTATCATCTTGTTTATTTCTTGTTTATTTATTATTATTAATCTATGGAATTAATCATTACAGACTATTTACAAAAACATTTAACAATGAATGAAAAATTAAAAAATTTAATTTAATGTGTTCAAATAAATTATTATATTACTTTTTATGACATTTGTATTTGAAAAAAAATCTATAAATCTATAAAGCTTATTAAATTCAGTACACATTCGTCTAAGCGGATCACCGTTTGCATAATTTGATCTATAAAACTGGACAGTTAAAGGTGAGAAGAAACGTGTTGGCCGTTGGGAGATGTTAAATGAAATATTGTTGATCAGAAAACCAGAACAAACATCGCCATTAATTATGTTCAAAAGAAACGAAACGTTTAGCATAGATCTGCGGCTTTTTAAGGTTGGCAGCTTAACAAGGGCGAGTCTGCTGTTATATGACGGAAGATTTAATTGGTTAAAATTTAAGCTGCGAAGACAGAATAGTAGGAATTGTTTTTGCACCGATTCAATGCTATCAATATGAGTTTGATAGATAGGGTCCCATATAATAGATGCATATTCCAAAATCGGTCTCACAAGTGACGTGTATAGTGTTTTTGTTACATACGGATCGTTGAACTCTTTAGACCAACGTTTTATAAAACCAAGAACTCCTCTGGCTTTGTTTACCGTAATTGTAATATGAAGAACGAAACTAAGTTTTGAATCTAATAAGACACCAAGATCTAAGAAGTTATCAACTTTTTCCAATTGAAAGCCTCCCAACACGTAATTTACAGATATTGGTCTTTTTCGAACAAAACGCATATATTTGCACTTTTTAAGATTGAGCTCCATTAAATTTAAAATACACCATGAGTGAAACGAATCCAAATCATTTTGAAGATAAGTGTGGTCGGAATATTAAATAGTTCCTCGTTACCTTACTTTCAAGTTAGAACGAGGAACGGACAAACTCTCAAATTCCTTTTAGATACCGGTAGTAATAAGAATTATATAAAACCTAATTTAGTCACAAACCATAGACCTAATCAGGAAAAATTTAGTGCAAGATCTATTGCAGGAAATGTAGAAATTACGCATCATGTTCTTTTAAATATGTTTGGCATCAATGATGTCCCCATAAAGTTTTTTATCTTACCAGGATTAAGAACCTTCGATGGGATATTAGGCAACGATAGTTTAAAAGAATTATCAGCCGTGATTTATACTTCAAAGAATTATTTTACGTTAAAAGGAGGAATAAATATTCCAATATTCCAATACATTTCCCAAGATGTCAACAATATAGAAATTAGTATGGAACATCTTTCTGAAAACCAAAAGAGGTCTCTCGAAAACATTGTAAGTCACCATAAGAGTCTATTTGCAGATCCTGACGAAAGACTCACCTATACAACAAGAGTTGTTGGTGATATACGTACTTCCACGGACATACCAACTTATACCAGAAATAACCCTTACCCAATGGCCATGAAGGGAGTAGTTGAAGAGGAAATTAATAAATTATTAAAAGATGTTATAATAAGACCATCACGTTCGCCTTATAACTCGCCTATATGGATTGTATCAAAGAAACAAGATGCTTCAGGTAGACAAAAATATAGACTGATCATAGATTTCAGAATATTAAATTCGATTACAATACCAGATAGATATCCCATTCCCGAGATAAATGAAGTTCTCTCACATTTAGGAGGTAATAAATATTTTACTGTAATAGACTTAAAGAGTGGATTTCATCAAATACCTCTTAGAGAAGAGGATATAGAGAAAACGGCTTTTTCAGTTAATAATGGTAAATATGAATTTACAAGACTCCCATTTGGGTTGAAAAACGCACCGTCCATATTTCAGAGGACGCTGGACGATATCCTCAGGGAACAAATTGGCAAAACATGCTACGTTTATATTGACGATATAATTATCTTTAGTAAAGACGAAAAATCACATTTTAAACACTTGAATGACATTTTTGAAACACTTAGTGCTGCTAATATGAAAGTCCAGTTGGACAAGTGTGAATTCTTTAAAGAGGAGGTAGAATTCTTGGGATTCATTGTTTCTTACAATGGAGTAAAAGCAAACCCCCAAAAAGGTCAAAGCAATAGTAAATTTTGCTTATCCTACCACACTTAGAGAGATCCGGTCCTTTCTAGGCCTTTCAGGATATTATAGAAGGTTTATAAAAGGTTACGCAGACTTAGCAAAACCTTTAACTAAATTATTGCGAGGAGATGCAGGTACGATTTCCAAATCTGAATCAAACCGTAGGAAAATTCAAATGGATAATGAAGCCAAAAACGCCATCGATTCATTAAAAAATGCCTTAGTTTCTAGAAAAGTAATTCTCGCATATCCTGATTTTAAAAAAGAATTTCAGTTGACAACTGACGCTTCTAATGTAGCACTAGGAGCCGTCTTAAGTCAGGATGATCAGCCAATAGCATTCATATCTAGAACTCTGTCAGAAGCAGAAGAAAATTACGCAGCCAATGAAAAGGAAATGCTTGCTATAATATGTGCATTAGGAAACCTTAGGAATTACTTGTATGGGTCAGCTAAAGTTATCATCTTTACAGATCATCAACCGCTGACATATCCACTTAGCACAAAAAATAATAGTAGTAAAAGGAAAAGATGGAAAGCTATTTGAGAAGAATACAATTATGAAATGAAGTATAAACCTGGTAGAAGTAATGTAGAAGCAGACGCGCTTTCTAGACCTCCAGCGACTGGAATAAATTCTTTATCAGGCACGGTGCACAGCAGTGGCAGCTCTCCACAAGATCTTATTCCGAGCATGGAAACCCCAATAAACGTATTTAAGAACCAAATTTTTCTCTCCATAGGTGAAACACCCACTTATCAATTTAAAATCATATTCCCAGGCTATCATCGACACCTTATAAGTGAACCTAACTATGATGAACAAAAACTTACAGAAATTCTAAAAAAGTATCTAAATCCGTCCGTTATTAATGGTATAAAAACTCCTGAACCAATAATGGGGAAAATTCAAACAATTTATCCAACCACTTTTCAAGTTATAAATGTCGATTTACACAATTGGTAGTTGATGACATAACGTCAGAAAACGATCAAGAGAATATAATTGTGGAAACACATAATAGGACTCATCGCAACGAGAAAGAAAACAGATTGCAAATTATGGAAAAATATTATTTTCCAGGAATGGCAAATAAAATTAAAAGGGTCATAAACCTATGTTCGACTTGTAAGAAAAATAAGTATGAAAGACACCCAAATATGCCTGAGTTAAAAGAGACACCTATACCAACTCATCCTGGCCACACAGTCCACCTTGACATTTTTTCTACAGACAAAAAATTGGTACTAACATCGATTGACAAATTTTCAAAGTATGTCCAGAAGATGTTAGAAGACCTATTTTCTTATGGGGTACTGAAAAATATTGTCATGGACAACGAACCTTCTCTAAATTCAGCTTCAATCCTATTCATGATGAAAGACGATTTGAAAATAAACGTTTTCACCACTCCATCTTATAGAAGCGAAGCGAACGAACAGATCGAACGCTTCCATTCAACCCTAGCAGAGATAATGAGATGTCTTAAAAGTGATGGGACATCTAGAAATTTCGAAGAACTTCTGGAAAGAGCTGTAAATGAATATAACCATACCATTCATTCAACGACAAGAAAGAAACCTGTAGATCTTTATTTTGGTCGAACGATTGACTTTCCACCCCAAGATATGGAGGATAACTAGATTATCCAACGTTGACCGACTAAAGCGCAAACAGGAAAATGACTTGATTTACCATAATAAAAATAAAAAACCAATTAAAGAATACGTACCTGGTCAGCTAGTCTACGTTAGGACAAATAAAAGATTAGGGACAAAACTTTCTAATCGGTTTAAGGAAGAGATAGTGAAAGAAAACCGTAATACAACTATAGTTACGGAAAGTGCCCGCATTATTCACAAGAGTCACATTAGAAATTGACAATTTTTTTTTTATTTACATCCCATTTATCTTCTATTTACAGATTACTAATTGGTACCGTCCTTGCGGATTTTAATATACTTGACTAATCTAATGCGAGATTAATAACCATTCAGAATGGGGTCGCAAAAAAACAGAACGGCACCTTCAAAGTTATACATTCTATCGACTTAGAACAATATAGAATTTTATCACAGGACATTGAATCTACATTCAACACTAATATTACATATAGTCATCCGCTCCGTCCGTTTTTAAAACAACAAGTCTCCGATATTAATGGACTCCTTAATCGGTTAAGTCCACACGTAAGGACAAGATCTATCGATTTTATTGGTAGCGCATGGAAATGGGTTGCTGGGACTCCAGACAGCCACGATTTTGAAATTTTAAATCAGAAAATTAAAAATGTATTAGAAAATAACAACAGACAAATGATTATAAACGAACTTACAACTAGCAGATTACAAGATATTTCAAACATTACAAATCAAATATTAAAAGTAAAGCGGGAAGATTGGAATAATGAACTGGCAAATACATTAGAACACAAATTAACATTAATTGAAAAAGAATTACAAAATATTGAATATGCAATACAATGGGCTAAAGTAAATATTGTACACTCATTTATCTTGTCTAAAACCGAAATTGAAAATTTGAATTATGTGTTAAGATATTATAGTATTCCCATTTTTAATGTAGATGAATTGATATCATTTGGAAGCGTAAAGATAGTGACAAATAACAAAGAAATTTTATATATTTTAAGTATTCCCATTGCCCAAAATGATATCTGTAAAATTTTCTTACCAAAGCCAGCAAAAATTGGAAATATTATTGATACAATTGAATATGGCAAAATTTTAGATTGTAATAATAAATTATTCGCCATCAAAGAAAGCTGCAAAAGCTACAATGATTTAACAATATGTAATAGAGATAAGCTTGTAGAATTAAGTGATAAATTTTGTATAACTAGTTTATTTAGAAATAAATTAGGTAGCTGCACACAGGTTAACAACGAGCACGTCCCAGCAATAGAAGAAATCGGAAGCGACTTACTACTGCTGAATCAATACATTGGGATAATTAAAGTGAACGAAGAAGAAATAGCATTAAATGGAACTTATTTGGTCAAATATTTCAATACAACAGTCAACATTGATGATCGAGAATACTATTCAAAAGAAATAAGTGGCAACAAACCTCTTCCAGCTTCATTACAACCAAGAGCATGGAATAGCAAAACAGAAGAAATCATCTCACTGCAAAGACTCCAAAAATTGAATATGGGAAACATCAAAAGATTAGAAACACTGGAAAACAAAAATAACTTTCTACTAACATCAAGCCTCATCATCATTGTATCCGTTTGTGTTATTATCGCTTGGATATCTAAGAAGAAGAAAACAAAAAAAAGAAGATGAAATAATAGAAACGAAAGAAGTCCAACCAGAACATCCAATTGTTGTAAAATCTACAGAGGAAAAAATTAGGAAGAAGAATTCCACCATTTTTGACATCCACACATTTTAAGCAATCGGGACGATTGCATTTAAGGAGGGAGGAGTTAACACAAAACACATTTAAAATACATTTAAAATAAATATTTCGCTGACAACAACAACACACATAAAAAATACCAAAATTAGTTCTCAAGCTGACGTTGCGGCTTCTGTAAAACCAACAAACAGTTATTTCACAACAATACCGTTGCACGCGCCATCCGGCGCGATTACCAAAATACAGTAATTCTGCAAGGTAGTATTTTCCTACCAACAATATTGAACGGCATTGCACATGCCAACGAATAAAGCAGCTCATTTTACAATAATACCATTGCACGCGCCAATGGTCAACACAGAAATTCTGCAAGTTAGTAAATTCACACCAACAACATTGATCAGCATTGCACGAGCGGCAGAATGACAACAAAATACCTGAATGGCGTCATCAGCAAACCTGTTATTATAAATTAGGGTAGTTTTAAGAAAATCATTGCTTTTAATTTTGAATTACCAATAAAGACGGTTGTTGTGTCGCCATCAGCGCACAACAATTAATTTTTTTAAACTAAAATCCTTAAAGGAATTTAATTTATATATATAAAAGATACAAAATATAATATGTACAGGCGAACAGCTATACACCATGTTTTCAGCTAAGAGCTGAGATAGATAATACGAGAGATAGTCTAATGCCGGTTTTCTCAATAGGCTATTATCTTTTATCCCAACGAGAAACTGCCGATTAAAGAAATTTAGTTTTCTCAATGTCTGGTTTGCTTCTATTTTGTCGCAAAGCTAACCGGCACTCATATGCCAATTATTTATTTATCGTACAGATAAATTATTCTCCCAACTTTCATATCAATTTTGAGAGGCATTGCCAACTGAAAATAATTCTCCCACCTTTCATACGTATTTTGAGAGGCATTGCCAACTGAAAATAATGTTTTTGTCGGTACATTGAGAAAACCAAAATTGTTAACCGGCAGTTTATTGGTTCAATAAATTTATGTCCTGGTTAAGTAACAGGCAGTTTGACGATACATTGAGAAAACCGGGGGTCCGGGTTGCATGACTGACAGTTGCAAAAAAACGAATAAAAACAATAGGAATTGCCATAGAGGAATTACCAAATGACATGTTAAAAAATTGCAACGCTGCAGCAGTTTCTACGGATTTCGTGAATTTTTCCATGAAATTTTCCCAATGTAAATGTAAAAAATTTTATAAATAATTTATTAAACAAATCCGATACCGGGAAATTCTATAGTGTCTCATTTATACCCAAACTAACAGAAAACAACAAACTTAGAGAAATCATTGCAGATAAACAAGTAAAATTGGCACACAAACCCAACGAAACATTAAACACTATATTCACAAAAACAAAAATCAAAATAGAAACAAGGGAACAAAGCAATGTTGTTTATGAAATAACGTGTACGGGGACGACGAATGAAAAGTGTGGTAAAGTGTATAAGTTAACGACACAAAAGTTGTCAACATTTTTTTATTTATTTTTTGCAACGTCCGGTACGCTACCTTTGTCACAATAAATATTGTGTTTCAATTTTAATATTTTCTGCTAACACAATGTCTGCAGTAAGTAGAATGAATTTAAAAAAATAATAAAACAAAGAAATGAATTTGATGACTCTTGCTTAATTTTAGAAATAAGAAAACCTGTTTATTAAAATTATTATACAATTCAATTCTGACATTAAAAGAAAACAGAACACTTCTGTAACATAAATTAAATAAAATCTTAGTTATAAAAAAGTCTTGGTTTTTTTTATTATGAAAAAATAAAGTGTTATTATAACTGGCGCCCGGGCAAAAAGAAAAGGATACCTGTAGCTAGTAAATTGTGTGTTCCAAATACGACCTCAAGAAGCTCACCATTGGAAATATAAACATTACAAAGCCACTTCAGCCGACCTTAAGTAGCTCATCAAGGCTGGACATATCGTCGTTGGATTCATCAAAACAGCGATTGCTACGAGTGGTATAGTGGAGGACCACTAGTAGTCAACACAACAGGACAAAAGTGAACAATCTGAAACTATCGGCAGCAAAAGATGTGGGGTATCATCCTATTAATGTAAGTTACTTAAGAATATTTTTACATAGATTTCAAAATAAGAAGCAATGAAAATTTTTAAACAAAAGCTTTAATAAGTGAAAAAGTGATTAGTAAATTTTGTTTAGTTATTTAAGAATATTTTTACATAGAAGCAATGAAAATTTTTAAACAAAAGCTTTAATAAGTGAAAAAGTGATTAGTAAATTTTGTTTAGTTATTTAAGAATATTTTTACATAGATTTCAAAATAAGAAGCAATGAAAATTTTTAAACAAAAGCTTTAATAAGTGAAAAAGTGATTAGTAAATTTTGTTTAGTTATTTAAGAATATTTTTACAAAGATTTCAAAATAAAAAGCAATGAGAATTTTTAAACAGAAGTGAAAAAGTGATTAGTAAATTTTGTTCAGTTTGAAAAAAAAAAAAAATCATTCAAAGAAATTATTCAAAGAAATAATAATTCAAAAAAATTAAGTAACAACAAAAAGTAAAATATTAGAAACGAATTAAGAAATATTAAATGCAAATAGTTACAGAAAAGTGTTGTCTTAAAATTATCAACAATATTGCGAAGCTAATTTTAAAAATAGAAAAACTTATATTCGTAAAGGGTGTTAAAGGAATTTCTTTTTTTTTACTAACCAACTTAAATCCTATAATCCTAACCATGGCAAATCCATCTAACCTAATAAGATCAGCCGTTCTTAATCCCGAACAAATCCCTCGACAACCCAATCCACAAAATCATCCTCAAATTAATGCTGCACTACAGCAAGAAATCGCCACTTTGGTTGCGGAACAAGTTAGAGCAACAATTCAATTATTAAATGATTCAAATAACGACTTACCTAATGGATCGGATATAGTAATAGAAGAAAGACATAGAAATGACCTAAGTGAATTAGATAAAATACCTGATATTGTTCGATGTTTGAGAGAATTCTCAGGCAATCCTGCAGAATTCAATTCTTGGAGGAAGAGTGTAGAAAGGGTCCTAGAAATTTACGACAATACTAGGGGCACTGCAAAATATTTCGGAATATTGAGCGTTATCCGCAACAAAATCGTAGGTAATGCAGATGCGGCCCTGGAATCGTATAACACTCCGTTAAATTGGAAAAATATTGTTAGGTGTTTGACACTTCATTATGGTGACAAACGTGATTTGGGTACACTAGAGTACCAAATGACTTCACTAATTCAGGGCGGCAATTCTATACAAGGCTTCTATCAGGAAGTCTATACTCACCTTTCATTAATATTAAATAAAATTGGTTGCATGGATATAGGCAGGGAGTCAACTACATTGTTGACACAAACCTATCGCGATAAGGCCCTTGACACTTTCATAAGGGGTCTCAACGGAGCCTTACCTAAATTGTTGGGAATCCGCGAACCCTCAGACTTACCACAAGCATTACATTTCTGCTTTAAGTTAGAAAATCAAAACTGTAGGGCAGAATACGCCTATAACCACCATAATATTATTCCACGGAGAGAATTGCCACCACCTCAACCGAAAAGAAATATTAACTTAAATAGAGTACCATTTTACCCTGAACTTACCTTACAACAACCCAGTAACGCAAGGCAATGGGACACATTCTAATACCGGAATAATCAAAGGTCATATCAACAGCCTTCTTTTAATCAAAATTTTCAATTGCGCAATCAGCCTCGACAACAATTCCAATCACACAACCCATATTTTCAACAAAATTTTATACCACCCAGACCTACAGCCCCAAAACCACAAAGACCTGAACCAATGGACGTCGATCATTCTATTCAGTCCAGGAATATAAATTACCAAAATAGACCTCGTCAAACGAATCAATTTTACGGTAAGAGGCCTATGCCTCCATCTCTACATACCCCGATGCCACATAATAAATTACAGAGAAATTTTCATATAGGAGTCAATGAGGAACTCCCTTCTGATAATGGTTTTTACGACCAAAATGACAATTCCAATAGTCACGAAATTAATTACCAGCAGATAATGCAAGAAGAAAGTCTTCGGGATTATATGCAAGATTATTCACAACAAGAAGGTGAACGGGAAAATACACATGCGGAAGATTTATCAGTCATCCATTTTTTAGGTTAGCTCATTCTTCGCTTCCGTACTTTAAATGTAAAGCGAAGAATGGTCAAATATTGAAAATATTAATTGATACAGGCTCTAATAAAAATTATATTAAACCGTCCCTTGTAACGAACCCAATTCAAAATGAAAAACCTTTTTTCGCGAATTCCATATCAGGCAACATAAAAATTACACACCACAAGCTAGTGAATCTTTTCAACTTACCCAATCATGAAATAAAATTTTATATTTTGCCATCGTTGAAATCTTTCATGGCATTCTAGGTCATGATAGCTTGGAGCAACTCAATGCAATAATCCATATAAGGGAACAGTACATGTTAATAGATAATGTGAGGAGAATTAAAATTTATCAGCACATTTCTCAATCGATAACTAAAATTGAGCTTAGAACTGACCACTTGAGCAAATCCCAGATAATGAAACTGGAAGAGGCAATTCACACCTATCCGAATTTGTTTTCGGAACCAAATCATAAATTAACCTACACTTCTCGTTTATTCGAAGTCTTATCCCTATCCTATGGCACTAAAGAGTGAAATAGAAAAACAAATAGTTGAACTTTTGAACGATGGAATAATTCGACCATCAAAATCACCAAACAATGCACCTGTTTGGATCGTTCCAAAGAAAATGGATGCATCAGGAGAGAAAAAATATAGAATGGTAATAGATTACAGGAAATTGAATTCGGTCACTGTGCCCGATCGTTATCCCATTCCAGAAATAAATGAAGTCTTATCAAACCTCGGCGAAAATAAGTACTTTTCTGTTATAGATTTAAAAAGCGGTTTCCATCAGATTCCCCTTAAAGAATCTGATATTGAGAAAACTGCATTTTCCTTTTGGACTAAAGAATTCTCCTTCAATTTTCCAACGTACTCTAGATGACGTTTTAAGAGAACATATAGGGAAAATATGTTATGTCTACATAGACGACATAATAGTATTTGGCAAAGACGAGAATGATCACTTTCAAAATTTGAGCAAAATTTTCCAAACACTAGAGTCGGCAAACTTTAAAGTTCAACTTGACAAGTGTGAATTTGCGAGACAACAGATAGAATTTTTAGGATTTATCTTAGGTGTTAATGGTATTAGGACCAACCCTGCGAAAGTAAAGGCAATAGATAATATACCTCCACCCAGGACCTTGAAGGATTTGAGAAGTTTCCTTGGTATGTCAGGATATTACCGTCGTTTCATACGGGACTATGCGAAACTAGCTAAACCCCTGACATCCCTTTTAAGAGGGGAGGATGGACGCATCTCAAAGAATGCATCCAAAAATAAAAACATATGTCTAAATCAAGATGCAATAGACTCCTTCCGAAAAATAAAAAATTCACTGACCTCAGAAGATATTATTCTTTCACACCCGAACTTTATAAAAGACTTTGATTTAACAACAGATGCTTCAGAGTACGCAATTGGAGCAGTCTTGTCACAAGACGGTAAACCAATAACATTTCTCTCAAGAACATTGACTAAAGCGGAAGAAAACTACGCTACAAATGAGAAAGAAATGCTAGCGATAATTTGGGCACTCACCACATTAAGAAACTATTTGTATGGATCAAGGAAAGTAAATATTTTTACGGACCATCAACCACTCACTTTTGCTCTTAGCAACAAAAATTCAAATAGTAAAATGAAAAGATGGAAAGCCATCTTGGAAGAATATAACTATGAACTAAAATACCAACCAGGCAAAACCAATATGGTCGCCGATGCATTGTCTAGACCCCCACAGATAAATTCCATGACAGCAACTCAGCATAAATCTGAAAGTTCTTCCCACAACTTAATACCAGCTATAAAATGTCCTATAAACGCTTTTAAAAATCAACTTTACATACTGATAAATGACCAGGAAGATTATAAATTCGAAATCCCTTTTCCAACATATCACAGGCATATCATAAAACAACCCCATTATACGAAAAACTCTCTAATTTCGGTTCTAAGGAAATATTTGAATCCAAGTGTGATCAACGGACTTTTCAGAAGTGAGCCAATTATGGGAATCATACAGGAATTTTATCCCGAACACTTTAAGAACTTTAAAGTGAGATTTACCCAAAGCCAAGTAAGGGATATAAAAAGTGAAAGCGAACAGGAGGAGATAATAATATCGGAACATAAAAGGGCACATAGGAATGGAAGAGAAAATAGGGAACAAATTAAACGAAAATACTATTTTCCTAAAATGGCAGAAAAGACCGACAAAATAGCGAAAGCCTGTAAAGCTTGCAAGGAACAGAAATACGATCGCCATCCGAATAAACCTAGCTTAGGAACCACACCAATTCCACATAACCCAGGAGAAATAATTCATGTCGACATTTACTCGACTGAGCAAAATCTAGTCCTTACGGCCATTGATAAATTTTCTAAATATGCGCAGGCCAGAATTTTGAAATCTAGGGCAATAGAAGATATTAAGGAACCTCTTAAGGAATTAATTTTAGCATTCGGTGTCCCTAATTCAATAGTAATAGATAATGAGAAATCCCTAAATTCTGCTACCATAACATTTTTGCTTAAAGATCAATTTGGAATAAATATTTATACTACGCCCCCATATTGCAGTTCTGTTAATGGACAGGTTGAGAGGTTTCATTCCACACTTTCGGAAATCATGAGATGTTTAAAAACTGAAAAACTTCACACTTCATTTCATGACTTACTAATGAAATCAATTTACGAATACAACTCCTCAATTCACTCTACTACTAGGAGAAAGCCAGTGGAAATATTTTTCGGTAGAAAGTACAGAGATCCCAAAGAAATGGAAGACGAGAGAAAAGATATTAGTAATAGAATAAAAGAAAAACAGGAACAGGATTTAGAACACCATAATAAGAATAGAGGGAAAATTAAAAACTATTCATCAGGCGAGAAGATCTATGTTAAAATAAACAAAAGATTAGGATCAAAACTGTCTCCTCGTTATAGAGAAGAAACAGTAAAGGAAAATAGAAATACGACAATTTTAACTAATTCAGGAAAGATAGTCCATAAGAGTAATATTAAAAAGTAAAATTATTTTACAGCATCCAGGTAATCTGTGTTCAGGCAGAAATCGAGATAGTTGACTATTCGTCCTCCCACATAATCACTATCGATAAGGGAATAGCGAAAATACAACAGGGAACGTTCACAATAATTCACGTGATAAGGATTAAAGAGTATGAGGAATTCATAGACAGTGTTCAAACATTCATTGACCGCAACATCCCAAAAACCCACAACAAATATCCACTCCTTATCCATGAGTTGACACAAACAGCTAACATCCTACAAGACCTTACACCTACTAATAATGACCGCCAGAAGAGATCCATAAATGCTATTGGCACCGTATGGAAGTACATAGCGGGAAGTCCTGATCATGACGACTTCCAAATATTAGCTAGTAATATTGTTGACTTGAATAACAATAATAATAAGCAAGTCTTCATTAATGAAGCATTCAATAAAAGATTAAACAATTTAACCGAAATTTTTAAAACAATGGCAAATCAAATAAAAAAGGATTTTTATCTTGAAAAAGAAATTGTAATTAATTTGCAAAATAGAATAAGATTAGTTAAAGAAGAATTAGTAAATATTGAACGCGCCATTTTATGGGCAAGAATAAATATTGTAAACCCACTTCTATTAAGTAAAAAGGCAATTAAAATTGCCATGGAAACATTGGTAGAAGAAAATATTAATTTTTCAAGCCCAGAAGAGGCATCAGAACTTTCACAAATATCAATAATAAATAATAATAAAAAGGAAATATTTTATTTGATCAAAATCCCTTTAACAAAAAATGAAAATTATAAAAACATGATTATAAGGCCAGTAAAAAGAGAAAATAAAGTAATACATTTAGATTTTAAAGAAATTCTATTTAACAAAAAGGAAATGTTTGCTATAAAAGAAAAATGTAAAGATTATAATAATGTAACCATTTGTAATGAAAAATATATAATTAATATAACAGAAACTGATTGTATTCCTAAGTTAATTAATAATTCGAATTCATCCTGTATCTTAAGTAATAGTCATCATATCCCTTTAGCCGAAGAAATAGACTCGGGAATAATACTTCTAAATGACTATAATGGGTCAATTTTTAAAAATGAAAAAAAAACATAATATTTCGGGAACATTTTTAATTAAATTCCATAATACAACTATTAAAGTTGAGAATAGAACTTTTAGCAACTGGCAGGCTTCACCTTTGCAAACCATGCCAGCTGTACTGCAACCTACTCCCTTTGAAAAAAGTCGAATTAATCTTTTATCTCTCGAGTCACTTAACGAACTCCAAATCAATAATACGGACGTTATCACAACTGTGAAAAAACGTCTTATAATCGGAGAATGGACAATCTCTGGAATGTTTTTGGTTATTATTATTGCAATTGTGTTTCTTAAAATCTTTACCAAAACGGTGGAGAAAATTACAGTATGGGAACCTCAGGTACCTAAAGTGGACAAACCATTTGAAATGGATAACTTACCACAAACCACGAATATGACTTTCATCGCTCCAGAGAAACCTCCAAGGTTACATAAAATTCCACTCTTTTAAAGAAACGATTGAGGACACTCGAATTAAAGGGGGAAGAGTTAACGACACAAAAGCTGTCAACATTTTTTTATTTATTTTTTGCAACGTCCGGTACGCTACCTTTGTCACAATAAATATTGTGTTTCAATTTTAATATTTTCTGCTGACACTATGTCTGCAGTAAGTAGAATGAATTTAAAAAAATAATAAAACAAAGAAATGAATTTGATGACTCTTGCTTAATTTTAGAAATAAGAAAACCTGTTTATTAAAATTATTATACAATTCAATTCTGACATTAAAAAAAAAAACAGAACACTTCTGTAACATAAATTAAATAAAATCTTAGTTATAAAAAAAGTCTTGGTTTTTTTTATTATGAAAAAATAAAGTGTTATTATAACTTATAACAACAAAAAGAAATTTAAACACAAGATTAAATGAACATGAAAACGATATAAAAAATGGTAAAACAACAACTGCGTTAGCGCAAACTAAGTTCTACGTTTTCACGTTAAATAAAAAATATAATTTTTTGGTCGGCTACGCGACTTTTATTTTTATTTATATTTTCTTAAAATGAGTTCTGTTCAGTCCTTATGCCAAATCTTAACTAACTCTCCCAAATTCCAAAAAGTATCTTTTTAAATACTAATTTGTTACAAATACCTGTTGTATTTGATGTTTCATTGCATTAGCTTCCGTTGTATGTTGCTGTATCATTGTCTGCATCATGTCTTGTAATGCCGCCATTTGCTGTGTAAGCATTTCGATTTCTACGTTATTTGACATAGTCGTTTCTTCTGTATGCTCTAAGGGGCGTAATTTATCAAATATAGATCTTCTTTTTGACATCTATGCACGACCTTATTAAAAAAAAATTATTCACATGTGTAGATTTTTACTGAGTACTTTGTTTAAATTATATCCTCTTCTATGGAGAATTATTTATTTTTTCTTCTATGAAGATTTATATGTCCTTGCTGCGACAAGGATTCCGATGGTCCGTCTCGCTGAAACAACAAAGTATATGTTGCTCCTGGCAGGATCGCCAATTAAGTTCTACGTTTTCACGTTAAATAAAAAATATAATTTTTCGGTTGGCTACGCGACTTTTATTTTTATTTATATTTTCTTAAAATGAGTTCTGTTCAGTCCTTATGCTAAATCTTAACTAACTCTCCCAAATTCCAAAAAATATCTTTTTAAATACTAATTTGTTGCAAATAATATTTCCTTTGTCTTAATGGATATTTTGGAACAAAGAGATAAAGAACATGTTTTGTACATATGCTTACAATATTTATGATATTTTATGATTTAACAATATTTGTATATTTATGATATTTTATGATCTTTACAATATTTGTATATTTATGATATTTTATGATCTTTACAATATTTTGTATATTTATGATATTTTATGATCTTTACAATATTTGTATATTTATGATATTTGTTTGACCCTTTTTATCTTATTCCTTTGCTCAGTAGTTTAGATACAATATTTAATTAGGGTTGTTTAAGTGTGTTTACATAAATTGTTGTTTATGATGTGTCTAGTTACTAATTACCCTCTTATCATCTATGGAAATTTACTTGTTGTCTTAAAAGAATATTAGGGAAACAACATGTATATGTTTATTAACATGTTTATGCATGAGCGTCGCTAACTCTCCCCTGGGTTAAAACGAGAGCGTCTCGATCTCTAATACTTCTTTCAACTTGTTGATTGTAATAAATTCTAAAGTTTTGTTCTGTATGTTTTCTTTTATATATTAATACATATTTAAATATTTTGAGCCCAATATAGAATATTCCTGAAATTATAGCTATGAAAAATAGTGTATAAAAAGTTGAAAGTATAGGGTGTTCCTCATATGGAATGACTAATCTTTTTAATGAGTCGATATTATTAAATGCGTTTTTACGATCTGAGGTGAGGATGTTTATGATTTCAAAATCCTCATCATGTTTTGTGTGGATAGCCTCTATGAGTCTGTCATGTATATTCCTGTAAGTATTGTTATCTACTCTAACTTTGTCAGTATATTTTACTAGAGTTATGCCTGTAGTAGTGATATTGTCAATTTGATGAGTACCATCCAATAATATGAAACCTTCGTCAATTTCCGTTATCGGATTATTATATTCTTGTATGACCTCGCATTTACTATTTCTATTGTCGAGTAGTGGAAGTATACATGTGTCTGTTTCTTTATTCGTCTTACAAATGGTTTTTTCCAAATAGTTCTTGCAAAGGTTTACTCTAACATAGTTTTTATCACATTGAGCGATTTGATCATCTGTTTTTATTTTTCCGTGCCTAAAACTTATAGGCGTAATTTTAAAAAGTTTGCAATATCTGTTGAGAATTGGGTATTTATAAATTGTTATAATTAAGTCTCGTTCTTGCTATATGAATGTCTGCGTACTCCAAAATGTTTATTACAGGTACTGAGATTAAAGGCCTAGTTAGCCACACGTTGTTAAAATGTATCTGTACCGTAAATGTAACGTTGGCATTTAGTGCAGTTATAGAACGTTAGAAACGTATCAGCATGTTGCTGTGTAAAATTAACCAAACTTTATCAGCTGTTCACAAATGTCACGTACAAACGTAGCAAAAATCTATTTTCAACAGATTGGGACGTTCCGGTTACGTGACAGTTGAGTTCGGTAACTGCTCTAAATGCTTTTTAATGTAACAGAAAAAAACAGCTGACACGTTTGGTTAAGGTTACGTGTTGCTAACTAGGCCTTAATTCATGTTCTATTATTTCTCTTATCTCGTCTAAATTTAGGGATTCGGTTAAATATTCATTATTCTTTGCGGCATTAATTGTTCTAACTAATAGTAGGAGATGTTCGTGAATTTGTTCGAGGATAATATGGTTTTCCAATGTGTTACCTTGTAGTGTATCAGTTATTTTTTCGAACCTTGAGTTAATCAAACGTTGTTTCTCATTGTTATTTATGAGTGTATTTATTGCTCTTTCCATATTGATAAAATCATCGTGGTCTGGAATTCCTGTGACAAACTTCAAAACTGATCCTAGGAAATTTAAGGATCTTGTGTATATTTTATGTTCGTTCAATTGATTTTCCAATATTTCAATTTTCTTTATTAAGAGTGTTTCGTGGATACTGGCGTTATATTGGTCTCGGATAATTTGTTTGTAAGACGTTAGTATCTTTGTTAAATTAGTGACATGGAAGAGATATGTGTGTTCACCATATAGGAAAACATCATCGGTCCTGATACGAGAAATATCAGGTAGAGTATCATCTGTGTTGATTGTGTAGTTCTTAATGTTATCTTTGTGTACGATCACACCCCTCTTGGTTAAAACAGTGTCCTCACGGTCTTCCTTCACAATGTGCTTAATGTATCTGGCGTTTTTTTTCTTTCTCACACCTTTTATTTTCACAATAATTTGTTCATTTGGTTGAAAGGTTCGATGTTTAGTACCTTGATTTAGTCTTTCAAGTGTTTTTCTGATGCCTTTTTTAGTTTTTCATATATGGCTTTTTTGTCGTATTTTATTTTGTTAAATAAAATATCAACTGGTTTTTGTCCTGTGACTATGTGTATGGTGTTATTTATTTCTCTTATTGTTTTATGTATTTCCTCAGCTATTGTTGTATCGTTTTGTATTTTAAATATTCTTGCTAGCTCGGAAATGGTACTGTGAACGCGTTCTACTTGTCCATTTGATGTCGATCTGTAGACTGGTGTGTTTATCTTTTTTATGCCATATTTTATACACATATTTACTGCTGGTGTATTTAGACATTTTTCGTTATCAGACATCAATCGTGTGCAGTTTGGATAGTTATTTGTGAGAATTTCTTCAATTTTCTCAGCCATGCGCTCTCTTGAGTCGATTTCCCTCAAAGTAACATATTTTGAGAATTTATCAATGGCGACTAGAAATGTTTTGTTGTCGTTGAAATATATGTCCATATGTATGTATTTGCCTGGTTCTGTTGGAATGTCGGAATCTCCTAATGGTTCTCTTGTTGGATTCCTCTCATATTTACCATATAGGCAAGGTGTGCACTTTTTGTTAAATGCTTTGCATTGTTGTTTAATTTCTGGCCAATAGTAATTTTCGAGTATCTCCTGTATGTTGTTTCTGTAGCCTCTGTGTGCTCTATCGTGTATTTTTTTGACTATTTCAGCTTGTTTTTCTTTCTCTCGAACATCAATAAGTTTTGTTGGTGTATATACAAAGTTTATACCATTGAAAGTGTTTGTTATAATAGGGCTTAGTGCATAGATTTTTTCTCTTGTGGTATATAATGCGGTCGTCTTATTTTGTTGTAGTATTTTTCTCAATTCAAGTATAAGGTTTTGTTCATTCGTAAAATTTATCGTGTGTCTAACTCTATTTTGAAATATCGTACGAGTTCGTGTTTCATTTATTTTATTATTTGGTACAAGCTCGACTTGAATGCTGTATGCATTTAATGGTTGTTTTACCTGTTTGATAGTTTCTGAAAACGAACTTTCAGCTGAGTGTACCGTATCGATGAATGACGTGTTTATGTGTTGTCTTGACAAGGCGTCAGCTACCACATTTTGATGTCCTGGCTTATATACTAATTTTGCTCCAAAATCCGCTATTATGGCCTTCCATCGCTTTAGTTTTGGGTTTGAGTTTTTTTCTGATATGGAGTGAGTTAGTGACTGATGATCTGTATAGATAGTGAGGTCAGTTGTTCCGTATATGTAATTCCTAAGTTTCTGTAATGCCCAAATTATTGCTAGTAATTCTTTCTCATTTGTGCTATAATTTTCTTCCGTTTTACTTAATGTTCTGCTAAGGAAAAATATTGGTTTTTTTGTTTGGCTAAGTACGGCTCCAATAGCTATGTTGGATGCGTCAGTAGTTAGTTCAAATGGTTTATCATAATTCGGTTGGAAGAGTTCAACCTGTTCTTTTAAAAATTTTTATAATTTTCTAAATGCTTGTATAGCAGCTTCGTCTAAATTGATTTTTGTTGTAGCTCTTTTATTTTTTCCTATCTGTCCGTTGTCTCCTCGTAAGTGAACTATAAGGGGCTTAGCTATGCTGGCGTATCCTTGTATAAATTTTCTATAATAACCTGTCATACCCAAAAATCCTCTTAAGTCTTTGAGTGT
Source organism: Cordilura impudica (assembly GCA_963682025.1). Taxonomy (NCBI): domain Eukaryota; kingdom Metazoa; phylum Arthropoda; class Insecta; order Diptera; family Scathophagidae; genus Cordilura; species Cordilura impudica. The sequence goes on along the minus strand of OY821522.1, from coordinate 18,680,193 downwards.
TTCTGGAAAAGGATATTTTTCAATTGTTTCTACTTTTTCTGGATTTGTCGAAATTCTGTTATGTTTGATAATGTGATCTAAGTATTCGACCTCTGTTTGAAAAAACTTTGATTTTTCGTTTGATACCCTAAGTGTTGCCTGATTTAAAGCATTGAATATGATATTGATATGTTTCATATGTTCTTCTGGTGTTGAAGAATATATTAGTACATCATCAATGTAGACGTATGCGAACTTGCCAATATACTCCCTCAGGATATCATCAACACATCTTTGAAATATTGAAGGAACATTTTTTAGTCCGAACGGCATACGCACAAATTCGTACTTGCCACCATTTACACAGAATGCAGTTTTTCTCTATCTTCTTCCTTAATTTTAACCTGAAGGAATCCTGATTCTAAATCTAAAGTTGTAAAATATTTGGCTTTTCCTAAGTTCTGTATAGTCATGTTTACGTCAGTAATAATATATCAGTCTGTTATCGTATTTGAATTTAATTTTTGAAAATCAACGACCATACGACGTTTTGGTCGACCTGTTTCGTCTACGCCTTTTTTTGGAACAGTCCAAATGGGTGAATTATATGGGCTATTAATTCGTTGGATTATACCATCTTGTAATAACTTTCTAATTTCATTGTTTACGAAGTCGTTATCCGCTATGGGGTATGGGTACTGCTTCGTCCAAATGGGTTCGTCTGTTTTTGTCCTAATCGTGGCTTCAATCGTTGTAGTGAAGGGTAATGGTCCTATGCCATTGTTATCCTTCATCAACTTATCTATATCTTCTTTATATAATTCATTACCTATGGTATAGTTTATATTACTAATTTCTTCAGTTCTATTTATTGTAAATGTCATATTTCTACTATCTATTGTTGCGTTTAGCATATTTACTCCCTTCCCTCCTAATATCAAATCAGTTTTTTTCCATGTTATCTAACTCGAAGAAATCTATGTTCCTGCCGAGAAATTTTAGTGTTTGTTTGGTATTAACTAGTGACGTTCCATTCATTGAAATGATTGCATATGTTGTATTTTTTGTGGATAATTTAATTGTAATGACTTTTTAATGTAATTATGGGTTGCTCCGGTGTCCATTAATACATCATATGATATTTTGTTTTCATCGATCATGGTTATGTGGGGCAACCCGTTTTTTAGTTATAGATTCTTAACAACTAGTTTATTTACAGTACCTGGTTCTACTGCTAGTATCATCTTCAGTGGTGATGTTGTTTTTTCTCATTAGTTTGTTCTGTTGGAAATTTCCGCTGGGCTCACGTTGTCGTTTCCATGGTTGATTGTTGTATTGATGATTTGAGTTAAAGTATGTGGGTTGTCGCTGGATTGTGTTGCCGGAACTTACATCCATGGGCTCTGCTCGTGGTTGGAATTTGTTGAAATGTTGTTTTGTTGAGAACTGTTGCAGTGGTTGTTGGAAAAACTGTTGTTGGGAAAATTGTTGCCGTGGTGGATACTTCTGAGTTGACTGGAACTGTTGTCTCTGTGCTTCATGCGTCTTCTGCGGATGTTTAGATTCATATGACAGCTTCAAGTTCTGGTGTCTACTGTCATGCTCAATGGTGCGTGCAATAGTGTATGCATGCTCTAAATTTTCTGAAGCGTTTGCATATAACGTGGATTGTACAAACGTATTGTTAACTCCCGTTATAAATACTCTGACGGAATCTTGTTTGGCTTGATCTGTCATTGCACTTACGGCTTCTTGTCCATATCCGGACATCGATATTTTTGAAATTATCAGGCTCAAGTTTTTATTTATTTCATCATGGAATTCTTCTAGGGTTTTTCTTCCCTGCTAACACCTTTTCATTTCCTACTGCAAAACGTACAGGGGACGTGTATCTGCATAGGTGTAGTCGAGTCTATTTCTAATGGCATCAAAATTGAATATAGTGCCATGATTTGCCAAGACCTGCGCTGCTGCTCCTTGTATTTTTGTCTTGACTATTTGTTATGCTTGTGAATAGATACTTGTGCCCTTGAGAGGCTCTATGCTATCCATCATACGAGATGTATCCTCTCTCCATACTCGGTATTTTGTGATTTCACCATCAAATATAGGGAGTGATTTAAAAACTTCTAACTTGACTTCATTGGGGTTTGTTATTCTTGTTTCTATTGCTTCCAGTGATGCGGGTCGAGGTTGGTTTATAAGAGGGTTTACTCCTACCTGTTGTATTTGATGTTTCAGTGCATTAACTTCCGTTGTATGTTGCTGTATCATTGTCTGCATCATGGCTTGTAATGCCGCCATTTGCTGTGTAAGCATTTCGATTTCTACGTTATTTGACATAGTCGTTTCTTCTGTATGCTCTAAGGGGCGTAATTTATCAAATATAGATCTTCTTTTTGACATCTATGCACGACCTTATTAAAAAAAAAATATTCACATATGTAGATTTTTACTGAGTACTTTGTTTAAATTATATCCTCTTCTATGGAGAATTATTTATTTTTTCTTCTATGAAGATTTATATGTCCTTGCTGCGACAAGGATTCCGATGGTCCGTCTCGCTGAAACAACAAAGTATATGTTGCTCCTGGCAGGATCGCCAATTAAGTTCTACGTTTTCACGTTAAATAAAAAATATAATTTTTCGGTCGGCTACGCGACTTTTATTTTTATTTATATTTTCTTAAAATGAGTTCTGTTCAGTCCTTATGCTAAATCTTAACTAACTCTCCCAAATTCCAAAAAATATCTTTTTAAATACTAATTTGTTGCAAATAATATTTCCTTTGTCTTAATGGATATTTTGGAACAAAGAGATAAATATTTTATGATTTTTAACAATATTTGTATATTTATGATATTTTATGATCTTTACAATATTTGTATATTTATGATATTTTATGATCTTTACAATATTTTGTATATTTATGATATTTTATGATCTTTACAATATTTGTATATTTATGATATTTGTTTGACCCTTTTTATCTTATTCCTTTGCTCAGTAGTTTAGATACAATATTTAATTAGGGTTGTTTAAGTGTGTTTACATAAATTGTTGTTTATGATATGTCTAGTTACTAATTACCCTCTTATCATCTATGGAAATTTACTTGTTGTCTTAAAAGAATATTAGGGAAACAACATGTATATGTTTATTAACATGTTTATGCATGAGCGTCGCTAACTCGCAGCATTGTTTTGATAGCGGACACACAGCAGACCTTAAGAATGTTAAAATATTAGACAAGGAGAAAAAGGAAAACAAAAGATATACTCTTGAGTCTCGTAGAATACAACAGAACTCAAACAATGTAGTCAACATAAAAGAAGAAAAGGATGGGACGAATGCAAATTATATCTTAGCATTAGTTTAGTTTAGAGAAAGAAACTGTTCAACTGTGATATAAGGAAAAAATTATACTGTGATATTTACTTTTTGATTATTTTTACAATTATTGTTATTCAATTATGTGTTTTATGTCGTTATGTCGTATAAAAAAAGGAAAAATGTTTTAATATTAAATGTGAAAAATTGACAAAAAGATTATATGTAAGTTATATGTTTTCCAAGAGTGTCTTATAATCATATTGTTGATGTTTTACTATTATCCCTTTGTATATCTATGTCGTTACCAGATCTAATAAATTATAATATCCCTGAAGAAGTTGGAAAAAATCCCAACGAAACGTAGGATGAAATAATTAAATAAATAATCTTTTATTTACATTGATTATGACCTTAAAAGCCCATTAGAAGAATTTCTAAATATATCAAAAAAATACAATAAAAAAGGTCGACAAAAAGCTGAAATTAGTAAAAATTGTAATTTCAAATAAAAAAAAGAAAATAGTACAATGTCAGTGTTATCTATGTTTCACTTATCGCAAATAATTTTAGATATGGTTTCCTAAAACCAAAAAATACTGTCGACTATACGATATTTAATATTTAAATGTGTTAAACAAATGCTGCCACCTAGTGTTGGACATTGAAAAAGTTAGTTGGCTTGTAACCGTCGCCTATGTTTCACTTATAGCAAACAAGTCATTAAAGGGATGACAGGAAGGTTTGTGAAGCTACTAAATGAATTAAGTGCCATCTATGTGTCACTTAATATCGCTGCTCTCTCAGCGTTCAAGGTTGCAATGAAATATAGGTAAAATCTGGGTTGAGAACGCCATAAACACGCTACTCCCGAACCTTTATCAAAGCTTGGTTTGAAACATGATTCGATAAAATTGAAAAATTAATGTAATTTTTCCCATTTTATGCGTAGACAAATGTGCTTATAAACGTTAATCATGTGATAGGAGCAAGTGTTGCGGTGAGATAAAATCAAAAATAGGTGTCGTTGGTGTAAAAAAAATATAATATTTTAAAACGTATAAATAAAAAAATTATGAAAAATAATAAATTCAGTAAAATGCTGAAGAAAGCTCCTTTTATATCCCCCCCCATAATCAGACTTGGGGTTTGAAAGTGCAATTTTCAAGGCTGATCCCGGTTGCAAAAGCCGAAAATTAAAAAAAAAACATTATTGCCTAATATCCTTTGCGTGATAATTTCCTCTTAAGTCTTCTAGCTCATAGTAACATTTTCCTAGCTTTCTACATTTACGAGCTTTGACAAAAGTCGGAGCAATGTTAGCAAGAATCCATCAGGCTTCGAACCTACCCTCCGATGAGCAAAGAGCTGAATCAAATGAATGCGATCGCCTTGCTTTAGTATTCAAAATAACATCTGCCAATAAACCCCAAATATTCCTTCATTATATACTACACCATCTTCTACGAAATTCTCCAGGCCAATCAAATTTGAATCAAAAAAGGAAACTAATGATGCCATTAAAAAAGAAGTTACTGAAATCAAGGCCCAAATTGCAGCAATTACAATTACAGATAGATGGACAGCATATTGAAGTAAGCTACCAATTAAGACTGATAATGATAGATAGAAAAGTAGGACAGGTTTGACTAATACGAAGGCTGCATCCAGCTGTATCATATGCCAAGCAACATCAAGCCAATTAAACCAAGCCCCGACAAAATCATTAGATAATACTGATGCATATGAATTTGGATTATCACCACTACATGCAAGAATACGACTTATGGAACACATACCACAAATCAGTTATGATTTGGATTTCGGGTCTTTAGGATCAATAAGAAACAACGAAACCAACAAGGATTAATAAGTTCAAAAACGAAACATGTTCAAGATGAATATCGAAAATTTGTATTGATTATACATCAGCCAAAACAAAGGTCAGGCAATACACATGACGGCAATGCCGCAAGAATATTCGTTTTAGATCCAGAAACAGCATCAGAGATAACAGGAGTGTATTTAAACCTTATTTTTAAATTTAAAATAATCCTAGTAGTATTTGGGTGCAATGAAGAAATTGACTCTAGAAAATTTGGAGATTATGCTAAGGAAACTGCAAAAATATATACAACCAACTACCCATGGAGAAATATGTCTGCAACAGTTCACAATATCCTTTATCTTGAGAAAATGTCATTATATATCATTTGGTGTCACTTGGAGATCTATCAGAGGAAACTCAGGCAAAGAGGAATAACAATTTCAGATTGTTAGAGAGCACAATACTAGAAAAATTTCACGGAATTCCACAAATGAAGACCTATTTAATATATTATTGACAATGTTACACCCGTTCATCTCCAGTATTCGAAATCAATGGAAAGTGGAATATCGTGTTTTAGATGAAGAAGTCAAAAAACTACAAAAGAACATAAATAACACAGAAAAGAAATGGAATATTTGCAATCAATATTTGAATCAAATGAACAATAATTATAATTGCCTCTCGTTGTCATTTAAGTACAAAAACATAGTATTAGTAAAAAATGATAATAAACGGAACCTCCCATTGTTACAAAAGCTATTAAAATCTATTGCAGTTTTTACTTTTAAAATGTTTTCTTAACCATATATATATGAAATGTTTAGTAAATAAGAAAGATTGAAAAAATAAACACCCATATTTTCATATCAAAACTTAAACAAAACAAGTAAGAGTGTTAAATTCGGCTGTGCCGAATTTTTTGATACCCTCCACCTGCGTCTTAAACTCATTATTACATCCAATGTTGAGTACACCTACCACTTTAAATCTGTTGCCGATACTGAAACATTAATACCGAATACCAATTAAATATAAAGTTAATTGTTTTTCTATTATAATTTCTTTTTATAACAAATAATGATCGTGTCTTCCAAAGAAAGAATTAATTACTATTTGATTACTAGAGTAGAAATCCTATAAGTTCCCTAAGTACTTCATAGAACACTATTGAAATTCATTATTTAACGCAGCCGGCGTTATAATACCCAAAGTTTGATCCCTATTAGAATGTTTTGAGACCTTAGTAGTTATACGACAATTCAAAAAAAAAAAATCAAATGATTCTTGACTAAAAATTATTAGTATTAAAAATAATCAAATTTTAAAATATTTTTATCTGAATTAGCTAGTAATATGTTAATTTAAGGATACATTTAATAAAACAAGAAAAATATATAATCAGCCCAATTCTAAACAAAAATTCCGCATGAAATATCTCAATTCTCCCTTTTCCCCCATTATGAATAAATATTCCTTCGGAAAAAAAATTCGATTGGAAAAAAGTATTTATTCTCAACGCACTTGAATTGGGTTTTTTCCCTCAAAAAATTTCCCTTGCAAAACAGACGGGAGTTTACATAAAAATGTAAGAAGTATTTTGATAAAACAAAATTTAAATAAAAAAAAATTATATTTTATTGTTCTTATAGGTTGAAGACCACAAATAAAATCCAACTTCAACTTTTGTTAAATTTAATGAAAGCCAATTCACGCATTTATTGCGTTTTCCATAGATTCAGCCCGCAATTGACTTCTAGCAATTTTTTAGCTATTTCATTGTTGTTAAAATAAATTTATTTTCGTTTGCACACACAAAAAAAAATAGAAAATTAATTATCAATAAGCAAAACAACTGGCTTCGAAATTCGATGATGCCACTTATTTTTTTGTTCACGCGGAATTTATAATTGGAGGATTTTTATCGAGAAATGTATTTTCCGTAAGAAAGAAATTCCTTGAGAATATTCATAATTGGGCTGAATAATAACTGGTAATAAACAAAATATAGAAATAAGAACTTTTAATATTTAATTTTTATTTTTAATTTTTAGTTTTTAATTTTTAAGTTTTAAGTTAATTTTCGTTTTTAATTTTTAGTTTTTAATTTTTAGTTTTTTATTTTTAGTTTTTCATTTTTAGTTTTTAATTTGTAGTTTTTCATTTTTAGTTTTTAATTTTTAGTTTTTAATTTTTAATTTTTAATTTTTCATTTTTATTTTTCATTTTTCATTTTTGTTTTTTAATTTTTACTTTTTTATTATTCAGTTCTTATTTTTTATTTTAGTGTTTCATATTTTATTTTTCATTTTTCACTTTTAATTTTTCGTTTATAATTTTTCATTATTAATTTTTAATTTTTTCATTTTTCATTTTTCATTTTTCAATTTTTATTTTCCATTTTTCGTTTTTCATGTTTCACTTTGCAGTTTTCGTTTTTAATTTTTCATTTTTAATTTTTCATTTTTAATTTTTCATTATTCATTTTTCATTTTTCATTTTCCATTTTTAATTTTTCGTTTTTCATTAGGGATAAAATTTTTTTATATCGTGATAACGATAAAAAAAATATGTGGCAATACTACTAACATAGCTCATGGTAGTTGTTGGTATGTTTGCATCATTTTTGTGGCTTTTTTGAACTGTGAATGTTGTTGAACAACTATTATGTTCAACCGCTAAAATATTACAACAAACAAACTGGGTTTTATGTTTTTTTAGAGGTGTCTACATATTTTTGCTCGTATCTAAGCACAATGATGCCCGATTTACCCCATTTTAAATGTGAACCTGGTGGGAATAAAGGCAAATGATATTATCGTAACTTAACCGAGTTAGATGGTTTTTTTGTGAATGAGCGTGATTTAAACAGACAAACGGACAGACGGAAATCGCTATATCGACTCGAGCTATGATAAGGATCAATAATGTATATACTTTATGGGATCGGAAATTAGTTTATCGATGCGTTACAAACGGAATGACAAACCTATATATACCCTCTGCCACTGAGGTCTGGAGGGTATCTATAATATTAATAGGCTAGGCGATTTCTTGTGACCGATGTTTTGTTCTACCGTTTTATCCCGATTTTGACCAAATATATATTATTTGGAAGGTATATCTTTTTGGCCATTTTGCAGATTTACAGATTTTTAAATTTTTTCCTTTGTTTTGAGTAAATTGCATTTAAAATTGCTACTAACACATACATTTTTTAATGTGTTTGTAATAAAAATTAGTTTGTTTTTTGTGTTGATTTGTGAATTAGCTATAATTGATTAGCATACCTTTAGGGTCTTTATTTACTGAAAAAATAAAATTTTCTAGAATTTGCACTCGAATTTCGAGGGCTGGAATCTGCTAGTAATAAATAAATCTCAAAATTGTTTTTCAAATATGAAAATCAAATTTTCATCAAAAGGCATCTATGTAAATACTTTTGTTATGAAAATATATTAGAATCTGGAGTTAATAAGCTCATATCCCGAAAATCAAAATAAAATTAAATTGTAATTGTTGTCCAATTTTCTTCAAAGCAAAAAAATAACAAAAGTGAAATAAATTGTATAAAATAAATTTTCTTCAACACGGCCTTAATTTTTTGGCCAAGAAAATCTTTTTTTTATAAATTAGATTAAAAGCTTTCTTTTGATGTATCTATAATGCTGAAACCATTCCTAGTTTTTTCTAATAAAAAATCATAGAAATTACTCGTAATGTTAGAAATTTGTTGACCTTTCTTTTGCATAAAGAAATCTAAACTTATTTTTGTTTATTTTTATTATAAAATAAAAAATCATATTGTCTTAAAAATATTTTTAAAACGTTTTAGTTAATTTATCGATATAAATTTATTCGTATTATTCGTTATTCACTATTTATCATTCTTAAATGACTTGAGTAATTATTCGTCCCAAAGTCCTCGATAAATCGAAAGAAGGTTAATCAATTCAATGCCTTAGTTGTTGCATATTGATTTGTTTTAAACAAATTAAATCTTTGAATAATTTTAATTCGTTGTTCAGGCAAAGGGTCTGTTTAAAATCTTTCGATTGTTATGGGCAAATATACACATGTCAAATTCACATCAAGCATTATGGTGGTATTAGTGAAAATTGTTTTGTATATGTGACACCGACAAAATCTATATTTTTTGATTTTCCATCAAGCATCGTCGGTGTCACACATACAAACAAATTTTCACTAATACCACCATAATACTTGATGGTGAATTTGACAAGTGTATATTGCCCTTTAGATATTATAAATAAAATTTTGAAGACAATGGAGACTTTTTGCGAACATATTTCAAGAAAGTGTTATGGTCTTATTTTATAATATGAAACGAAACCTTTAAAATATGTATGAAAAAGTTTAATGTAAATTTTCTAAAAATTAAAAAATACACAAGTAATAAATTAAGAATGCCGAGTGCATCCATTCTTTTTGTCAACTACTGTAAAACAATTACACATAGATACGTAAGTAAGATGCCACACATTAATTCACAACTAAAAATAAGTATTTTACAAAAATAAAGTACAGAAAGTAAAAACTAATTGCAAAAGAAATATTTCTTTTAATAGCGACACTTAAAGATTTAAAAATACATAAATAAATAATATATTTCGAATGTGCATGCAAATGATAAATTAACTTTAAAAATCTATGACAGAATGTTACATAGAAATAACTTTCCAATTTTATATCCTAAAGTTTTCATAAACTTTTCAGTTAATTGTGACTTGTAAATTTAGATGTCGATTAGAAAGACTAGTCCATTTAAGGACATTTTAATTAAATAAAAGTAAACTTTTATTGTTTTCAAATTTGAAAACCCATGGGAAATTTTTAAACTTTCCCGCGTTCCAAACATTTCTGATCGTGCGGCTTCTTATGCCCTCCACACCTCAGTGGCAGAGGGTATATTTAAGTTTGTCATTCCGTTTGTAACGCATCGAAATAAATTCCGGAGACCCCAAAACCATATATTTTCTTGATCATTATAACAAGGGAAGTTGATTTAGCGATGACCGTCTATCCGTCTGTCTGTGGAAATCACGATCACGCCGTCAATATCTAAGCTAGACCGTTCGTTTATTAACATCCCAAAGGAGTTGCTATTTAAAATCGTCAAAATCGATCAAAGGCGTCACGAGTTATGAATGAAACTTTGAAAAAACTCTTGAAAAAATAAAAATTTTCCGTGTGTTTGTTGTTTTTATTCGTATTGTTGAAGTCAATGCAATTGTGTTTATATTAATACTGCACGTGCCCATTGGCCTAAGCAAGTATTACCACATATTTTTTATCGTTAAAATTAAAAATTAAATATTAAAAATTAAAAAATTAATAAAAATAAAAAAATTAAAAGTTAAATATTAAAAATTAAAAATGAAAAACGGAAAATGAAAAATGGAAAATGCAAAATGAAAAATGAAAATGGAAAATGGCAATGAAAAACAAGTAAGAGTGTTAAATTCGGCTGTGCCGAATCTTTGATACCCTCCACCTCGGCTTGAGTCTTGATAATAAATGTAAATGAAAAAGTAAACAATTTGTTAAACTTAATACCAAATTATTTCAGCAAATTCTTTGGGTTGGTTTTCTTCTTTTCTATTATTTCGGATTTATTTCGGTGTTTGCTTTTTGGTCATCGTGGTTGCTGATCGGCATGCATTTTGGTTATATACCTATATGCATGCGTTTCCGGTTATATGACATAACTTCTCGTTTAATTTAGTTTTTGCTAATTAAATAGCTCGCCCTAACCTCCATTGCAAAGGTAATGGTTGTGTAGAGTGGCTATATGCATTAAATCGTGCTAATTGGAGATGGCTGTATAGTTTCTTTTAACTGGCCAAATATTTCTTCATTGTGGCCATATAGGTCGGATGGAGTAACAAAATAATAACCAAAAAAAAAGCTCTCTCAACTTTTTTTTAAAATATTGCCATATTTTGAAAACATAGAGAATAAATTTATAATAATAAATAATCAAATTAGGGATGAAAAACGCAAAAAACGAAAAGTCCCAAACATTTTAAATAAAATAATTTAATGTTATCTTTATTTTCTGAAAAACTTCAAATTTTCATCCAAAAAAAATTGTGAAAATTTATATATAAAAAATAACATTCTCATAAAATTACGTTTACTTATGTAACAATTTTTATGTTAGCAATTCTTAAATATCATTTGAGGTTTTCTTAAATTCATTGAATTTAAATTAATATCGACAAATCTGTTTTTCTATTTATTTAAATTGTAAAGGAGTGGCATCTCTGTCAAAATAAGCGAAAAACACAAAGAATAGAAAAAAACAAATTACTTCGTGTTTGACAGGATGATTTTATGTTTATGTTTAATATCTTTATTTTTTTTACTAATATTTCTGTTTATTTATTTGAAAATGAAATAATGAATTGAATATGCTATTTAATTTTTTTATTTATATAAAAAAGTTTTTTAATTAAAGCAAAATATTTTCACTATTTCATGATTTTTATGTATGTATGACGACATTTCAACCTAAAAATTTAAGTTTTTATCGATTGGATAAACAACACAAAAATGGTTGTCGTTTAGATAACAACAACAGCTGACTTTAACAATAGCGAATATCGTTTCAAAATTTTACTGATAATTTTGCAATTTTCTTTTTTTTTACAATTCGACTATCGTTAAAAGAAGTTACTGAATCGCGGTACTGAAAAGTAATTAATATCTCCTGAATGGCAATATTTTTTTTAAATGTAAACATTTTTAAATGTAAAGATATTTCTAAATTTAAAATTATTATTTCCGACGTTTTGATATGATTTTCTGAAACTCAATTAATATTTTCTAATTTATAATTGGAAATTTTATTTTCAATTTTTATTATAATTGATATTTTCTTAAATTTGAATGGAAAATTTAAAAAGTGAAATTTTGTATTTATGTGAATAATAATGCTTTATTAATTATAAACAATTTTTAAAAATTAGATGTAATCGCAATCAGATATTTTATAGGTAAAGCAGAATAATAATTCTATATAACTATGTAGAACTGTTTTGTAAGCAAAAAACTCATTGACGAACTCGGTAACTCTATTTTGTAAAGACAACAAAAAGTTAACCCCCCAATCTCACATCACACTGAAATTGTAAAATCGTTGTGTACGTATTATCAACGAAAAATTGTTCGAATTAGTCGAATCCATCGCCATTAAATTTTATCCTCAAACATCTGACTGCAATCTCATTTTTAAAATGTTGTCGAAGTGTAAACTTGAAAAAATTTGTATACTTCTCTCTCTTATTTTATTTTAAGTAGAGTTACCAAGTTTATTATACAGGCACATGTTTGAGGGAAAATGTTTACATTTATTATTATTAGTTTTATTTTAATAATAGTTAATAATATTTATGCTCTATAATTAACAAACTTGCGTTTTTGTATGCGCATTTCAAAAAATAAATCATTATAATAGATTTAACAAGTTAAAACTTTAATTACAATTTTACAGAATCCAGTAAATTTGCATTAAATTTATAACAGGGTAACATTAATCATCGTTAGTGTCTGCCACTATTCGCACGAAAAATTTGGTGCCATTAGTGTGACCACTTCGGAAAATGTGTGTGTATTAGTAAAAAAAAATGTGAGTGTATTGAGTTTTTCGAACTTGCAGTGTGATGTGAGATTGGTGGGTAATATGCCAAACTTATGTTCATATTTGTAAAAGAATAATGAAAAAACGTATGAAATAAAAGACCAACCCGTGTATACTCTTAACATTGTTCTGTATGATATCTAGTTGAAAATATTAACATTCATGTTAAAATAGAAATAACTATTGCAAAGCTAATTAGAACAAACAAAAATTATGGCGGCATCTACTGTGGCATAGTCACGCTGAGCAAAATGAAGTGACACTCTGTTATACAAAAGAAATGTATTTTCCCCACAACAAAATACTGCAGAATTTTATGTAAATAAAATAACCGATTTATTTCTAACATGCAGTTACTATGAATATACATACATACATATATATAATATATGTACATTATTTGTATTATTTAATATGTGTATGTATGTATATTTAAATATTACACACAAAAAATACAACATCAAACGTTATTTTTGTGTTTTTCTCTTTAAATAAATTAATACATAAATTTTTTTGCTAAATTTACATTTGGGCAATTCACAACAGGTGTTGTATATTGTATGTTGTATTGAAATACACAATACAATCATTTGTTGTGAACACTCAGTTGTATTTTCATATTGTAAAACGCTTTCTTTAGTAATTTTCGATCCAACGAGGAAAGATCGCTTCGTCGCTTCTGCTATTTTGTATAAGAGAAAACACTTGTCAGTGTTTGCTTTTTGGTCGTGAGATATACCCTGGAGTTTTAGTTACGTACCTCTTGCATTTTAATTTATAATGAAAAAAAAAATGTTAAATGTTTTGGTTGGTACTGAAAGAGAAAATACATACTAAAAATATAAACATTAATTTTTATATAAATAAACTTATCGATGTATTTGCGTTATTTGCATTATTTGCCATATTTTATTTTATAATTATTTATGCTGATAATATTCTATGTATTTGTTTTTTCTTTTTCATAAAAACTGGCATTCACTTGGAACTGATATGTTATGATACAATATACAACATTTACTAAACATAGCAAATGAAGTTGGATCGTGTATCAGATTTTTCAGTGAAAATTACCAACAACAATTTTACACTATTGTAAAGTGATACACGATACAAGAGATACAACGATACATTACCCATTGTGAATTGCCCAATTGTTTTTTTTTATTAACAACTAGGTATTTTAGCATTATTTGCTTTAGATGTTGGTGAATTTTTACTCCCTTTATATTAACTCGTATTGTCTGCTTGTCGAAAAAATTTTGGATCGATTTTAACCACTTTTCCGTGACCCAATCGATCTGAAATTTTGCAGGCAGGCTTGTGGCAATGACAGAAATGATGCCAAAACAATGGAAACTTTTAAATTTTTCTACCAGAGTTGATAAAAAAATGTACAAAGGGTTTGTTTTTCTTATATTATTACCATAACGACCACAAAAACAACAAGTCCAGCTATGAAAACAATGCAACATTTAGAATAACAACAAGAACAATATAGAAATATCATGTTTTTCATTTTTTTTTTATTTTTCAGAGATTTCCCTGGACCTGTTCCACCGATTTTAATGATTTTTGAAGTAGAAATCTTTCCATGAATTTTTTTGAATCATTCTCACTAAAAATGATCACTGTAGCTGCACTATTGAGGGCGTGATCGTGACAAGAACAACATAGAATATTATTTTTTTTTCAAGACTTTTTTAGTTCTTCATTCAAATCTCGGGCCCTAATCGACCGATTTGGACGATTTTAAATAGCAAACTTCTCAGGATATTAGTGAATCATTTTTATGTCAACGAGTACCCTAGCTGCCGGATTGATGCCGTCATCGTGATTTCCACAGACGGACAGACGGACGGACGGACATCGCTATATCAACTCCGGTTGTTATAAGGATCACAAATATATAAATTTTATGGGGTCCAAAATTTTTTTTCTAATTATTACAAACGGAATGACAAACTTATATATACCCTCTGCACACTGGAGTGGAGGGTATAACAACTTTACAACAGCAACAATGACAGTCATATGTTTTTCAAATAGGAAAAAACTGTTTATGTGTTAGTTTCGATCATTCCCCAGTATGCATTAAAATATTATTTCTCCAATGTTGGAGAAAAGTTAAGTTCTTAAATTGATGTCAAATGTAATTCTCAACTTGGGTTGAACAATTTTTCTCCTTGTTTGCTTTCAACTTGACATCAAGTTGAGATTTAACATTTTTTCCAATCTTTGAGAAACATTTTTACTCTCAATTGGATATCCAACACTTTTCTCCACTTGAGACCAAACATTTTTTCAACTTGAATACGATTTGTGTTAAGTCTGAGATATTATTTAAATATGTCATAAATAATAAATTAAATTAAAAAATCCAAAAAAGTACAAATAAATCATTGTTATAATTTTAATTATTTTTGCTTTTTGTCGAATTTTTCAAAAAATGTACAACTAATTAATTCATTTATTTTTAATTCTAGATTTTAAAAAATGTACATAATATGTACATTTAATGTTAAATATGTACATAGTAATGTTAAATATATAATGAAATTAAATTGAAACATTAAAAAAAGTACATTGTTTTCATTTCTAAAATTAGTATAATATTTTTTAATATGGCAATTCCGTACCTTCCATTTGATACCGATTGGAAATATTTCTTTGCTATCAAGTTGAGAATCACAAATTTCTCAATTTGATAACTATGAAAATCGCCATATAAAAATTGTGCCTTTTAAGTTGAGAAGACTATATTCGAACTATTGAGGGCATTTGAGAATTAACGTTGGAGATTTGAGAAATGTATTTGATCTCAAATGCACCTCAAGTTGATAGCAAACAAAAATGTTTATTGGGACATTTATTGTAGGGTCGTTTGCACACACACAAAAAATAGAAAATAAATTGTCAATAAGCAAAGCAAGTGGCTTCGAAATTCGATGATGCCAGTTAATCATTTTTTGTTCACGCGGAATTTATAATTGGAGGAATTTTTTTCTCGAGAAATGTATTTTCCGTGAGAAAGAAATTCCTTGAGAATATTCATAATTGGGATGAATAACTTTTAATTGGAACTTTTTAGTCGGAATAAATCATAATTCTAGTTAGATATTGGTTAATATTTAATTAGAAAAAATATTGTGGTGGCATCTACGCAATTATTGAGGCAGTCACGGAAAAATTAAATGCAAGTCTGTTTTTTTTAATATAACAAAAATGGATTTTCCCTTTAACAAAATATGGCAGAATTCTTTATAAATGAAATGCAAAATGGAAAATCAATTTTGTGCTAATTCTTAACAAAATTAATAATATATATATATATATATGTATTATTATATTTATTAATATTTGTAATTTTATTTGACACAATTTCACACACAGTTTTACAGATCAACTGTTTTCAACTGATTTAGAAGTTTTCTGTTTTTGAAACAGTAGTGCCAATTTGTAACATTTTGTGATGTAATGAAAATCGCAGAATAATAAGTTAATACACAATAAAAAATTTTAAATTTTTAAGTTTTATATACATATTGCAATAAAAAAAACTTTGGTAAATTTACATTGAAGATGGTCAGAAATGAATGAGAAAAAATATATAGACATTTTAGAAAAGCACATTTAATGTTAAACTTTATGCACAAAATATATGGGTTTTTGTTGTTTCGAATTTAACTGTGGCTCTAAGTGAAAAGTTTTAGACCGATCGTATATTACATCTTGAGGATCCTCACCTAATATTTTCAAATATTTTAAATTCTTTTTAACTCATTTAACCTCATAACGAAAATAGTAAAACAGTAAATATGGAAAATCCACGCACCTCAAAAAATTGTTTTCTATGAAATAAATTAAAGACATTTCATATTATACAATTTTCTTTCAAAAATGTATCAATTATTGCAAATTTGAAATTTGACATATAGTATTTGTACATATATTTGTATAGATTTCGCAGTATGAAAAGAACTATTATTTCTTTATTTAGAATATATGTAAGTATTGCTCGCAAAAAAATGCAACATCATGAATGAAACACATAGACGACTGCTGGCAGCAGCATTTGTAGTCGCATAGTCAGCTACTTGATTTTTCTGAATACGACAGCAACATATAATACAAATGAATTTTTATTTAAATATACAATTACTTTTACTTATTTAAAATGCATTAGTACAACGTAAAAATAAATAAATTAGTTTAACGCCTTTTGATTATTAATGGAATTATAGCCTTTCATTTTGCGATTTTTTTTTTTTAAACAAAATAAAATATTTCATAGCACTAACTTCTTTTACATATTTTGTTATATTGTCAACACTATTTTTGTTTTGTAGCCAACAAAACACACTTGCAGTTTTTTTTTTCTATTTGAAGAACATATGACTGCCATTGTTGATGTTGTAGAGTTGTTTTTTTTTTTATTTTGTTTCGTTAACTCTTTTGTATTAAAGCACCTCCAATATATGTATCCATTTTAGTTTGCAAATTCAGTATATTTATAATTTATTACTTACAGCAAAAAATAATAGAAACAATTTTATCAGTTATGCTTACGAAACTATATAAATAGACTTGAAGTTGGCTGCAAAAGCAGTAGCCTGTGTAAAGAACAAGTTAGCGACATGTAACTGTTACGTAACGTGTCAGCCTTTTTTTCACATGAAAAGTATTGGGACGTTCCGGTTACGTTCGGTAACTGTTTTAAATGATTTTCATGTAAAAAAAAAACAACTGACTCGTTACGGTTACGGTTAGAAAACACTGACCTTTTATATGTATTATAATGCTATGAATGCATTTATCTTTATTTTATTTTATTTATATATTCTTTTTTTTTTGTATTGTATATTATTTTTTTTTATTATTATTACTATTTCATTTAATTATTTTTTTCTTTAAATAAATTAATACATAAAAATTTGTTTTTTAAATTATTGGTGAACTTTTACTCCCTTTATTTACTGCCTTTATATTAACTGGTAGTGTCTGCTTGTCGACAAAATTTTGGATCGATTTTTAGCCCCTTTCCCGTGAGCCAATCGATCTGAAATTTTGTATGCAGGCTCGTGGCAATGACAGAAATGATCTAACAAATTTTTTTAGTGATGCCAAAACAATGGAAACTTTTAAAATTTTCTACCAGAGTTCACAAAAAAATGTACAAAGGGTTCGTTTTTATTATATTATTATCACAACGACCACAAAAACAACAAGTCCAGCTATGACAACAATGGAACATTTAGAATAACAACAGGAACAATATGGAAACATCATGTTTTTCATTTTTTTTTTAATTTTTCATAGATTTACCTGGACCTGTTCCACCGATTTTAATGATTTTTGAAGTAGAAATCTTCCCATGAATTTGGTGAATCATTCTCACTAAAAATTATCACCCTAGCTATCCTATTGAGGGCGTGATCGTGACAAGAACAACATAGAAAATTATATTTTTTCAAGACTTTTTTTAGTTCTTCATTCAAATCTCGGGCCCTAATTGACCGATTTGGACGATTTTAAATAGCAAACTTTTCAGGATGTTAATGAATCATTTTTTATGCCAACGAGCACCCTAGCTGCCCGATTAATGCCGTCATCGTGATTTCCACAGACGGACAGACGGACAGACGGACATCGCTATATCAACTCCGGTTGTTATATGGATCACAAATATATATATTTTATGGGGTCCAAATTTTTTTTTCTAATTATTACAAACGGAATGACAAACTTATATATACCCTCTGCACACTGGAGTGGAGGGTATAAAAATCAGAATCATTGCGCTAATGTTCAGCAGATTTATTTTGCTAAAATTATCAAATTTGACAGCAAAAAATAATAAATTTTTCTGTAGTAAAAGCAAGCTTTTTAGATAATTTTATTAACGTTGTTAGTATAAAAATTCTTTGAGTATAAACAAATTTGTAAATTGGATAGCAAAAAATGTTTAGTTTTTCACTAATAATAGCAAAATTTCCAGTTGATTTTAATATTTCTTTTAATGTAAAAATTTTTTGAGTGTAAGTCAGTAAACATTAAGGTGGTGCCACGCCCACTTAAATATTCAAAACGAAATACAGCCTATAGCACTTCATGTATCTCCAGTGATACTCTGTGAAAATTTCAGGAAGATCAGATTAGTAATTTCGGAGATTACCTCCTACACACAAACAAAACACATTATATTAGTATAGATTAAAATCCAAATATGACATTTTTAATAAATAACAAGTAAGAGTGTTAAATTCGGCTGTGCCGAATCTTTGATACCCTCCACCTCGGTTTGAGTCTTGATAATAAATGTAAATGAAAAAGTAAACAATTTGTTAAACTTAATACCAAATTATTTCAGCAAATTCTTTGGGTTGGTTTTCTTCTTTTCTATTATTTCGGATATATTTCGGTGTTTGCTTTTTGGTCATCGTGGTTGCTGATCGGCATGCATTTTGGTTATATACCTATATGCATGCGTTTCCGGTTATATGACATAACTTCTCGTTTAATTTAGTTTTTGCTAATTAAATAGCTCGCACTAACCTCCATTGCAAAGGTAATGGTTGTGTAGAGTGGCTATATGCATTAAATCGTGCTAATTGGAGATGGCTGTATAGTTTCTTTTAACTGGCCAAATATTTCTTCATTGTGGCCATATAGGTCGGATGGAGTAACAAAATAATAACCAAAAAAAAAGCTCTCTCAACTTTTTTTTAAAATATTGCCATATTTTGAAAACATAGAGAATAAATTTATAATAATAAATAATCAAATTAGGGATGAAAAACGCAAAAAACGAAAAGTCCCAAACATTTTAAATAAAATAATTTAATGTTATCTTTATTTTCTGAAAAACTTCAAATTTTCATCCAAAAAAAATTGTGAAAATTTATATATAAAAAATAACATTCTCATAAAATTACGTTTACTTATGTAACAATTTTTATGTTAGCAATTCTTAAATATCATTTGAGGTTTTCTTAAATTCATTGAATTTAAATTAATATCGACAAATCTGTTTTTCTATTTATTTAAATTGTAAAGGAGTGGCATCTCTGTCAAAATAAGCGAAAAACACAAAGAATAGAAAAAAACAAATTACTTCGTGTTTGACAGGATGATTTTATGTTTATGTTTAATATCTTTATTTTTTTTTACTAATATTTCTGTTTATTTATTTGAAAATGAAATAATGAATTGAATATTTAATTTTTTTATTTATATAAAAAAGTTTTTTAATTAAAGCAAAATATTTTCACTATTTCATGATTTTTATTTATGTATGACGACATTTCAACCTAAAAATTTAAGTTTTTATCGATTGGATAACCAACACAAAAATGGTTGTCGTTTAGATAACAACAACAGCTGACTTTAACAATAGCGAATATCGTTTCAAAATTTTACTGATAATTTTGCAATTTTCTTTTTTTTTACAATTCGACTATCGTTAAAAGAAGTTACTGAATCGCGGTACTGAAAAGTTATTAATATCTCCTGAATGGCAATATTTTTTTTAAATGTAAACATTTTTAAATGTAAAGATATTTCTAAATTTAAAATTATTATTTCCGACGTTTTGATATGATTTTCTGAAACTCAATTAATATTTTCTAATTTATAATTGGAAATTTTATTTTCAGTTTTTATTATAATTGATATTTTCTTAAATTTGAATGGAAAATTTAAAAAGTGAAATTTTGTATTTATGTGAATAATAATGCTTTATTAATTATAAACAATTTTTAAAAATTAGATGTAATCGCAATCAGATATTTTATAGGTAAAGCAGAATAATAATTCTATATAACTATGTAGAACTGTTTTGTAAGCAAAAAACTCATTGACGAACTCGGTAACTCTATTTTGTAAAGACAACAAAAAGTTAACCCCCCAATCTCACATCACACTGAAATTCTAAAATCGTTGTGTACGTATTATCAACGAAAAATTGTTCGAATTAGTCGAATCCATCGCCATTATATTTTATGCTCAAACATCTGACTGCAATCTCATTTTTAAAATGTTGTCGAAGCGTAAACTTGAAAAAATTTGTATACTTCTCTCTCTTATTTTATTTTAAGTAGAGTTACTAAGTTTATTATACAGGCACATGTTTGAGGGAAAATGTTTACATTTATTATTATTAGTATTATTTTAATAATAGTTAATAATATTTATGCTCTATAATTAACAAACGTTTTTGTATGCGCATTTCAAAAAATAAATCATTATAATAGATTTAACAAGTTAAAACTTTAATTACAATTTCACAGGATCCAGTAAATTTGCATTAAATTTATAACAGGGTAACATTAATCATCGTTAGTGTCTGCCACTATTCGCACGAAAAATTTGGTGCCATTAGTGTGACCACTGCGGAAAATGTGTGTGTATTAGTAAAAAAAATGTGAGTGTATTGAGTTTTTCGAACTTGCAGTGTGATGTGAGATTGGTGGGTAATATGCCAAACTTATGTTCATATTTGTAAAAGAATAATGAAAAAACGTATGAAATAAAAGACCAACCCGTGTATACTCTTAACATTGTTCTGTATGATATCTAGTTGAAAATATTAACATTCATGTTAAAATAGAAATAACTATTGCAAAGCTAATTAGAACAAACAAAAATTATGGCGGCATATACTGTGGCATAGTCACGCTGAGCAAAATGAAGTGACACTCTGTTAATACAAAAGAAATGTATTTTCCCCACAACAAAATACTGCAGAATTTTATGTAAATAAAATAACCGATTTATTTCTAACATGCAGTAACTATCAATATACATACATACATATATATAATATATGTACATTATTTGTATTATTTAATATGTGTATGTATGTATATTTAAATATTACACACAAAAAATACAACATCAAACGTTATTTTTGTGTTTTTCTCTTTAAATAAATTAATACATAATTTTTTTTGCTAAATTTACATTTGGGCAATTCACAACAGGTGTTGTATATTGTATGTTGTATTGAAATACACAATACAATCATTTGTTGTGAACACTCAGTTGTATTTTCATATTGTAAAACGCTTTCTTTAGTAATTTTCGATCCAACGAGGAAAGATCGCTTCGTCGCTTCTGCTATTTTGTATAAGAGAAAACACTTGTCAGTGTTTGCTTTTTGGTCGTGAGATATACCCTGGAGTTTTAGTTACGTACCTCTTGCATTTTAATTTATAATGAAAAAAAAAAAAAAATGTTAAATGTTTTGGTTGGTACTGAAAGAGAAAATACATACTAAAAATATAAACATTAATTTTTATATAAATAAACTTATCGATGTATTTGCGTTATTTGCATTATTTGCCATATTTTATTTTATAATTATTTATGCTGATAATATTCTATGTATTTGTTTTTTCTTTTTCATAAAAACTGGCATTCACTTGGAACTGATATGTTATGATACAATATACAACATTTACAAAACATAGCAAATGAAGTTGGATCATGTATCAGATTTTTCAGTGAAAATTACCAACAACAATTTTATACTATTGTAAAGTGATACACGATACAAGAGATACAACGATACATTACCCATTGTGAATTGCCCAATTGTTTTTTTTATTAACAACTAGGTATTTTCGCATTATTTGCTTTAGATGTTGGTGAATTTTTACTCCCTTTGTATTAACTCGTAGTGTCTGCTTGTCGAAAAAATTTTGGATCGATTTTAACCACTTTCCCGTGACCCAATCGATCTGAAATTTTGCAGGCAGGCTTGTGGCAATGACAGAAATGATCTAACATATATTTTTAGTGATGCCAAAACAATGGAAACTTTTAAATTTTTCTACCAGAGTTGATAAAAAAATGTACAAAGGGTTTGTTTTTGTTATATTATTACCATACCGACCACAAAAACAACAAGTCCAGCTATGAAAACAATGCAACATTTAGAATAACAACAAGAAAAATATAGAAATATCATGTTTTTCATTTTTTTTTTTTACTTTTTCAGAGATTTCCCTGGACCTGTTCCACCGATTTTAATGATTTTTGAAGTAGAAATCTTTCCATGAATTTGGTGAATCATTCTCACTAAAAATGATCACTGTAGCTGCACTATTGAGGGCGTGATCGTGACAAGAACAACATAGAAAATTATTTTTTTTTTCAAGACTTTTTTAGTTCTTCATTCAAATCTCGGGCCCTAATCGACCGATTTGGACGATTTTAAATAGCAAACTTCTCATGATGTTAGTGAATCATTTTTATGTCAACGAGTACCCTAGCTGCCGGATTGATGCCGTCATCGTGATTTCCACAGACGGACAGACGGACATCGCTATATCAACTCCGGTTGTTATAAGGATCACAAATATATAAATTTTATGGGGTCCAAAATTTTTTTTCTAATTATTACAAACGGAATGACAAACTGGAGTGGAGGGTATAACAACTCTACAACAGCAACAATGACAGTCATATGTTTTTCAAATAGGAAAAAACTGTTTATGTGTTAGTTTCGGTCATTCCCCAGTATGCATTGAAATATTATTTCTCCAATGTTGGAGAAAAGTTAAGTTCTTAAATTGATGTCAAATGTAATTCTCAACTTGGGTTGAACAATTTTTCTCCTTGTTTGCTTTCAACTTGACATCAAGTTGAGACTTAACATTTTTTCCAATCTTTGAGAAACATTTTTACTCTCAATTGGATATCCAACACTTTTCTCCACTTGAGACCAAACATTTTTTCAACTTGAATACGATTTGTGTTAAGTCTGAGATATTATTTAAATATGTCATAAATAATAAATTAAATTAAAAAATGCCAAAAAAGTACAAATAAATCATTGATATATTTTTAATTATTTCTGCTTTTTGTCGAATTTTTCAAAAAATGTACAACTAATTAATTCATTTATTTTTAATTCTAGATTTTAAAAAATGTACATAATATGTACATTTAATGTTAAATATGTACATAGTAATGTTAAATATATAATGAAATTAAATTGAAACATTAAAAAAAGTACATTGTTTTCATTTCTAAAATTAGTATAATATTTTTTAATATGGCAATTCCGTACCTTCCATTTGATACCGATTGGAAATATTTCTTTGCTATCAAGTTGAGAATCACAAATTTCTCAATTTGATAACTATGAAAATCGCCATATAAAAATGTGCCTTTTAAGTTGAGAAGACTATATTCGAACTATTGAGGGCATTTGAGAATTAACGCTGGAGATTTGAGAAATGTATTTGATCTCAAATGCACCTCAAGTTGATAGCAAACAAAAATGTTTATTGGGACATTTATTGTAGGGTCGTTTGCACACACACAAAAAATAGAAAATAAATTGTCAATAAGCAAAGCAAGTGGCTTCGAAATTCGATGATGCCAGTTAATCATTTTTTGTTCACGCGGAATTTATAATTGGAGGAATTTTTTTCTCGAGAAATGTATTTTCCGTGAGAAAGAAATTCCTTGAGAATATTCATAATTGGGATGAATAACTTTTAATTGGAACTTTTTAGTCAGAATAAATCATAATTCTAGTTAGATATTGGTTAATATTTAATTAGAAAAAATATTGTGGTGGCATCTACGCAATTATTGAGGCAGTCACGGAAAAATTAAATGCAAGTCTGTTTTTTTTTAATATAACAAAAATGGATTTTCCCTTTAACAAAATATGGCAGAATTCTTTATAAATGAAATGCAAAATGGAAAATCAATTTTGTGCTAATTCTTAACAAAATTAATAATATATATATATGTATTATTATATTTATTAATATTTGTAATTTTATTTGACATAATTTCACACACAGTTTTACAGATCAACTGTTTTAATTAGAAAAAATATTGTGTTGGCATCTACACAATTATTGAGGCAGTCACGGAAAAATTAAATGCAAGTCTGTTTTTTTTAATATAACAAAAATGGATTTTCCCTTTAACAAAATATGGCAGAATTCTTTATAAATGAAATGCAAAATGGAAAATCAATTTTGTGCTAATTCTTAACAAAATTAATAAAATATATATATATGTATTATTATATTTATTAATATTTGTAATTTTATTTGACACAATTTCACACACAGTTTTACAGATCAACTGTTTTCAACTGATTTAGAAGTTTTCTGTTTTTGAAACAGTAGTGCCAATTTGTAACATTTTGTGATGTAATGAAAATCGCAGAATAATAAGTTAATACACAATAAAAAATATTAAATTTTTAAGTTTTATATACATATTGCAATAAAAAAAACTTTGGTAAATTTACATTGAAGATGGTCAGAAATGAATGAGAAAAATATATAGACATTTTAGAAAAGCACATTTAATGTTAAACTTTATGCACAAAATATATGGGTTTTTGTTGTTTCGAATTTAACTGTGGCTCTAAGTGAAAAGTTTTAGACCGATCGTATATTACATCTTGAGGATCCTCACCTAATATTTTCAAATATTTTAAATTCTTTTTAACTCATTTAACCTCATTACGAAAATAGTAAAACAGTAAATATGGAAAATCCACGCACCTCAAAAAATTGTTTTCTATGAAATAAATTAAAGACATTTCATATTATACAATTTTCTTTCAAAAATGTATCAATTATTGCAAATTTGAAATTTGACATATAGTATTTGTACATATATTTGTATAGATTTCGCAGTATGAAAAGAACTATTATTTCTTTATTTAGAATATATGTAAGTATTGCTCGCAAAAAAATGCAACATCATGAATGAAACACATAGACGACTGCTGGCAGCAGCATTTGTAGTCGTATAGTCAGCTACTTGATTTTTCTGAATACGACAGCAACATATAATACAAATGCATTTTTATTTAAATATACAATTACTTTTACTTATTTAAAATGCATTAGTACAACGTAAAAATAAATAAATTAGTTTAACGCCTTTTGATTATTAATGGAATTATAGCCTTTCATTTTGCGATTTTTTTTTTAAACAAAATAAAACATTTCATAGCACTAAGTTCTTTTACATATTTTGTTATATTGTCAACACTATTTTTGTTTTGTAGCCAACAAAACACACTTGCAGTTTTTTTTTTATTTGAAGAACATATGACTGCCATTGTTGATGTTGTAGAGTTGTTTTTTTTTTTTGATTTTGTTTCGTTAACTCTTTTGTATTAAAGCACCTCCAATATATGTATCCATTTTAGTTTGCAAATTCAGTATATTTATAATTTATTACTTACAGCAAAAAATAATAGAAACAATTTTATCAGTTATGCTTACGAAACTATATAAATAGACTTGAAGTTGGCTCCAAAAGCAGTAGCCTGTGTAAAGAACAAGTTAGCGACATGTAACTGTTACGTAACGTGTCAGCCTTTTTTTCACATGAAAAGTATTGGGACGTTCCGGTTACGTTCGGTAACTGTTTTAAATGATTTTCATGTAAAAAAAAACAACTGACTCGTTACGGTTACGGTTAGAAAACATTGACCTTTTATATGTATTATAATGCTATGAATGCATTTATTTTTATTTTATTTTATTTATATATTCTTTTTTTTTTTTGTATTGTATATTATTTTTTTTTATTATTATTACTATTTCATTTAATTATTTTTTTCTTTAAATAAATTAATACATAAAAATTTGTTTTTTAAATTATTGGTGAACTTTTACTTCCTTTATTTACTGCCTTTATATTAACTGGTAGTGTCTGCTTGTCGACAAAATTTTGGATCGATTTTTAGCCCCTTTCCCGTGAGCCAATCGATCTGAAATTTTGTATGCAGGCTCGTGGCAATGACAGAAATGATCTAACAAATTTTTTTAGTGATGCCAAAACAATGGAAACTTTTAAAATTTTCTACCAGAGTTCACAAAAAAATGTACAAAGGGTTTGTTTTTATTATATTATTACCACAACGACCACAAAAACAACAAGTCCAGCTATGACAACAATGCAACATTTAGAATAACAACAGGAACAATATGGAAACATCATGTTTTTCATTTTTTTTTTTAATTTTTCATAGATTTACCTGGACCTGTTCCACCGATTTTAATGATTTTTGAAGTAGAAATCTTCCCATGAATTTGGTGAATCATTCTCACTAAAAATTATCACCCTAGCTATCCTATTGAGGGCGTGATCGTGACAAGAACAACATAGAAAATTATATTTTTTCAAGACTTTTTTTAGTTCCTCATTCAAATCTCGGGCCCTAACCGACCGATTTGGACGATTTTAAATAGCAAACTTTTCAGGATGTTAATGAATCATTTTTTATGCCAACGAGCATCCTAGCTGCCCGATTGATGCCGTCATCGTGATTTCCACAGACGGACAGACGGACAGACGGACAGACGGACAGACGGACAGACGGACAGACGGACATCGCTATATCAACTCCGGTTGTTATAACGATCACAAATATATATATTTTATGGGGTCCAAATTTTTTTTTCTAATTATTACAAACGGAATGACAAACTTATATATACCCTCTGCACACTGGAGTGGAGGGTATAAAAAACCCACATATCTTGCTAAAGGTTAAAATAAATAAAAAGTTCAACTTTGACCTTGAATTCCTTAAAAAGTAATCAATCAATTTTAATTAAATTAAAACTGAGTCAAGTTCGACTAAATATATATACATTAAAACAAATACCAAAATATTTTGATCGGTTCAAAAGTTACAGAATTTTTCTTTGGAAATAATATGCCTAATTTCTTCTATTTTTATTATATGTCAGAGAGTTTTAAGATCAATAGGTTTGAAATTTGCTTTCCATTTTGAACGAGAAATTCATGTGTCTATTATATGTAAATTTAAGAGCACACTTAGTATTTAATTTTTGGGCATGAGATCATTACTAAACATAAAAAGCTATATGAAGAGCTATATGATCACAGATGTGTAAACATCTACAGCCTTACTCATAAAAATTTTAAACAGCATTTCAAATCCATTTTAAGCAAAAGTCGATAAAATTCTATTAGTAAACGAATTTTAGCTTAAAATACCTATTTTAAACCTTGTGTAAATAAAAGAGTTTTAAAATTGGTTCGACCCTATTTTAAACCTATTTTAAAATGACATTTGTGCTTTTTGCTTTTTGTTTGTTTTCATTTTGAACATTGTAGCGAAAAATTGTCATTCAATCGAAAGAAGTTAGTTGATTTTTTACAAATAATGGACACGCTATATTTGATTAAGAGAATTGGTAAGAAATATTTTTTTCGACAAAATTTTGTTTTAATTGTATTTTGTTTACAATAGAAACTATTGCCCGAATCTTAAATGATTGTCAAAAGAAAATTTACAAAAAACGGAGCGATTTCTATTCCGGATAAGGAATAAGTCAACTATATTAATAGGAATTTGTTATGATAATAGTACAAAAAACAAGTAAGAGTGTTAAATTCGACTGTGCCGAATCTTTGATACCCTCCACCTCGGTTTGAGTCTTGATAATAAATGTAAATGAAAAAGTAAACAATTTGTTAAACTTAATACCAAATTATTTCAGCAAATTTTTTGGGTTGGTTTTCGTCTTTTCTATTATTTCGGATTTACTTCGGTGTTTGCTTTTTGGTCATCGTGGTTGCTGATCGGCATGCATTTAGGTTATATACCTATATGCATGCGTTTCCGGTTATATGACATAACTTCTCGTTTAATTTAGTGTTTGCTAATTAAATAGCTCGCCCTAACCTCAAAGGTAAATGGTTGTGTAGGGTGGCTATATTCATTAAATCGAGCTAATTGGAGATGGCTGTATAGTTTCTTTTAACTGGCCAAATATTTCTTCATTGCGGCCATATAGGTCGGATGGAGTAACAAAATAATAACCAAAAAGAAAAAAAAGCTCTCTCAACTTTTTATTAAAATATTGCCATATTTGGAAAACACAGAGATTAATTTATAATAATAAATATTCAAATTAGGGATGCCAAACGCAAAAACCAAATGTCCCAAACATTTTAAATAAAATAATTTGTTATCTTTATTTTCTGAAAAACTTCAAATTTTCATCCAAAAAAATTGTGAAAATTTATATATAAATAACATTCTCATCAAATTGCGTTTATTTATGTAACAATTTTTATGTTCGCAATTCTTAAATATCATTTGACGTTTTCTAAAATTCATTGAATTTAAATTAATGTTTTCTGTAGTGTGATTCTGTAAATTTCAACGATCCGACAATCGCAAAATATATCGACAGCTATTGTTGTTTGCACTAAGGATTAAGTGAATCACTAAGTACATACATCTTAACGACAGTCGACAAATCTATTTTTCTATTTATTTAATTTGTAAACGAGTGTCATCTCTGTCAAAATAAGCGAAAAACACAAAGAATAGAAAAAAAAAACAAATTAATTCGTGTTTGACAAGATGATTTTATGTTTATGTTTAATATCTTCATTTTTTTTACTAATATTTCTGTTTATTTATTTGAAAATGAAATAATGAATTGAATATGCTATTTAATTTTTTTATTTATATAAAAAACTTTTTTAATAAAAGCAAAATATTTTCACTATTTTATAATTTTTATTTATGTATGACGACATTTCAACCTAAAAATTTAAGTTTTTGTCGATTGAATAAACAACAGAAAATGGTTGTCGTTTAGATAACAACAACGTCTGAGTTTAACAATAGCGAATATCGTTTAAAAATTTTACTGATAATTTAGCTATTTTCTTTTTTTAACGATTCGACTATCGTTAAAAGAAGTTACTGAATCGCGGTACTGAAAAGCTATTAATTTCTCCTGAATGTAAATATTTTTTTAAATGTAAAAATTTTTAAATGTAAATGTGTTTAACGAATAAAATTTATATATTAAAGATGCAATTGATGTCTTCTAAATTTAAAGTTATAATTTCCGACGTTTTGATATGATTTTCTGAAAGACGTTAATTGTAATTTATAATTGGAAATTTTTAATTCCAGTTTTTAGAATTGATATTTTCTTAAATTTGAATGGAAAATTTAAAAAGTGCAATTTTGTATTTATGTGAATAATAATGCTTTAGTAATTATAAACAATTTTTAAAAATTAGATGTAATCGCAATCAGATATTTTGTAGGTAAAGCAGAATAATAATTCTATATAACTATGTAGAACTGTTTTGAAAGCAAAAAACTCATTGACGAACTCGGTAACTCTATTTTGTAAAGACAACAAAAAGTTAATATGCCAAACTTGTGTTCATATTTGTAAAAGAATAATGAAAAAACATATGAAATAAAAGACCAGCCCGTGTATACTCTTAACATTGTTCTGTATGATATCTAGTTGAAAATATTGACATTCATGTTAAAATAGAAATAACTATTGCAAAGCTAATTAGAACAAAAATTGTGGCGCCATCTACTGTGGCATAGTCAGGCTGAGCAAAATGAAGTGACACTCTGTTAATGCAAAAGAAATGTATTTTCCCCACAACAAAATATTGCAGAATTTTATGTAAATAAAAAATAATAAACCGATTTATTTCTAACATGCAGTTGTTATGGATATACATATATAGAATATATGTATATTATTTGTATTATTTAATATGTTTATGTATGTATATGTAAATATTACACACAAAAAATACAACATCAAACGTTATTTTTGTGTTTTTCTCTTTAAATAAATTTATACATAAAATTTTTTCGCTAAATTTACATTGTTTTTTTTTATTAACAACTAGGTATTTTAGCATTATTTGCTTTAGATGTTCGTGAATTTTTACTCCCTTTATATTAACTCGTAGTGTCTGCTTGTCGAAAAAATTTTGGATCGATTTTAACCCCTTTCCCGTAACCCATTCGATCTGAAATTTTGCAGGCAGACTCCTGGTAATGACAGAAATGATCTGACAAATTTTTTTAGTGATGCCAAAACAATGGAAACTTTTAAATTTTTCTACCAGAGTTAATAAAAAAAATGTACAAAGGGTTAGTTTTTATTATATTATTACCACAACGACCACAAAAACAACAAGTCCAGCTATGACAACAAAACAACATTTAGAATAACAACAAGAACAATATAGAAACATCATATTTTTCATTTTTTTTTTACTTTTTCAGAGATTTCCCTGGACCTGTTCCACCGATTTTAATGATTTTTGAAATAGAAATCTTCCATTGAATTTGGTGGATCATTGTCACTAAAAATGATCACTGTAGCTGCACTATTGAGGGCGTGATCGTGACAAGAACAACATAAAAAATTATATTTTTTCAAGACTTTTTTTAGTTCTTCATTCAAATCTCGGGCCCTAATCGACCGATTTGGACGATTTTAAATAGCGAACTTTTCAGGATGTTAGTGAATCAGTTTTTATGTCAACGAGCACCCTAGTTGCCGATTGATGCCGTCATCGTGATTTCCATAGACGGACAGACGGACATCGCTATATCAACTCCGGTTGCTATAAGGATCACAAATATATGTATTTTATGGGGTCCAAAATTTTTTTTCTAATTATTACAAACGGAATGACAAACTTATATATACCCTCTGAACACTGGAGTGGAGGGTATAAAAACCAGTGGTGTGTAGACAATCAAAACATATATATAAAACTGGTTATTTGAATACTTTTTAATCTGCAATAAAATCACCATCTAAATTACATTTCTACCCACCATTTTGTTTCTACCTAACATTTTATTTATTTAATAGACAAGTTTATCATTATTAGTGCTGCCATCATGGAGTTAAACGTTAAACGTTAAAACGTTAATTATTTAAAATACTGATTATGAATATGAATTTTTAACAAACCTTTTTAGGCTTAAAATGTGTTTTAACTAATTTGCATTTGAAACCTGATTTTAAGACTTTTTATGAATACGGCTGCTAGTAATTAAAGACTTTTTAAGTTTGATTATGCTTTCAGGATTTTTTTCAATACGGAGTTGTTATGTATTTAGCCTACTTTAATTGGCTGTTATACTTGTATATTTTTGTATTTGGGATTGTTTTATACTTTTTGGTTGTTGAATTAGTTGTTATACTTCGATATTGATATATTTGTAATAGTGTTACTCTTGGGGGCTGTGGAATTAGCTGCAATAATTTTATTGCACCATAATTCACACCGTTTTTGGCTTATGCATGAAACCCATAGACACAATTGTAGTCGGTTAGTCAGCTACTCAATTTTTGTAAAAACGACAGCAACATATAACAATAAATAACAAGTAAGAAAATTATAGTCGCTCTAGACCGACCATACGATACCCTATACCATGGTTTAGAAACCCTATCTCTTCGGTCCAACTAACTGGATATAGAAAATAAGCAAAAACCAAATTTGAGTGGCATTGTATTAATTTTTAGGCTGCAGATATGAAAAAGTTCGTATCGGGTGTTATATTTATATTTGGACTAGGTCAAAAAATGGACCGATCCTGACCATATTTGGTAAAGTCACTTATATTCTGAAAAAATATACACAAACCAAATTTGAGAAAAATCTTTGCAATATTTTTGTTTTTATACCCTATACCACTATGTGGTTTGGGTATAATGACTTTGTGCTGCTGTTTGTAACAACCAAAAATATTTGACCTACACCCATCTTTAATTATACCGATCGAATCAGAATCACTATCTGATTTGATTTAACGATGTCCGTCCGTCCGTCCGTCCGTCTGTGTGGCCATGTAAAGCTTGTAATCAAACTGCAGGTCGCATATAAGAATATATTTTGATGAAATTTGGTATTTGACCTTCTATCGGCCATGGGATGAACGCAATTGAAATTGGTCTGAATCGGTCCATGTGCAGACCTAGCCCCCATACAAATGACCCCTATGAAATCAACATATATTGCCATAAGATCCAAATTGTCATATAGATCTTACTCAAATTGGGTTTGTATGCGTTTATTACATCCATTAATGAGTAGTCTAAAAATGATCCCTATGGGAGAACTCTTAGTCATAGGCCTCATATAGAACTGCTTCCCTAAAATCTATATGATAATCTGGAGCCTATGACAATTCATGTCGATTTCATAGGGGTCATTTGTATGGGGACTAGGTCTGAACATGGACCGATTTTCACCAATTTCAACAGCTTTCATCCTATGGCCGATGAACGCTTATATACCAAATTTCATCAAAATATATTCATATTTGCGACCTGTAGTTTGATTAGAACGTTTACATGGACACACAGACGGACGGACGGACGGACGGACGAACGGACGAACGGACGGAGACGGACAGCGCTAAAACGACTCAGAAAGTTATTCTGAGCCGATCGGTATAATAAAAGATGGGTCTAGGTCAAATATTTTTGGTAGTTACAAACAGCAGCACAAAGTCATTATACCCAAACCACATAGTGGTATAGGGTAAAAACAGCTGTTTGTATACAAATGCATTTTTATTTCAGTAGTGCCAATTATATTTTTTTACTTTATTAAAATAGAACAAGTAAGAAAATTATAGTCGTTCTAGACCGACTATACGATACCCTATACAATGGTTTATATACCGTATCTCTTCGGTCCAACTAATTGGATATAGAAAATAAGCATAAACCAAATTTGAGTGCCACTGTTGTTAATTTTTTTTGGCTGCAGATAAGAAAATGTTCATTTCGGGTGCTATATTTATATGGGGACTAGGTCAAAAAATGGACCGATTCTGACCATATTTAGTAAAGTCACTTATATTTTGAAAAAATATATACAAACCAAATTTGAGAAAAATCTGTGCAATATTTTTGTTTAATAGATTTAAGTGAATATCGGGAAGCAGCTCTATATGAGACCTATGACTAAGAATTGTCCTATAGGGATTAGTTTTGGACTACTGATTAGTGGATATTATAAACACATACAAACCCAATTTGAGTAAGATCTATATGACAATTTGGATCTTATGGCAATATATGTTGATTTCATAGGGGTCATTTGCATGGGGACTAGGTCTAAACATTGACCGAATTTCACCAATTTCAAAACCGTTCATCATATGGCCGATAAACGCTTACATACCAAATTTCATCAAAATATATTCATATTTGCGACCTGTAGTCTGATTAAAAGGTTTACATGGACATACAGACGAACGGACGGACGAACATCGCTAAATCGACTCAAAAAGTGATTCTGAGTCGATCGGTATAATAAAAGATGGGTCTAGGTCAAATATTTGTGGTAGTTACAAACAGCAGCACAAAGTCATTATACCCAAACCACATAGTGGTATAGGGTAGGTATAATAAATGAATAAATTTACATATTTAACCACTTTTGATTATTAATGCAATTATAGCAGACTGTGTTATTTATTTAATGACATCTAGATCATGACTGACTGTTTATTAATATCTATCAATATTATACAGTTTATGCAAACACTATTTACATCATATATGTAATCTTATATATATGTAACCACAACATTTCCCTCTTTAAACTAATAAAAAAGTGTTAATTGATAAAAATTCAAGAAATACAATTATATAAGTTTTTTACAAAAACATAATTCAATATTTTATAGGAATATGTTGTCTTGCAAAGGCTGTTTACTACATTGTTGTTACAAAATTTCTTTTACGGAGCCACTTAGAATTTCTTCGAAGAATGGTGACATCTTCCAAACGTATCCAATAAGATCTTGGCGAAGGATGTTTATTTTCGATGATAGCTTTTATCTACGTGTTCAAACCGTGATTGTACCATACATTCTCCCCTTTTTAAAAAGGCAATCTAGCTTTGGCATTTTTATCATAGTACATTTTTGCATTAGCTTTTTTGGATCTGATGTTCTTATCAATTTTTGGAACACAATGCGGTTGAAATAGGCTTATTTTTCCTGGGATGAGCGTACGAGTTTTGCGACTCATTAATAACTCTACTTGTGAAGCATCAATTTCTTTTAATGGCGTATTTCGATATTCTAACAAAGCAAGCCAAGTATTTTTATGGCTTTCTAAAGACTTTTTTTAATAAGATTTTTGCTATTCCTACGGCTTTTTCTGAAAATCCATAGGACTGTGGTTACCCGGACTTGTTGTTATCAAATTTATATCAAAGTGGCTTGAACTGTAATGAATTGAACGGCATATTATCTGAGACTAGACTAAGTGGAATACCATGGTTAGCAGAACACGCTTTCAACTTATTAATACATTCGCAGGCGATTTTGGCTCTTAGTGGAATAATGTCCAAGAACCAGAATAAAATCAGATGATATCAAATATGATCTTTTAGCATATTCGCAAATATCTAAGCCAACTTTGCTAAAAGGTAGTTCTGGCACTGTGTGTGAAAGCATTGGCCCTTTTATGTTGGAAGCACGATATTTCTGACACACATCACACTAGCTTATCATTTTCCCAATAGCTTCTTCTATTTTAGGCCAATATACCAAACAACGAGCCCTCTTCGTGGTTTTCTGAATTCCCAATTGCGATGAGTGTAGTTGGGCCAAAACATTTTGCGTAATTTATGAGGTACAATAACCCGATGGTTGAAGAAAACAATATCATTTTCAATTGTTAAGGCATTTCTGTGTTTCCAATAAATCTTAAGGTCTGCGGGAATTTTGCGCTTGTCCTTTGGCCAACCTCCCAATAAGAAATTCTTTAGTTCTTTAAGCAGTTTATCTGATTGCATTTCATTCCTAAATGATTGTAGGCGATCTACAGATATGTTTATAAAATGTAAAAATTCCTGCAAGTCTTCAATTTCGGGAGTTTTATCACCTTTTTCAAAATAACATGACAGAAAATCAGCAAGAAGCCTTCCCGGAACATGAATTAGATTTATATCATATTTGATTAGTTTCAACCGTTGTAATAAAACTTTTCTTCAAGATTTCCACCAGCGGTTTGTGATCACTTTTAACTAAAACTTGCTTTCCAGAAATGTAGTAGGTAAACTTACGACATACAAAAACCACTGTGAGCAACTCTTTTTCTACTTCTGCGAAGTTAATTTCAGCATCCGTAACGCTTCTCGAAGCAAATGTAACGGGCTTTCCTTTCTGCATTAAACAGCAACCAAAGGTAAACTTTGACGCATCGGTTTCAATGGTGATGTCTATATTTTCATCGA
This sequence comes from Cordilura impudica, assembly GCA_963682025.1. Classification (NCBI taxonomy): domain Eukaryota; kingdom Metazoa; phylum Arthropoda; class Insecta; order Diptera; family Scathophagidae; genus Cordilura; species Cordilura impudica. Next base: position 18,644,307 of record OY821522.1, on the reverse strand, counting down.
AATTTTGCAATCTTGGTGCACTTGAAATTAAGTGTTTTATTTGCTGTAAACAGTTCTATGAACTGCTTGCCATTCATAAATGATTCCAGTTTTTAAGAGTTCTCTTAACGGTTGGGTTTTTCTGCCAGATTTGGAATGTATTCTCTAATGTAGTTGATCATCCCCAATAGTTTCTGCAAATCTTTTTTATCCTTGGGGTGAGAAATTTTCAATATCGCTTTAACTCGATCAGGATCACATTTTACACCTTCCTGTGATATTATTTTGCCCAAATACTTAACCTCAGTTACTTTGTATTGTATTTTGTCCTTCTTAAATTTTATGTTCGCCATCCTTGCATGATCAACTACTTGTTGTAACAGCTCATCATGTTCTTCCATTGCATCAGCAGCAATTAATATGTCATCTATAAAAACAGTAACATTAGGAATATGAGCAAAATTTCTTTCATTATACTTTTGCAATACTTCCGGACCTATTTTTACACCATAAAGCAAAGGTTTAAAACGATTACGTCCGAAGGGAGTGTTAAATATGCAGATTTCACTTGCTGGTTTACTTAACCCAATTTGCCAAAACACTTCTTTCCGTCAAGTTTTGCTGAAATTGCCTCAAGAGCTTGAATTGTATAATTTTTCTGTAAATATCAAAATTTGCGTCTTGAGGATCAATACCAATTCGAAATTTGCCATTCTTTTTTCTACCTACTCGATGATATCTCTTTCAACCATTCGTTGCAATTCTTCTTTTACACGTATAGATAGTGATAATGGAATTCTTCTTGCCGGCTTTATAGTGGGCGTAGAATCTTTATGTAATTTTATTTCCAAATTTTTTACAAAACATTCTAAACTTTCAAATATATCAAGATTTTTGGCGAAAAATTTTTGTTTTTCTGTTTGTGAAACGCTATACACACGTTTAATTAAATTTAATTTTGAGCAAGCTGTCAAACCTAATAAGGCTTTATATTGTGTATCGATCACTACAAACTTTAATGTTATTTCATTTCGGCACATTACAACGTCCGTCCGTCCGTCCGTCCGTCTGTGTGTCCATGTAAAGCTTGTAATCAAACTGCAGGTCGCAAATATGGGTCTCTTAACGCATGGTAGAGGGTATCGTATAGTCGGTCTAGACCGACCCTAAACTATACCAATTGGGTATAATGACTTTGCGATTCTGTTTGTAACTATCAAAAATATTTGACCTATTACATCCACTAATAAGTAGTCTAAAAATGATCCCTATGGGAGAACTCTTAGCCATAGGCCTCATATAGAGCTGCTTCCCGATCTTCACTTAAATATATAAAAAAACAAAAATATTGCACTGATTCTTCTCAAATTTTGTTTGTATATATTTTTGCAAAATACAAGAGACTTAACCAAAGATAGTCAGGACCTTTCCATTTTTGGGCCTAGTCCCCATATAGATATAGCATCCGATATGAGCTTTTTCATATCTACAGCCAAAAAAAGTAATAAAAATCCCACACAAATTTGGTTTATGCTTATTTGCTATATCCAGTTAGTTGGGCCTAAGAGATAGGGTCTCTAAACGTATGGTATAGGGTATCATATAGTCGGTCTCGACCAACTATAATTTTCTTACTTATTTTTGATAGATTTAAGTGATGATCGGGAAGCAGCTCTATATGGGGCTAAGAATTGTTCAATAGAGATTATTTTTGGACTACTGATTAATGGATACAATAAACACATACAAACCCAATTTTACTAAAATCTATATGATATGTAATGGTAGGTTTCGTGGTTTCTCCATGCTTGCCATTTATAATGGTCGAAAATTATGGGGAGAACGAAAACAACAAGAAAAAGGAAAAAAAGGTGTATGGTTCATACAAGATAAGGGTTAACAATTTGGCCGCACGTTCAAATAGGCTATATCTCGCCGGATTGGGTGGGGTTCTTGCCCTATTGTTAATCCAGACACTAACAATAAACAAAAAAAAAAGGAACGTGCTTTAAGCTGAGTCAAAATTGTGATATAAATTCCAAAAAAAGCGTGAAACGGGACGGACGGACAAAAGATGAAGTTAATAGACGGAAGCTAAATTTAAAAAAAAAAAAAAAAAAAATCAATCAGGACTCTTTCCCCTAACGTACACCACGGATTTGGATCTGTGGTTTTTAAAGATCCCAATGCCCTCACCAGCCGTGTTTCTTAATTAGTCCAAAAAAATTATTTTTATAAGAAACCCACGATCACACTACAACAACTTACCATGTCTGGCCCTCTTTACAACTTAAAAAAAATTATTCCATGATAAATTAATTCTTTTGTTTCATGTCAGAATTTTTGTTTTTATTCACATTTTAGTCAAATCTTATATAAAAAAAATATTATTTAAATTTTAGAAAATTTATTTACAGTTTAGGACAATTTTTGTTTAACCTCTAGAAAATTTTGTTTTGGTTAAATTTAAAAAAAATTAAATCTTAGCAAAATTTAAATTTTATGTATTGGAAAAATTTTAATTTATAATTTAGCAAAATTTTTAATTTTAGCAAAATTTAAATTTTAGGAATTTTTTTTTTTTTTTTATTTTAGCGGAATTATATATTTAGCAGATTTTTGGTTTCATTTCTGACTGTACTTTTTCGTGTTCAATGTTTTTTTTTTTTTTAACTTATGTACTAATTATTACACCCGTCATGTTTGCAAACCGTTATATCTTCTTGACTACGTGTAACTGTATTCTTTTTTCTCTTTAATGTAGGAAAATTTGCGTCTAGAAACTATTCGCATTTTTGCAAAATTCTTAATTTAGAAAAATTTTTAAGTAAAATTTATGTATTGCAAAATTCTTAATTTAGAAAAATTTTTAGGTAAAATTTATATATTGCAAAATTCTTAATTTAGAAATATTTTTATGTAAAATTTATATATAGTAAATTTTATTAATTTAGAAAAATTTAAGTTTAAATTTATATTTAAAAAAATTCTAATTTAAAATTTTAATTTAGAAAAATTTTAATTTAACTTAGAAAAATTTTAATTTAAATATATATATAGAAAAAGTTTTTTAATTTAAATTTATATTTAGAACAATTTTATATTTTACAAAATTTTAATTAGGAGAAATTATTGTACATTTGTATAGAAAAATCAAGAAAATTTACCGCCTTATTGCTAGTGTCTGTTGAGCCGATGTAGCGCTATCGCCTGTCGCCGTTGTTGTGCAGGTACAGTTATCACAGCCAATTCGAAATAATAATATTCCACGTTTTAGCATTATTTTCTGTTACAAATAGCACCGTAATCTGGATCACTTTTATCATATTTCGTTTCACAAACTTCAATTTTCTTTGCTTAAGTTTAATATTCGGGTTTATGGTAATTTCAAAACAAAAAGGTTTTACATTTTACAATAGTTTATATTTTCAGTTTTACAAGGTTCAACATTAATTTTCAGTTTTGGAAATTTTCAACTTTTACATCAAGATTTTCAATAATTACATCACAAGTTTTTTTTTTCTTGTTTTTGCATATATTATATACTTTACAATATTTTCAGTTTAACTCTTGTAATTTATTATTTTGATTTTAAAGACCACAATTAAATTTTCAATTTATTTATTCAAAAAAAAATTTAAGGCTATAGAACACTTTCACGACACCAGCTTCCCTTGAAAACCAAAAACTGAATGCCACGTTTTGCCAAAATTTCGTCATTATATTTATTTTGCAAATCTGACCTACGCCAATTTTATGTATCTATTTACGAAGGAAAACCTGTTTAACAACAATAAAAAAAATATCCATTCAGAAAATGTTCCCAAAGTTAATGAATAATAGTTGTAGTGATCTCTCAGCTACGCTATTATACATACGAAAGTGGGTGTGTCTAAAGAATATTTAAACGAACGATGAGAGTAAATGCTGAATATTGTTAATAAACAGGTTTTGAGGAACAACATCTAAGTCATACGTGTAGGGAGAAAGAATGAATAGACAGAAAAAAAACTAACAACTATGAGATCATAGAGAGGCATGAATGCAATAAAAAAAAATTCCCGCCAAAATTACTTGTCGTAGCTAAGAATATACAAAGAATTTAACCTTGAAAAAAAAAACATTTCAAGTTCAAGTTCAAGGTCTGACATACATAATGGTTGACCTATATAATGTTTGACATATGTATGTACTAGAGAGCTACACTACCGGGTATAAATATAATGGCACCGTTACAAAACAGATAGATTTTCATTAATTATAATAGAAAATATAGCTGGAAAAGGGTGTTTATAAAAAAAATATTTCTAACATGGTTTCAAATCTTTTGCATGATAGGTTCCAATAGCATTACCGTTAAGGTCGGAAATTTTATAATAGCAGTTGCCAAGCTTGCTAATAATTTTATATTTTAAAAATTTAGGCGCTAGTTTAGCATTGAACTTTTCGGATTTCTTACTTAGCGAAAAATTACGTCGGCATAAAACATCACCTACGCCATATTCAATTGGTCGAGCTCTCAGATTATAAGTTTTTTGGTTAGTGTGGTACGCCTTATCTAAATGTTCTTTCACGTTAGAACGAATAATTTTCAATCTATCGGAATGGTCTATGCTTTCACCATCTTCCAAACAATTTAGATTTCTTAACAAAGGGTATGATTTGGCATGAGTAATCATAGGATTACCAAAAAGAACAAAAAAGGGAGCATATCCAATTGAAGTGTGATACATACTGCGCAATGCGACAGAAATATGGCTGAGATGAAGATCCCAATCGCGTTGGTCTTGTTTTAAGTATGATCGAATGGCAGCAATTATAGATCTATTAAGCCTCTCTGAAGAATTAGATTGAGGGCTATAAACGGCTGTAAATATATGTTTAATACCATATTTGGTTAATAAATTTTCGAACGCAACTGACCTAAATTGGGAACCATTGTCGCTCACTGCAAACTCTGGCACTCCATCGGTATGAAATACTTGGGTTTCTAGAAATTCTAAAATATCGTTAGCTGTGAATTTCCTAACAGTCTTGATAATGGGAAATTTTGTCAAATGGTCTAGTACCACAAAGATGCCTATATGACCATTCTTAGATCTAGGATAAGGTCCAAGAAAATCCATATATATTCTTTGAAATGGACGCTCTGATATTACCTTTGCACCCATCAAAGGTCTCATAATCATGTTCGGGGCCTTTGACTGCTTGCAAATTTCGCATTTAGATATAAAATTTCTAACTTGGAGAGACATTTTTGGCCAAAATAAATTGCGACGAAGCTTTTCAAGGGTCTTTCCTATACCACCATGAGATGAGATTGGAGGATTGTGTGCTTTACGAATAGTATCCTCAGTCAATTCATGTGGTACCCAAAGCTTCCAGGTTGATGATTCGCTCAAAGGGTCGCCATCAGCAAACTGTACTCGTTTGTAAACAAATTTATCCATTATTTTCATGTCGGGAAATAGAGGTTTATTTTCACGAATTTTATTTCTAAGTTTTTCATAATCATAACTACCATCGTACCATCGTACGAGTCTTCCATTTAAGTCTGTTTGTCGCATGAGCCATTGCAAGCTTGCATGATCGGTCACAATTTTAAATTTATGTCTTTCTACGTACTCGCGAAATTTTTCAACGCATTTTAAAGCCGCAAGACATTCAAGCTCTGTAATTGAATAGTTTTTCTGAGCTTGGTTAAGCTTGTATGAAAAAAAAGCTATCGGTCTTTCAAAGCCTTCTTCGTCTTACTGGGCCATCACGCCACCTATTCCCTGTTTCGAAGTATCACATTGGATGATGAAGGGGTTTACAAAATCAACACGGGCGCGGTTGTAAGTGTTATCAACACGGGCGCGGTTGTAAGACAATCTTCGACCTTTTCAAAAGCTAACTGGGCTTCTTCAGTCCAAATGAAATTTTTAGTCAAATCTGAAATAGGAGCTGTTATTGTAGAAAAGTTATCTATGAAGCGTCTATACCAACTGGCAAGACCTAAGAATTTTCTAACTTCTCGGACGGACGTTGGTGGTTTGAAGTCTTTTATGGCTGAAATTTTTGTAGGGTCAGTTTTAATTACACCATTTCCTATAATATACCCAAGGTATCTCACTTCTTTTAAACACCATTTACACTTAGCAATATTAATAGTCAAACCTGCCTTTCTTAATATATGGGCCACTTCTGCTAATAAATTGAGATGTTCTTCAAAACTTGAAAATTAAATTAACAGCAAGTCATCTAAATAAACAAATACCTGATTTCTGAGGTTTGCTGGGATGACGATGTCCATAAGACGGCTCATAGTTTGAGGGGCGCTCGTTAAACCAAATGGCATAACTTTGAATCTATAAAGGGGTCTATTTGGAACAGTAAATGCTGTCATGTCGCGAGATTCTGGAGCTAACCCTATCTGCCAAAAGGCATGTTTTAGGTCGAGGGAGGTTATATATTCCGCTTTTGGTAGACGGGATAAAATATTATTAATTTTAGGTTGGGGATATGCATCCTTCACCGTTACCGCATTTAATCTCCTCGAGTCTAAACAAAGACTCGATTTTCCGATTTTTCTAACTAATGTTACTGGACTACTCCAGGGGCAGTTAGGAGGGGCAACCTCTATCACGTCCATGTCGATCATATGGTCCACCTCATCATGAATCAACCTCTCGACAGCAGGAGAGACTGAAAAATATCTTTGTTTTATGGGTTTAGAATCTTTTTCGATTTCTATAGTGTGTTCTAGTAAATTAGTTTTACCTAACCCATCACGTTCAAATGACGGAAAAAGGCAAATTATATTGTTCAGTTTCTCTCGCTGAGGAGAAGACAATTTATGAGTTGGTTTCTCATAAAAATTTTCCGGAGAGATGGAATCAATTTTCAAAATGTCTAAATTCAAAAGGTTGAAAGATCTTACAAAGTCTATGCCAAGGTATAAGTCATTTTTTAAATCGGGAATTACAAAAATTTTAATGGTTCTCTTAAGGTTTCGAAAGGTAATATCTACGTTAAGAAAACCCAGAACTCGATATTTAGCTCCGCCAGCAGTTGTGACGTACTCCTTCAGTGGTTTAAAATTTGAATGTTCTTTTAATAAATTTTTAGCAGCGTTTCCAGAAATGCAGGTGATCGAAGCACCTGTGTCTACTAATCCTAGCAAGTCCATGCCGAAAATGTTTAACTTAACATAATGCCGATGGTCATTATTGACTGAATCAAAAGAACTAATAGAACCTTTAAGTGACTTCCGTATTTTCAAGATGTTACGCCAAAAAAATCGCATTCGTTTTGTATTTCGCCTAGTATGGTTAGAAATTAAAGTTTTTTCTTTAGAAATGTCAACTGATTCACCAAAAATCCTTTTTCTAATTTTATTGTAATTCAATAGTCTTTCGTGGTAAGGCAGTAATGGTTTCAGGATAGGTTTATTATCAATTTTAAAATTTTTGGTTTTAATGTTGGAGGTTTGAGTGGATGTGGAAATTTTACTGGAATCTAATTTTTCGAGCGGAAACATTTTCTGTGCCACAACCGTAACAAAATACCATTCTTTCCCCTAAGCATTCAGTAAACCGGTGTCCCTGTTTCCTACAATTCCAACAAGTGAGTTCATTCCCCTTGCGGACTTCAGAAATTTCCTGATCACTAAAATTTCCATCGTCAACAATTTCATTTACTCTTTTTGGTGTTATGCGATTTGATCTATCATAGTCTAAAATCAAACTTTCCCTCCTGAGCACTAAATTTCTCAATTGGCCAACAGTTGGTATATGCAAGTAAAACATTTATTTCCGCAACTGTGGTTTTAAGTTTCTACGCAACATTTCAACCATATCCGTTTCGGACAAAGGGTATTGTAACCTATCGCACAACTGTAAAATAGACACATAAAAGTCTTGAAACTTTCTCCAATTTGTTGTTTGCGTTCACGTATCATTTCCTTGATATCATTATCGGATAAATGATCCGCGAAATGGGCTCTCAAGGCATTGCATAGAGGATCCCAAGTGATACGATGTACAGTTTGACGATAGTGCCAATACCAATCTTTCGCGCGTCCGGTAACCAAAATGTGAAAGTGATCGCAGATCAATTGAAAATTGCCAGAAAAATTATCCATGACGAGGGAACTAATCACGTAAATAAACTTTCCAACGGGAAAACTTGCAAAACTACCATCAAAACGTTTATTCCAGCTATTAATTAAATTAGAAATTTTGCTACTATTTGTTATCGCAATATAAGCTAATGAAGGGTTAACTCTATTTTGAACATTGGCGGAATTTAAACCAAAGGGTTGATTATGTTGTGGTACGTTTAATGGTGGAAATAGTTCTCGTGGCCATTCTGGACCAGTGCTTTGACTTAAACTAAGTTGGTCAAGTCGTTGTGAAAACCTTTCCATCATTTCTTGTAATTTAGAAATTTCATTACGCATCAGAGATTCATTTGGATTTATTTGTGTGGTATTTTCAGGATTTAGGAGGGTCGAATTCTGAAGTGCCGTATCTACAGGTGCCGTAAAATTATTAGTCGTATTTCGTTTTTGAGATCTGGTTTGAACTCCGGAAGTTGTTCGAGGAATTGCACCTTGAGAAGATTTGTTAACTGAAGGTAAAGTGTAAGATATTAATGAACCATTATTAATGTGAGATTTACAAATGGGACAATATGGCGTAGTAGAAAGCCAAGGAATAATGCAATCCTGATGAAAATTATGTTGACATCTAGTCGAAACTACAGATTGTGTGCTATTAAAGCCAGTTTTACAAATAAAGCAAATTTCGGTATCCATCTTATGATACAAATAAATTAAAATTTTCGCAAAATTTTAGAAACGAGGCAAGAAATAAAGTTTTAGATTATTCGGAAACAATCGGGAACAGTGATGGTGTTTTGTGGAGATCAGGTTTCAAATCGAACCCACTTTAATATTTAATTTAAAATAAATGTTTAATTATGAATTTGTTTTATAAAAGTTTCAAACAAAAAGGTAAATGTTTAACAAAAAAAAATATATTGAATTATATTCAAACATTAAAATTTATCGAGGAGCCAGACATGGTAGTGTGATAATTGTAGTGTAAGGTAAGGTAAAAGTCAATATATGTACTATAAATGAGATACTAATCGTTCAAGTCTATGAAATCTTCAAGTTATCGGATTAACAAAAAAACTTTATCAAGACATGAGGTCGTAATGTCTCAAGTAGCTATTGATACAAAAAAAAAATAAAATTTTGGTTTGAGAATTTACATAAGGTTGCTAAAAGCTTTGTTTATGGTCAGGTTCGATATGTATATCATTCACAATCGGTCCTGCAATTCCAATAAACTAGACTTGAATGCTACTCTATGAAAAACAATTAAGAGTGTTAAATTCGGCTGTGCCGAATCTTTAATACCCTCCACCTCGGTTTGAGTATTGATAATAAATGTAAACAAAGTATTGGAAAAAGTAAAGAATTTGTTAAACTTAATACCAAATTATTTAAGAAAATTCTTTGGGTTGGTTTTCGTCTTTTCTATTATTTCGGATTTATTTCGGTGTTTGCTTTTTGTTCATCGTGGTTGCTGATCGCCATGCATTTAGGTTATATACCTATATGCATGCGTTTCCGGTTATATGACATAACTTCTCGTTTAATTAATTTTTGCTAATTAAATAGCTCGCCCTAACCTCCATTGCAAAGGTAATGGTTGTGTAGAGTGGCTATATGCATTAAATCGTGCTAATTGGAGATGGCTGTATAGTTTCTTTTAACTGGCCAAATATTTCTTCATTGTGGCCATATAGGTCGGATGGAGTAACAAAATAATAACCAAAAAGAAAAAAACATAGAGAATAAATTTATAATAATAAATAATCAAATTAGGGATGCCAAACGCAAAAAACCAAAAGTCCCAAACATTTTAAATAAAATAATTTAATGTTATCATTATTTTCTGAAAAACTTCAAATTTTCATCCAAAAAAAATTGTGAAAATTTATATATACAAAATAACATTCTCATCAAATTACGTTTACTTATGTAACAATTTTTATGTTAGCAATTCTTAAATATCATTTGAAGTTTTCTTAAATTCATTGAATTTAAATTAATATTTTCTGTAGTGCGATTCTGTAAATTTCAAATTCAGCGATCTGACAACCGCAAAATATATCGACAGCTATTGTTGTTTGCACTAAGGATTAAGTGATTCACTAAGTACATACATCTTAACGACAGTCGATAAATCTGTTTTTCTATTTATTTAAATTGTAAACTAGTGCCACCTCTGTCAAAATAAGCGAAAAACACAAAGAATAGAAAAAACAAATTACTTCGTGTTTGACAGGATGATTTTATGTTTGTGTTTAATATCTTTATTTTTTTTACTAATATTTCTGTTTATTTATTTGAAAATGAAATAATGAATTGAATATGCTATTTAATTTTTTTATTTATATAAAAAACTTTTTTAATAAAGGCAAAATATTTTGTCGATCGAATAAACAACACAAAATGGTTGTTGTTTAGATAACAACTACAATAGCGAATATCGCTTAAAAATTTTACTGATAATTTGCTATTTTCTTTTTTTTTAACGATTCGACTATCGTTAAAAGAAGTTACTGAATCGCGGTACTGAAAAGCTATTAATTTCTCCTGAATGTCAATATTTTTTTAGATGTAAAAATTTTAAATGTAAACATAGGTACTTGGTGTTTTTTTTTTTTTTGGAATTTCAATTTGTGTTTAACGAATAAAATTTATATATGTATTAAAGATGCAATTGATGTCTTCTAAATTTAAAATTATAATTTCCGACGTTTTGATATGATTTTCTGAAAGACATTAATTGTAATTTATAATTGGAAATTTTTAATTCCAGTTTTTAGAATTGATTAGAATTGAAGTGCAATTTTGTATTTATGTGCTTTAGTAATTATAAACAATTTTTAAAAATTAGATGTAATCGCAATCAGATATTTTGTAGGTAAAGCAGAATAATATGTAGAACTGTTTTGAAAGGAAAAAACTCATTGATGAACTCGGCAACTCTATTTTGTAAAGACAACAAAAAGTTAATATGCCAAACTTATGTTCATATTTGTAAAAGAATAATGAAAAAACGTATGAAATAAAAGACCAGCCCGTGTATACTCTTAACATTGTTCTGTATTATATCTAGTTGAAAATGTTGACATTCATGTTAAAATAGAAATAACTATTGCAAAGCTAATTAGAACAAAAATTGTGGCGCCATCTACTGTGGCATAGTCACGCTGAGCAAAATGAAGTGACACTCTGTTAATGCAAAAGAAATGTATTTTCCCCACAACAAAATATTGCAGAATTTTATGTAAATAAAATAATATACCGATATATTTCTAACATGCAGTTACTATGAATATACATACATACATACATATATATAATATATGTATATTATTTGTATTATTTAATATGTGTATGTATGTATATGTAAATATTACATACAAAAAATACAACATCAAACGTTATTTTTGTGTTTTTCTCTTTAAATAAATTAATACATAAATTTTTTTTGCTAAATTTACATTTGGGAAATTCACAACAGGTGTTGTATATTGTATGTTGTATTGAAATACACAATACAATCATTTGTTGTGAACACTCAGTTGTATTTTCATATTGTGAAACGCTTTCGTTTGTAATTTTCGATCCAACGAGGAAAGATTGCTTCGTCGCTTCTGCTATTTTGTATAAGAGAAAACACTTGTCAGTGTTTGCTTTTTGGTCGTGAGATATACCCTGGAGTTTTAGTTACGTACCTCTTGCTTTTTAATTTATAATGAAAAAAAAAAAAATGTTAAATATTTTGGTTGGTACTGAAAGAGAAAATACATACTAAAAATATAAACATTAAATTTTATATAAATAAACTTATCGATGTATATGCGTTATTTGCATTATATGCCATATTTTATTTTATAATTATTTATGCTGATAAAATTCTATGTATTTGTTTTTCTTTTTCAAACTGGCATTCACCTGGAACTGATGTCTTATGATACAATATACAACATTTACTAAACATAGCATATGAAGTTGGACCGTGTATCATTGTGAATTGCCCAATTGTTTTTTTTTATTATTAACAACTAGGTATTTTAGCATTATTTGGTTTAGATGTTGGTGAATTTTTACTCCCTTTATATTAGCTCGTAGTGTCTGCTTGTCGAAAAAATTTTGGATCGCTTTTAACCACTTTCCCATGACCCAATCGATTTTGCAGGCAGGCTCGTGGCAATGACAGAAATGATCTAACAAATTTTTTTAGTGATGCCAAAACAATGGAAACTTTTAAATTTTTGTACCAGAGTTGATAAAAAATGTACAAAGGGTTTGTTTTTATTATATTATTACCACAATAACCACAAAAACAACAAGTCCAGCTATGACAACAATGCAACATTTAGAATAACAACAAGAACAATATAGAAATATCATGTATTTCATTTTTTTTTTACTTTTTCAGAGATTTCCCTGGACCTGCTCCACCGATTTTAGGAGAAATTATTGTACATTTGTATAGAAAAATTAAGAAAATTTACCATCTTATTGCTGGTGTCTGTTGAGCCGATGTAGCGCTATCGCCTGTCGCCGTTGTTGTGCAGGTACAGTTATCACAGCCAATTCGAAGTAATAATATTCCACGTTTTACCATTATTTTCTGTTACAAATAGCACCGTAATCTGGATCACTTTTTTCATATTTCGTTTCACAAACTCCTATTTTCTTTGCTTAAGTTTAATATTCGGGTTTATGGTAATTTCAAAACAAAAGGGTTTTACATTTTACAATAGTTTATATTTTCAGTTTTAAAAGGTTCAACATTAATTCTCAGTTTTGGAAATTTTCAACTTTTACATCAAGATTTTCAATAATTACATCACAAGTTTTTATACCCTCCACACGTCAGTGGCAGAGGGTATATATAGGTTTGTCATTCCATTTGTAACGCATCGAAAAACTAATTTCCAACCCCATAAAGTATATATATTCTTGATCCTTATCACAGCTCGAGTCGATAGAGCAATGTCCGTCTGTACGTCTTTCCGTCTGTCTATTGAAATCACGCTCATTCACAAAAAAAGCAATCCTACTGAATAAGGCTACAATAATATCATTTGCCATAATTCCCAGCAGGATGGTATTGAAAATTGGCTAAATCGGGCATCATCGTGATTAGATACGAGCAAAAATATGTAGATACCTCTAAAAAAACATAAAACCCAGTGTGTTTGTTGTAACAGTTTAGTGGTTGAACATTATAATTGTACAACAACATAAAAAAATGCCACAAAAAAAATATGCATATACATATATTAACAATACCAAGAACACAATAACATAGCTCATGTTAGTAGTATTGCCACATATTTTTTTATCGTTATCACGTTATAATAAAAAAAAATCGCCAATATGAAAGAAAAAATGAAAACTAAAAACGAAAAATGGAAAATGAAAAATGGAAAATGAAAATAGAAAATGGAAAATGGAGAATGGAAAATGGAAAATGAAAAACAGAAAATGGAAAATGTAAAATGTAAAATGTAAAATATAAAATGTAAAATGTAAAATGTAAAATGTAAAATGTAAAATGTAAAATGTAAAATGTAAAATGTAAAATGTAAAATGTAAAATGTAAAATGTAAAATGTAAAATGTAAAATGTAAAATGTAAAATGTAAAATGTAAAATGTAAAATGTAAAATGTAAAATGTAAAATGTAAAATGTAAAATGTAAAATGTAAAATGTAAAATGTAAAATGTAATCAGATATTTTGTAGGTAAAGCAGAATAATAGTTCTATATAACTATGTAGAACTGTTTCGAAAGCAAAAAACTCATTGATGAACTCGGTAACTCTATTTTGTAAAGACAACAAAAAGTTAACATGCCAAACTTATGTTCATATTTGTAAAAGAATAATGAAAAAACGTATGAAACAAAAGACCAGCCCGTGTATACTCTTAACATTGTTCTGTATGATATCTAGTTGAAAATATTGACATTCATGTTAAAATAGAAATAACTATTGCAAAGCTAATTAGAACAAAAATTGTGGCGCCATCTACTGTGGCATAGCCACGCTGAGCAAAATGAAGTGACACTCTGTTAATGCAAAAGAAATGTATTTTCCCCACAACAAAATATTGCAGAATTTTATGTAAATAAAATAATATACCGATTTATTTCTAACATGCAGTTACTATGAATATACATACATACATACATATATATAATATATGTATATTATTTGTATTATTTAATATGTGTATGTATGTATATGTAAATATTACACAGAAAAAAATACAACATCAGACGTTATTTTTGTGTTTTTCTCTTTAAATAAATTAATACATAAATTTTTTTTGCTAAATTTACATTTGGGTAATTCACAACAGGTGTTGTATATTGTATGTTGTATTGAAATACACAATACAATCATTTGTTATGAACACTCAGTTGTATTTTCATATTGTAAAACGCTTTCGTTTGTAATTTTCGATCCAACGAGGAAAGATTGCTTCGTCGCACAGTGGCGCCCGTAGAGCATACGAGGTGCAAAAATCAAAATTTTCATGTGCGCCGACGAAGTTTTGAATAAACCCATGTTATAGGAAACTTTTCAACGATTTCAAATATGCTACTCTTAGTAATATCACATTTTTAGTTTAGAAGATATAACCGTTCAAAATTGACCGACTTTCGGTTTTCAAAAAAACACACAATTTTTAGTCAATTTGTTGCGATTTCAGGTGTAATATCACGAAAAATAGGTAACGAATCTTTTTATTTTTTGTTTGTATTGATTGATGTATTTATTGAATGTATAATGATAAAAAAAAAAATTAACTGTTAGCTTTGTGTTTCTCCTGGTAAATCACTATATAAAAACTATCCGTTTTTCACTATTTTTCAACTTTGACGGGAAATAAAAAAAATCTATATTTTTCTATATTTGCCATATTTGCAAAACATGTTCTTTGATTATTTCTTTACATAATTCAAAAGGTTTTATCTGCCCGTACGTGCCCGTTTGGCTTCTAGAGGTAAAAAAAAGTTAAAAAGACATGGTTGCAGAAATTGTATGGCGTGCATCCCTTACATGTTTTGACTGACAGTAGTTTGATCTAATAGTTTGAAAATTGCATTTTAAGTCGGTTGTCTATCTGTGAGCCTCTGCCAAAGTCTACTCCCAATATTCTGTTACAGACACAGGATGCACAAAAAACTACTCATTGAAATTCGCAGGTACGCACCTCACTTAAAAATTACTTTGGAGTACAAATGGTCAAGAACAATATTGACTTATGGTCCCTCCAGGTAGGCACAAATCATATTTAGACACGAGCATAATATCAAAATTGCATAATTCAGCCTAAATCCATATGTATGCAGGGAACAGGTAAATTTTTAGGCATGGTAGCATAAGCCTATATATTGCAAAATAAGCATAATGCCTGGATTAGTCTACGACTGAAAGTTGGCGCAACAAGTACTGAAACCGTGGCGTTAAACAATTTAAGTACTGAAAACATGGCGTTGGACAATTTAAAACTATTTGAATTGTTTAGAAGGTCAACCACGCCAAAGTTTTTCACGCAAGCTGCTTTAGAAGAACTTGATAGCTTATACGGAAATATTGAGAGAAGCAAAATTATAAAAATAATTTTTATCTGATATATGCAAATATTAAGGCAAAATGGGTGAAATCTAATCGAAATATTCAGAACTTCAACTCCAAATACGAGGACTGGCTTAATAAAGACACCATCCTGGATATATTGGCAGTAGATAAACCCACCACATCAACCAGAGGAGCAAAAGGAAGGCAAAAAAAAAAGTATTGAGGAGTGTTCAATTTTCACAAGAAAGAATAAACTTGCCGATGCCACCAATGACTTGACCATGAAGCATTTATCGGACGCGCTGTCTATTAAATATACAAAGCATAGTGAAAGAGTTAGGTCGCAGATTACAAAATCTGTTGCTGATGCAAGCCCACAAACGCACACATTAAAAAGTATGGTTCCGAAGAAGCCTTGGCCTTGTTTATGGACTTACAACTTTCCAAAGAAAAATATGAGATACTACGGGCATCCTTGATGTGACACGGGGCTGACGTTTTACCAGCATACAAGCATATTACGCAAGCCAAAATAAATTCACGACCACTGCATACGGAGTTTACGGAAGTCTCTGTGAAAGCCAATCTGCAGGATCTCATGGGCCATACAGCAAAACGGTTGGTGGAGAGTCTTCCTGAAAATGAGGTGAAAATTCTTCCTGAGAAACTGACATTGATCAGCAAATGGGGCTGCGATGGATCATCCGGACAAAGCGTTTATAAGCAAAGGATATCTTCCGATGACGCTACAATATCGGACGGAAATATGTTTATGGCATCTGTTGTTCCTTTGCGGCTAAAATCTGATGTTTCCCTACACTGGCAAAATCCACATCCGTCATCAGTGCATTATTGCCGACCAATAATGTTTCAGTTTCCAAGGGAATCGGCAGAACTCATAAGGACCACGGTGAAGGACATTGAAGCACAAATAAGCAAGATTAAGCCTACAAAGCTGCAAATTGGAGAAGGAAAATATATTGAATGCAATTACGAGTTCCACCTGACCATGGTTGACGGAAAAGTCGTAAACGAACTGACAGGAACAACCTCAACATTGTCAAGCTCGAT
Source organism: Cordilura impudica (assembly GCA_963682025.1). Taxonomy (NCBI): domain Eukaryota; kingdom Metazoa; phylum Arthropoda; class Insecta; order Diptera; family Scathophagidae; genus Cordilura; species Cordilura impudica. The sequence continues at coordinate 18,627,590 of OY821522.1, read as the reverse complement.
TTGCAAAAAGAGTCAGAAGAACTTTGGTAATTTAAACGATTCTACAAACGAGGAGAATTACGAATATGGAATGTCACCATTGCACGCAAGGATAAGGTTTATGGAGTTCTTGCTAAAACTGTCGTATACCCTACCATAAGAGGAGGAAAACTTCGATGAAAATACATCAATAAAGGATAAGGAAAAGATCAGAAAGAAGCAAATACAGGATGCTTTTTTTAAACAAGTTGGACTAAAAGTAGACTGTCCCAAGCACGGATACGGTAACTCAAATGATGGAAACACTTCTAGGAGATTTTTTGAAAATGACGAGGCAGTAACTAGAATCACTGGAATTGACAATCAAATCGTGAAAAGATTGGGAACGATCTTGAATGTTTTAAACTGCAAAGAAAATGTCAATTCTACAATGTATGGAGAATATGCATCGAAAACTTCATCTCTCTTAGCAGAAATGTATCCACAGAAGAAGTTGACCCGACCGTCCATAAAATATTGGCGCATCGCAAAGATATAATTGAGTACCAGTCTTTGCCAATTGGAGAGCTTTCTGAAGAAGCACAGGAGTCTCTTAACAAATTTTATAAAAAATATGGATTGCAGAACACATTCAAAGCATCAAGGGTAAGGCAAAATGAGGACCTCTTCAACATGTTGGCAGCATCTTCCGATCCACTTATTTCTTCCTTGCGGCATATGAAGTCACGAATAGAGTTAGAAAATAATTATAGTTTAGAAATGATTAGTCTTTTAGATATACCTTCTCTTACGAATTGTGATGAATATATTACAGAAAATTGAAAAAATAAATTTAAAAAAGAAGTAATTTTTTTTTTAATCTGTTGGGTAATAACTTAAAACATAAAACCCTAAAGAACAAAAATAAAAACAATCTAAAAATGTAAAAATTATTTTTTTTAGTTACCATAAAATTGATTTTTCTACAAATTTTAACTTTGATAACCCATAAGTAGGCCCCTACAAAGCGTAGCAGCCTTTCCAAACGCTTATTTCATAGGCTGAACAGTTATCTATCATGCTGTTTAAATTGTTCAATTATGTTATTCGGGTCAAAAGATATGATTTTTGCAACGAAAAAACTCAAATGGCGCCACTGTGCGTCGCTTCTGCTATTTTGTATAAGAGAAAACACTTGTCAGTGTTTGCTTTTTGGTCGTGAGGTATACCCTGGAGATTAAGTTACGTACCTCTTGCTTTTTAATTTATAATGAAAAAAAAAATGTTAAATGTTTTGGTTGGTACTGAGAGAGAAAATACATACTAAAAATATAAACATTAAATTTATATAAATAAACTTATCGACGTATTTGCGTTATTTGCACTATATGCCATATTTTATTTTATAATTATTTATGCTGATAAAATTCTATGTATTTGTTTTTTCTTTTTCATAAAAACTGGCATTGACCTGGGACTGATGTGTTATGATACAATATACAACATTTACTAAACATAATAAATGAAGTTGGATCGTGTATCATTGTGAATTGCCCAATTGTTTATTTTTTATTATTAACAACTAGGTATTTTAGCATTATTTGGTTTAGATGTTGGTGAATTTTTACTCCCTTTATATTAACTCGTAGTGTCTGCTTGTCGAAAAAATTTGGGATCGCTTTTAACCACTTGCCCGTGATCCAATCGATCTGAGATTTTGCAGGCAGGCTCGTGGCAATGACGTAAATGATCTTACAAATTTTTTAGTGATGCCAAAACAATGGAAACTTTTAAATTTTTGTACCAGAGTTGATAAAAAAAAATGTACAAAGGGTTTGTTTTTATTATATTATTACCACAATAACCACAAAAACAACAAGTCCAGCTATGACAACTGTTTACGGGTCAACTTCTTATTAAAAACACGTTCGTTTAAATTTTTTGTATTCAAAAATTGATAATTCGTTTTATTTAATTAAATTCAATAAAATGTTATTTTTAATTGTTTTTGCTTTGTCATTAATTAATTTTACAACAAATGTTTTTTTTCTTTAAATATAGACATATATGTTGAAATGTTCTAATATTTGATTTTTATAATTTTTGTTCACAAATTCAAATTCAAATTTAAATTGTTTAGTTTTTCAGTAATTTTCTAAACTAGATATTATTTTCACAATTGGGTTTTTTTTCTAATTTTGATTTTCGCACTGTTCACTGCCGATCACTATGATATAGTTCTTTGAAGGTTTTTTAAGAATGCGTTAAATTAAATATGTACAATGTTTAATAAGCTATCGACAAAACAAAGAGAGTTATTAGCTATAAAAAAACGTAAGTGAACAAACATGATAAAAAAAAGAGAGCAATTATCTTTTAGATTAGTGATGGGTGAAAACAGTGACGGCAAATTTGCATGAAGTTGGGGCATCTCTAAACATTCTCCCCCCATGATGTGGTGTGATGATTACCATCTTGGTATGTTGGGTACAGGAAATATATAACCCAGAGCAGTTTTTCAGTGCAGACACGACAGCCATATTCATTTTGATAATTCTTGAGACGATGTGATCTGGTTAAACAAGTTGTGCAATAACTCTTCGTGACAACGGTCTTGTATCGCTGATAGCCGTTACTGTGTAGAAACTTTGGACAGATTTTTTTGAGCATGGTCAGAATCACAAGTGGCGCAACAAAAATGCCACCTTGGTCGTCTATGAGGATTTTTGGTTGTCATGTCTGGAATTATACGAAAAAGAAGTGATTAGAATTTCAATAGATAATAAATGAGATAATGGATTCAAAATAACATCACGATTTTTGTGATGGGTCGTGTGCAGGTCCCATTAGCAGTTCGTATATCGACAACTCTAGTGTTTTGGTCATCTCCTGGGTAAGTTTTAGTTATTCGACCCAATTTCCATTGATTGGGTGGCAAGTTGTTGTCTTTGATGACTACGAGATCGTTGGCTTTGACATTTTCTTTTGGATATTTCCATTTATATCGGCGATGAAGCTCGGTTAGATATTCAGATTTCCATCTTTGGCAAAATGAATGGTAGATTATTCGAAGGCGCTTCCAGCGGTTTGCAAGGGTCAGATTTTCATTTGACGAATCTGGTTCAGCTGGAGCCATGAGCGGGGTGCCAATAAGAAAGTGTTCTGGGGTCAATGGGGTCAAATCGTTAGGGTCATCGCTAGCAGGACTTAAGGGTCTAGAATTGAGGCAAGATTCGATTCGGGTCAAAATAGTAGACAGCTCTTCAAATGTGAATTTCATATTTGGGATTATTTTTCGTAAATGGGTTTTGAATGATTTTACGCCGGCCTCCCAAAGTCCGCCCATATGTGGGGCACCAGGAGGTATGAAATTCCAATTGATGTTTTGATGACTGTAGTGATGAATCAATTGATTTTGAAGGGTCTTGATGAATTCAATTCTATCCTTTTTGATGAGTTCTGCAGCTCCAACGAAATTTGTTCCATTGTCGGAATAAATATTGGCTGGACAACCACGTCTGCCAATAAAGCGGGAAAATGCGGCTAAAAATGCTTGGGTCGATAAGTCACTGGCTGCTTCTAGGTGTACAGCTTTAGTCGTGAAACATACGAAAATGCAGACATAACCTTTTGTGATGAGACATGCTCGGCCAGTAAAATTTCGAATGTCGAAGGGTCCAGCATAATCTACGCCCACTGTTTCAAATGGTCTTGAAAGGGTAGTTCGTTCGGGTGGTAAAGATGCCATAATTTGATTTTGTGTCTGTTTTTTATATAAAACACAAGTTTTGCAATTATTGATGACATTTTTGACTAGGGGTCGCAATCTAAATATCCAATATTCTGTTCTAAGAATTCGAATCATGAGTTGATTTCCGCCATGTAAAGTAATTTTATTTATAAATTCGGTAATCAATCGGGTCAACTTTGAATCGTACGGTAGCAATATTGGATGTCGCTCATTATATGTTAATGCTGGTGATTGAACGAGGCGACCATTAGCTCGAATTATACCCATTCGATCCATGAATGGATTTAACGTCAAAAGTTTGCTAGTGTTGGGGATTTTAGCTTTGAGTTTTAAATTTCGGTATTCATCAGGAAAGCTTTGTTGTTGGGTCAATCTTATGAGGCGAATTTTGACCGAATTTATTTCATCTCTTGTTATTTCGGTTGATGAGATTCTGAGATGGGTCCTTGATGCTCCAGTGTTTCTCCAGAATCGTAGAACGTACGCAATTACTCGATATGCGCGGGATAATGATGAAAAGCGATTTAAAGGGTCTTCATGAGTTGTAGTTGTGAAGACTTTAATGGGTTTCGTTTCAATATTTGTGTCATGCGGAGATATTGGTATTGGCCATTGATTTTTTGGTAATTTTAGCCAAGAGGGTCCAAACCACCACAAGTTATTAGTTTGAAGTTCCTCTGGTGTACAACCTCTGCTTGCGACGTCTGCAGGATTTTCTTTGGATGCGACATGTTGCCAGTTTTGAGTTCCAACTTTCTGTCCAATTTCTGAAACTCGATTTCCCACAAAGGTATTCCAGGTGCATGGCGGTTTCTTTAGCCAGGATAACACAATTGTAGAGTCTGTCCAGAAGTATGTGTTCAAATTCGGGGTCTGTAGATTCGGTAGAATTGCAACAGCCAAATTTGCTAATAGGACAGATCCACACAGTTCTAACCTTGGAAGAGATACTTTTTTGAGAGGGGCAACTCGAGTCTTTGAGGCTAAAAGAAATGAGTGTACGTTGTTGTCATCAAGTTGAATTCGGATGTACAGCGTTGCTGCGTAAGCTTTTTCTGAGGCATCGCTAAATCCGTGAATTTCTATTTTACAGGAGGGGCTATAATTAATCCAACGGGGTATTTTGATTATATTAATGGAAGGACAATTTTTGATGAATTTTTGCCACTTTATATGGGCAAGGGGTTTTAAAATGTCATCCCAATCTATTTTGTCTAGCCATATCTGTTGCATGATTAATTTTGCATCTACAATAATTGGGGCTAGCCATCCGCAAGGGTCAAAGAATTTAGCTATTTTAGATAATACTTCAGATAAGTTGAGCCAATCTACTGGTAAAAGTGTTTGGGTTGGCAAATCCTGGATAACTCGTGGGTCGTTAGAAGTCCATTTCATTAGATCAAAACCTGCTGATTTTAAAACGGTGGTTAGTTCTTTTCTGGATCCGATGGCATCTGACAAGGTGTGACCGCCGGCTAGAACGTCATCCACATACATGTTTTGTTGTAAAATTTTTGAAGCTAGAGGGTGTGTCGATTTTATATCTTCAGTGAGTTGTAGAAGGGTTCTGATGGCCAGGAATGGGGCACAATTGACTCCGAAAGTGACTGTGAGGAGTTCAAAATCTTCGATAGGGTCATTTTCGGATTTTCGGAACAGGATTCGCTGACAATTGGTTTGGGTCGGGTCTATTAGCATTTGCCGGTACATTTTTGTGATGTCGGCGTTAAATACGTAACGGAAAAATCTCCACTTTGATATCAGTAGAACAAGGTCTTGCTGAAGAATGGGTCCTGGATATAAAATGTCATTAAGACTATTCTTGTTTGACGTCGGGCTGGAGGCATTAAAAACCACTCTAAGTTTTGTGACTGTCTGGTTTTATTACTGCGTGATGCAGCAGGTAATAATTAGGAGCCTTATTTATATCCGAGGGAGAGATTTTTCTCATATGTCCCAACTCAAGGTATTCTAATATGACCTGATTGTATTGTTCTTTGAGGTCGGGTTTTTGTTTTAGCATGCGCTCCATTCTCAAATACTGGGCCATGGCTATGTTGCGAGAAAAGCCGATTTCTTCTCCTTTTTTAAAGGGCAGGGTAACAATATACCTTCCCATGTCGTTTCTACGCGTTGTAGGTTTGAAATTGTTTTCACAAAATGTGTCCTCATCTGACCTCAAAATTTGTTTTGGGGTTTCCTCCACCTCCCAAAAGCGTGTGAGGATTTGGTCAAGGGACGGTCCATTATATAGTGAAATAGCGGTTGAATTTTGAGTCGTTTTTTTGATTGGTCCCCCCACAATCCAGCCAAATACTGTTTTTTGTGCCAAAAGGGATCCAATTGATTTCATAGCTGTCTCCATACAATAAATAGAGGGTCCTAAATCGAGGCCAATTAGAAGGTCGACAGGACGACTTACGAAAAAGTGAGGGTCTGCAAGTACTAATTTAGCAGTTTCACTTAAGTGATGTAAGTCCAGCGTTTGTGGCGGTAAATTAGAAGGAAGGGTCTTGAGGACTGGCGCAAACACTTCTAATTTAAAACTAGGGTCCGCCCGAGAGCAAAGGTTGAATAAACAGGCTTTGGTAGAAGTTTCGGATACGTTCTGATTTAAACCTGTGACGTGAACTAAATGTGGCTTAGTTGTCAGCTTTAAGCGATTTTTTAGTTTGTCCGATATGAAGGTTGATTGAGATCCAGGGTCGATGATAGCTCTTGCCTCGAATCTCTGTCCTTTTGTTTCAATTTGGACGATGGCAGTGAACAGCAAAGTTTCTCGATCCAGTGGGCTTGATAAGGATCGTTTGTCTTTCTGTAGGGTCAAGGATGTGAGACTAGGAACATTTGATCTAGGAGTGGACTGTATATTGGATGCTCGTGCTGCGGCGCTCGTACTGGGTCGTTCATCTTGTTGATTCTGATGCAAATTAAAAGACTGGGACTCAGATGCCTTGTGCAACAATGTGTTATGTCTTTGTTTACACAACCTGCAGCTAAATTTACTGGGACAGTCCTTGACACTGTGATCGACAAATAGACAATTATAACACGAATTTGTGACTTTTACTACGTGAATACGGTCATTAACATTTTTTTTCTAAAAATTTGGGGCAAGATCGAAGGTAATGTAACTCTTTTCAATGTTGACATATGGTGACTTTATTTTTAAAATTATTATTTGGCTTCGAGGCAAAATTAATTTTGGGTCGGTCTTCAGATGGTGACAAATTTGTTTGAAATGAGTGGACACGTTTTTCTTTAGGAGCATATTTAAAATTATCGGGTTTGGGCTGACAAAAATTATCCTTTGAAGATTTTATATTTCCGACAGATTCTAAAGTTTTGAATTTATGGGTAAAAAATTTGTCGAATTCATTCCACCTTGGAACTTCTGCGCAATCTTCTCCTGCACGAGTGATCTGGGAAGCTTTTGAGAACAAATAAAAATAAGAAATGATTCCCACGTTGTTGTGTCAATGCCTAATGTGTCTAAGGATTGCCGTGAATCATTAATTGTCCTTTGTAATTTTTTAATAGAAGCACCAGAGTCAATTGAGGCGTGTGGTAAATCCAAAATAATTTTGTACTGTTCGTTTACCTGCATCCATTTATTTTCATAGCGGTCAACCAAATTTTTCCAGGCGAGAATAAAACCATCGTTGGTTAAAGGGACGTGAGAAATTATATCCCTAGCTTCGCCACTCGTTTTTTGTTTTAAATAGAATAATTTTTCAACATTGCTAACCCTGGAATTATTTATATAGATAGCTGTGAACAGATCCCGGAAACTGGGCCATAATTTATAATCCCCATAAAAAGTGTCTGTATCGCAGGGTGGCAACCTTATAAATGAAGCGTCATTGTCTAGGGTCGAACTGGATTGACGTTCTGGTTTTTCAATGGTGGATGCTGTATATGCAAGAATTTCAGCATTTAACGAGGACAGACAATTTTTATATACAGATAGCGTCTTACGGTATCGGTCTCGTAATTTTGTTTTATCAATGGGCTTATCTTTGTCGTCTTCTGAATCCCTACACTCCTCATATGATCTCTTGACTTGTGTCCAAAGCGATTCCAATTCCACACGAAGAATTTCCAAAGCATGGCAATTGTTTTCTAATAAAGCTTCGGATTGTAGGCTTTCGAAATCAAATAAATCATTTGTACAATTTACGAATTTATTTATTGACATCTTGTACAAAATTTAATTTTATTTAATTAAATTAAAAATTTAATTGATGTGGGTAAATTAAATTTCAAAAAATAACTGGGTTAAAATTGCCTGCTGGCGATAAAAAATTAGAGTCGTAAATATTGAGTCCAAATTCGTAATAATTTTCAAAAAAATTGTTGTTGATTTTAAGTTGCAAAAACAGCAAAAAATAACTATTAGTTTGTGGGGTCTTTTGATGTGTAAATTACACAACCAGATTTTATAGTTGGTTACGTTTGTCACCAGCTATACACACAAACAAGTATAGAGAGTGAGGTCTCTGCTTTTACGTTGACGTCTTGTTATGTATGTTGTGCGTTTTATTAATGTTTTATTAAGTGAGAGTTTTTTCTTTTACTTACTGTTTGTGTGTGAATACTTATGTGTGTTTACTTTAGTGCTAATTTGTTGTTTCGCTGCTGTAACTGGTTTGCTGTTTTTGATGATGATGAAGATGCTGCTGCTGCTGCTGTTGGATTTGTTGAAGATGATGATGATGTAAATGATGAAGATGCTGCTGTTAAATTCTTTGATGTAACTTTTTTTGTTCAAGGTTATATTTTAAATTTTTTATTTAACCTTGATTTTGAGTTTAAGGGTCACAGTAAATTTTAATGTTATTTTAATTTAAATTTAAAATTATCAATTTTTATTAAAAACACGTTCGTTTAAATTTTTTGTATTCAAAAATGGATAATTCGTTTTATTTAATTAAATTCAATAAAATGTTATTTTTAATTGTTTTTGCTTTGTCATTAATTAATTTTACAACAAATGCTTTTTTCTTTAAATATAGACATACATATATGTTGAAATGTTCTAATATTTGATTTTTATAATTTTTGTTCACAAATTCAAATTCAAATTTAAATTGTTTAGTTTTTCAATAATTTTCTAAACTAAATATTATTTTCACAATTGGGTTTTTTTCTAATTTTGATTTTCGCACTGTTCACTGCCGATCACTATGATATAGTTCTTTGAAGGTTTTTTAAGAATCCGTTAAATTAAATATGTACAATGTTTAATAAGCTATCGACAAAACAAAGAGAGTTATTAGCTATAAAAAAACGTAAGTGAACAAACATGATAAAAAAAGAGAGCAATTATCTTTTAGATTAGTGATGGGTGAAAACAGTGACGGCAAATTTGCATGAAGTTGGGGCATCTCTAAACAACAACAATGCAACATTTAGAATAACAACAAGAACAATATAGAAATATCCTGTATTTAATTTTTTTTTTACTTTTTCAGAGATTTCCCTGGACCTGCTCCACCGATTTTAATGATTTTTGAAATAGAAATCTTCCCATGAATTTGGTAAATCATTCTCTTTAAAAATGATCACCCTAGCTGTCCTATTGAGGGCGTGATCGTGACAAGAACAACATAGAAAATTATATTTTTCAAGACTTTTTTTAGTTCTTCATTCAAATCTCGGGCCCTAATCGACCGATTTGGACGATTTTAAATAGCAAACTTCTCAGGATGTCAGAGAATCATTTTTTATGTCAACGAGTACTCTTGCTGCCCGATTTATGCCGTCATCGTGATTTCCACAGACGGACAGACGGACAGACGGACATCGCTGTATCAACTCCGGTTGTTATACAAATATATATATTTATATATATTTTATGGGGTCCAAAATTTTTTTTCTAATTATTACAAACGGAATGACAAACTTATATATACCCTCTGCACACTAGAGTGGAAGGTATAAAAATAATTAGAGCAAAGCGAAAAAAAATTCCGTTGGTAAAAGTTGTAATTATTACCAAAAATTTTGAATCACTAACAGTGTTTTGAAATAAAAACAAGTAAACAAGAGGACTTGTTTATGGTCAAGTTGTTGATGGTCAAGTTCAATATGTATATTATTCACGATTGATCTTGCAATTCCAATAAACAGAAACTGGAACGTTACTTATATTATGTCTAAAAGTTGGTCACGGTATTTTCATCGAGTTTGCCCCACGTTGGGCGCCATTTTATGTAATGGTAGGTTTCGTGTTTTCTCCATGTTTGCCATTTATAATGGTCGAAAAATATGGGAGAACAAAAACAACAAAAAAAAAGGAAAAAAGGTGTATGGTTCATACAAGATAAGGGTTAACAATTTGGCCGCACGTTCAAATAGGCTATATCTCGCCGGATGGGGTGGGGTTCTTGGCCTACTGTTAATCCAGACACTACCAGTAAACAAAAAAAAGGAACGTGCTTTAAGCTGAGTCAAAATTGTAATATAAATTCCAAAAAAGCGTGAAACGGGACGGACGGACAAAAGATGAAGTTAATAGACGGAAGCTAAATTTACAAAACAAAAAAATCGATCAGGACTCTTTCCCCTAACGCACACCATGGATTTGCATCTGTGGTTTTTAAAGATCCCAATGCCCTCACCGTGTTTCTTAATTAGTCCAAAAAATATTTTTATAAGAAACCCACGATCACACACTACAACAACTCACCATGTCTGGCCCTCTTTACAACTTAAAAAAAATTATTCCATGATAAATTATTTCTTTTGTTTCATGTCAGAATTTTTGTTTTTATTCACATTTTAGTCAAATCTTATATAAAAAAATATTATTTAAATTTTAGAAAATTTATTTACAGTTTAGGAAAATTTTTGTTTAACCTCTAGAAAATTTTGTTTTGGTTAAATTTAAAAAAAAATTAAATCTTAGCAAAATTTAAATTTTATGTAAATATTTCTTGCCGAAATAGGGGTTGGTTTTCCAAAAAAAAAAAGTGTGGAACCGAGGACTTACGCTGCCAAAATAAATCACAAAAATAAACAATCAAAATTAGGTTTTTTATATATTAAGCTGCTAAGTAATTCCAGGATTACTTCCCTTTATTTTTTCCTCGAAAATGGCGGTTTTACAAATTAAATTCTTCGCTAAATTTAGTAGCTGCTTTGCAAGCGATCTCAAATCGTTGACGATAATTTTACGAGTGAAAAATTCGCGGTTTTTAAAATATATTACATTTCACAAAAATTAAAATAAATGTCAAACAAAAGAAAGGCTTAAAAACTAAAGCGCCCTCTGGATTTCAAATTCCATACCAATTCGACAAGTCGCTTCTAACAGTGGGACCTCTTTAATGCTCACGTAAACATCCCGGCCGCCTTGCAATACTGCAACAGGTCAAGACTGCAATCCACCTAAGAAATCAATCATAGAAAAAAAAGAAAAGAAATACCCCTGGAATTCAAAGTTGAGAAAATCCATTTATTATTTCCAGTTACGCAAAAACAAAAAAAAATTTAAATATGAAGAAAAATAACAAAAATCATAAAAATAATTATTCCATGGACTTGAGCTAAAAATCTCCACCATAGCCGCCAGTTCATCCACGCCATAAAAATAACTAAGAAACTAAAAAATAGTCGAAAATAAACAAATATGCAAATTAGTCTATGTATCATAGTTAAAATCCGAGACTATAAATACTCGTACAAAAATTATTGGGCACATGATCCCGATATAATATAACCGAAGATGGTAAATTGGGCTAACGGTTTACCAAATGAACCACCCATAACCCCGTTTCTGATAATACGGGGATATATATCACCACCCAGTGTTATGTTAACCGGAGCTGCTACGTGGAACTGAGGGTCAGCTAACTGCAGACCGGGAAACTCATCCATAATTCTTGCATCGACAGACTTCTGAGGTGTAAGCACATTATGTCGACGCCGGACTTCTGCATACGTCTCAACCGTTGAACTCATCCCATGGTTTCCCCGAATGCTGACCAAACACCTTTCTTTAATGCCGACACGAACGGTCTTCGTACCAAGACGGCGAGCAACTTTTGCCGACAAAATTGAGCATTCTGCGCTCGGATCAATCACCGCTCGCTCATAAATATGTCTCTCCCCGGAGACAATCCTAATCATCGCCGTCGGTCTCAACATAGTCATCTCGTTGATATGATAGACTGGTAAGGATATCGAATTTCCTGGTTCACTTCCACGACTTTTTTTCTGTGCAGAATTCCTATAGTTCCTCGAATGACTCGGAACCAACGCTTGAGACGAACTAGGTCTCGCACTTTCCCGACCATCGGACGAACGAGGTCCCCTGGCTGAGTTTTGGGACGAACTAGGTCCTCTACTCTTTGGGCGGGTCGACGAACTAGGTCCCCGTTTCAAACGCTTTATTTTATTGCTATCTTTACGGGCGGACGAACGAGGTCTCGAGCCCGGTTTATGAAGCAGTGTGTGGTGCATGTCACCACAGCGTTTACACTTCCCCATACTTTCACAAGTACGCCAGGTATGGTCGTGGCTTAGGCATCCTGCACAATACTTAAAAATTGAAACGAGTTGCATCCGTTCTTGGTACTCGACCTGGAGAAATTTCTTGCAAAAGCGCAAGGGGTGGTCCTTCAGACACACTCTGCACACAATTCTGCCGGTAGTGCGACGACCTTCAGCATATTTCTTTGGAGAGACCATGATACTATAAACAAATTATAAGTAGATATAATAGACCCTAATACGTCGGAAGAACTACAAGCTTCACGACTGGTCTTACAACTAAGCCACGCTCTGTTCTTAACTCTACAACTCTTACGTGACCATCTTTGCCTTTGTGCAATTTTACAACTCGCCCTAATCGCCATTCATTCGTCGGCAGGTTATCATCACGAATGACAACCATATCGCCGACTCCTACATCCTTTTTCATAAATTTCCATTTATTTCGTTTTTGCAAATTCTTAAGATACTCATCTTTCCACCTAGTACATAAGCGTTGGTTCAATGCCCTAACCCTTTGCCAACGATTGGTGATGGAAAGCGGTGATTCAGAAATTTCTATTTCCGGCGGTGCCAGCAAAGGCCCGCCAATTAAAAAATGGCCCGGTGTGAGAATATCTTAACATTCAAAGTTTTCCGTTAGAGGGCACAAAGGCCTAGAATTTAAACAGGCCTCCACACGCGTTAGCAAAGTAGAAAATTCTTCAAAAGTGTACTTTAACTTACCGGCAATTCTTCTAAAATGGTGCTTAAAACTTTTGACACCTGCTTCCCAAAACCTTTGAAGCTCCGACAAAATTAGTTCCATTATCCGAGTGCATCTCCTTTGGATACCCACGACGAGAAACGAACCTTGAAAACGCTGCCAAGAATGCTGGTGTCGACAAACTGCTGACCGCTTCTAAATGAATTGCCTTCGTGGCGAAACATATGAACAAACAAACATAGCCCTTCGTAATAAGGCACGCTCTACCAGTAAAATTTCGAATATCAAACGGACCTGTGAAATCAACTCCCGTTGTGGAAAAAGGACGCGTAATAACCGTACGAGCTGTGGGCAATGCTGCCATTATCTGACTCTGAGTCGCCTTTTTTGAATAGTACAAGTTTTACATCGGCCTATAACTGTCTTTATCAGATTCTTAGCGTTTCGAATATAAAACTCAGTCCGCAAAACTCTTAGCATTAACTGATTTCCTCCATGTAGCGTAATCTTGTGAAGAAAAGTAATAAAGAGATAAGCAAAACGACATTTTGATGGTAGTATAATAGGAAACCTCTCATTATACGTCAAACCCGGCGCATTCGCTAAGCGACCTCCAACCCGTATTATGCCCTTCTCATCTAAAAATGGGTTCAAGTTTAACAATTCGCTTTCCAAAACAATTTCCTTATTCGTTAATTTCATGTATTCATTCGGAAACCAAGCTTTCTGGGCCACTATTATCAACTTCTCTCTAACGGATTTAATTTCGTGCGGGGTGACATCAATCGATTCATAAACTGGCCCATTTACCTTCAGAATGCCAGAAATCCCCCTAACTACTAAGGCCATCACACGTAGGGCCCTTGGATATGAGGAAAAATTTTCCAATATATCATCGAATTTTTCAAAATAAGCGAAACAAACAATATGTGCTCGTTCTTCTTCTCTCGTACCAAAATCCTTATTCGGAGAAGTGTCCCAGCGAGCAGTAGACAACCTAAGCCATGGTGGACCATACCACCAAATACTGCTTCCAACCAAGTCTTGGGGACGAACTCCCCGGCTTATCAAATCCGCAGGGTTGTCGCTAGAATTCACATGTCTCCAACAATCCTTACCAATCTTGCCGACAATTTTCGACACACGATTAGCTACAAAAGTTGTCCATGAATTAGGAGGTTTCTGAAGCCACGCTAAAACTATTGTGGAATCACTCCAAGTATAAAACTTTGTTCTTGTCTCGTCGAAATTCAAATCTTTTTTAACCGTATCCAGCAAATCAGCTAATAAAGAAGCGCCACACAGTTCAAGCCTAGGCAACGAAATGGTTTTCAGAGGAGCGACTCTAGATTTCGCCAACAACAAGTGAGTCTGAACCGAACCGTCCTCACCCTCCAGTCTGACATAAACACAGGCGCCATACGCCTTCTCTGACGCATCTGAAAAGCCATGAACTTCCAATTTGGCAGTGGGTTTAAAGCCAACCCAACGAGTAATTTTTATCTGATCAATGTAACCGTAATCATTTAAAAACTGTTTCCATTTCAGACTACTGCTTTCCGATACAAATTCATCCCAATCGGTCTTTTCACTCCAGATCTGCTGCATCAACATTTTGGCTATAACTATGATCGGACCTAACCACCCTGCGGGATCAAAAAGCATAGCAATAGTAGATAGAACTTCCCTTTTCGTGAAATTATCTTTCAAAGAGGTCCGAACAGTTACAAAATAAAACTGATCCGTCTTAGCATTCCATCTTACGCCCAAAGTTTTAGTGGAACTAACATCCTCAATTTCTAAAAAATTTTCCCTTAACAGATGGTCAGATGGTAACCCTTGCAAAACTTGAATATCATTTGAAGTCCACTTTCTCATTGAAAACCCAGCCGATGATAATGCTAATATTAACTGGTCCCGAGCTTTTATCGCCAGTGAAACCTCATGGGCTCCTGCCAAAGCGTCATCCACATACATCATTTGCCTCAGAATTTTTGATGCTAAAGGCCATTTTTCTTCTACGTCATTCGCTAATTGTAGCAAAGTTCTAATGGCTAAGAATGGTGCACAATTTACGCCAAAGGTTACAGTCTTCAACTCAAAATCCTTTACATCTTCATTTAGGTCCCTACGAAACACTACTCGTTGATAAGCAGTCTGTTCTGGCTCCACTAGGATCTGCCGATACATTTTCTCTATGTCTCCATTAAAGACGTATCGATAAAAACGCCATCTTATAATCAAAAGCATAAGTTCATTTTGCAATACAGGACCTGAATATAGAACATCATTCAGACTCAAGCCAGAAGAGGTTCGACTTGATGCATTAAATACCACCCTAACTTTTGTCGAAGAACTCTCAGGTTTAAAAACGGCATGGTGAGGAAGATAATAAGACCTCGTTGTATCCAACACGTTTTTTCTACCTGAACCATATGAGCTAATTTTTCATATTCAGATAAAACATCGTCATTAACTGACTTTAATTTTAAATTTTTGAGCAGTGATCCCTCATTCCTTACGAATTGCCGATAAGCTCTTTCACGAGAAGATCCTAAACTCATATCGGACAGATATCGAGGCCTGAAAGGCAGCGAAACAACATAACGCCCTTCTGAGTTCCTCCTCGTGGTTTTACTGAACAAATCTTCACAATACTCATCCTCAGGAGACAACTTCGACACTTGAGGCGGTTCTTCTAACTTCCAAAAATTTTCAAGTTGTTTGTCTAGGCCAATCTCTGTGTAAAATGACACACATGTGGTAAATTCTTTAGAATTACTCTCAGATAGAGGACCTGTCAAAATCCATCCAAAAATGGTCTCTTGAGCCATCAAGTTACCTAACACATTTCGTTTTACCCCATCTCGCATAATATAAGGATAAACGTCGCCTCCTATTAGTAAATCTACCGGACCACTTTTCGAAAAATTTGGGTCAGCTAAATCGATTTCCACCAATGAGGTCAAACCAGAAATATCCATGGTTCTGTTCGGTAGTTTTCCAGTTAATTTTGGTAAAACTAAACCAGTTACCTCCAAATTAAATTGACGATTTGTGGGAGAACTTAAAACTAAAGAGCATTGCCTTTGGACTGAGCCAGCAATAGCATCATTTAACCCAGATACTCTTGCGTTGATACTCCTGACTGGTAAATTAAGGCGCCTCTGCAACTTTTCCGAAATAAACGTTGCCTGCGACCCCGAATCAATAAGTGCCCTTGCCCTAAATACTTCTCCACGAGTAATAATGTTCATGATAGCTGTCCCTAAAAGTATATGCCTTGATGTCGTAGCAAAACAGTTTTGAATGGCTGTGCCCATCGCAGCCGTTTGGCTAGTACTTGGTCCGTCTGCATACTCATCAGCTGAGGAAGATCGAGGCACTTCCCTATGCAATAATGAATTGTGCCTAAGATGGCACATCGAACAACTAAAATTGTTCTGGCAAGCGTTTACCCTATGACCGTCGCCTAAACAGTTAATACACAGGTTATGCCTTTTCACCAATACAAATCTTTCACTAGGAATCATTTTCAAAAATTTGGGGCAACTTTTTAAGGGATGCTCTTTCAAACAAGAGACACAACATTTTTTCGCCACTTTGGTCGGATACGCCCTGATTCTCCTTCCCGTATTGGCAACATTTCCAAAATTAGGACTCACGGAGGGCTTCATCTGTTCCAGACTTCGAATGTCTGAAATGGTTTCCAACGATTGAAACCTGGATGTCAAAAAATCATCCAAATCTGCCCATTGAGGAACCCCAGTCTTATTCATCACTGTCTGTTCCCATAATGATAAGGTAAGGACTGGCAATTTCGTCGAACAAAGGTATACAAAAATTGGGTCCCAATTCGAGATATCAATTTCATGCAGCCGAAGTGCTGATATTGAATTATTAATATCGCGTTGCAACCTTTTTATCTCGGTTGCCGATTCCGATTTTACCGGTACCAGATTAAACAAAACCTTCAATTGCGCGTTCACCAAAATCCTCTTATTCTCGTACCTATCTTTCAAATTTTTCCACGCACCTAAAAACCCTTCGTTAGTGAGAGGGGATTTTTTCACGATTTCCAACGCCTCACCCCGAGTGAATTGTCGTATATAAAATAACTGTTCAACGGAGGCTAAATCGGCACCGCTTATATAAACTGCCGAAACGATGGCCAAGATTGGTAATCGCCATGAAAAACCTCCATAGTGCAAGGTGGCAACTTCATTTGGTGATTTCGCGATCGGCTCTCCATCGTCGTAATAACCCCACCCGAATTAGCCGCTGATTGAGTGGAAGACATTGCTGATCTATTCACAAATGATTGTGAAATTTCGCCCATTAACGCCGCAAGCGAAATATAACCTAAGCGGCAATTCTTAAAAAGTTCTGTTGCCGCTTTGCAGTCTGTAGTCTGCAGTCTGCATCTGCATCCTCATCAACATTATTTGTTGCAAATTCCTCATAAGAGAGCTTAACTTTTTCACATAAAGATTTGAACTCCTCTTTTTGTACTTCGACCGAAAAAAATGTACGATCTTCTTGAGAGGACTCATCGGATTCCTTTTCAAAATCGAGGAAAATTTTGGCAGTCTTCTCAAATTTTACTAACTTCCCTGATTTCGGCATATTGAATTCCAAAATTATATTTAATTCAATGAAACTAAAAAAAAACAATTATTTTTTGAAAATACGAATTTTATTTCCCGTATTGTAATTAAATATCTAATACCGAAAGGAAATTACCGAAATCAAACAAATAAACAAAAATTTATCAAAACAAGAAAAGATTTCCACAAATTATTTCAAGGAACTTTTGCAAAGCTGATATACAATTGAATTTAACAAAAAACTTATACGAAGTTGCCGAAAATTTTATTTTATTAATGAAAAAATTTCAAAACTCCATCAATATAACAATAAATACTCAAGAGATTAAAAAGTGTTCACAGCACTAACCAAAACTTGATGTTAGGATTTAATATCAAAAAACAAAACTTGATCTTCTACAATTTGTTATTGGATCAATGAACGAACGAATATCAAAGGTGAAAATTCTATCAAAACAAGAATTTCTTCTACTAAAAGATCCAAAAAAATCGTTCAAAATACGATATTACGATTCAATACCGAAACCCAAAACTAAATTGTCGAAAATCCCAAATACCACAAATCTTAACTCCCCAATTGAAGTTTTAAAGGCTAATAAAGCCGATCTTTAAACAAAAATTTCAAATCGTGATCACAAATTTCGCTTCGGCCAAATAAGTCGGTACAACAGTATAAAATTCTAAATAAAATACTGTACTAACTTCAATTTCAAGTTACAATTTCCAATAGTTCGAATAATAAAACGCCAATGCAGCTAAAAAATTTTACTCCAAATGCAAAAAATTTTCCAATAGGTAATGTGAACAAAATAAAGAATATGTATCCTTTCCTCTGAAACTATACACAAAACGCACCTGTTCAATCCGGAAAAAAATTAGATTCAAACTTTAATAATGTAAAATGAATTGATTCTTTTTGAACTCTGTACTGATTTTCTCAAATTTAAGTCCAAGATGACTTAAAATATCAATAAAATATCGAATGCGTCGGACAACGAACTCACTCCTTTACAGCACCGAAAATTTCCAACAAAGTGTTAAAGATTCCACTTCCTTCTCACCTAAAGGGTTCCACGGGAGAATTTTTGCGCAATAACAAACCAAAAAAAAAAACTAATTTCCAAAAGAAGTTATTCCACCAGTTTCAGCTTTATTACAATTTCACAGAACTATATCCCTTGAATTTCAATACTGAAACTATAAATCTTTACAATGGTATATATTGAAATGAAATTATACCTTGACAGCCCTGAACATTTTAATCACGAAATTTAATTTGCATAAAAGGAGTCGTCCTCATGCACAAGCACTCGCAGAAAAAACAAAGAAAAAAAATAAAAACACAAATTTTCATTTATTGGAGAAAAAAAAAAATTACAACACAACGTACCTAGTTTCTTGCACACTGCTGTTCAACCAGACACATATACAATTCTTGAAATATGGAATTTTTGTTTTCCCTTTTATGCGACGTTCGTTATTTAAAACCAAACACATACACTTTGTCATACGTATATATACAAACGTACCGTTTGTTCTTATATATATTTTATTATATTTTTTCTTTAAAATATTATTGCGAGGTTTTTTGTTTCTCTTAGATGATTAACTTTAATATCAACAAAAATTAAGAAGAAATAAAGGCACTTTACCTTAAAATCCTTGTTGTTTTTTAATTAAGGCAGCTTGTTCCACTAACTCAATTATCCGGTTCGTTTGACCAATAAATATTTCTTGCCGAAATAGGGGTTGGTTTTCAAAAAAAAAAAAGTGTGGAACCGAGGACTTACGCTGCCAAAATAAATCACAAAAATAAACAATCATAATTAGGTTTTTTATATATTAAGCTGCTAAGTAATTCCAGGATTACTTCCCTTTATTTTTTCCTCGAAAATGGCGGTTTTACAAATTAAATTCTTCGCTAAATTTAGTAGCTGCTTTGCAAGCGATCTCAAGTCGTTGACGATAATTTTACGAGTGACAAATTCGCGGTTTTTAAAATATATTACATTTCACAAAAATTAAAATAAATGTCAAACAAAAGAAAGGCTTAAAAACTAAAGCGCCCTCTGGATTTCAAATTCCATACCAATTCGACAAGTCGCTTCTAACAGTGGGACCTCTTTAATGCTCACGTAAACATTATGTATTGGAAAAATTTTAATTTATAATTTAGCAATATTTTTAATTTTAGCAATATTTAAATTTTAGGAAAATTATTTTTTTTTTTTTTTTTAGCGAAATTATATATTTAACAGATTTTTTGTTTCATTTCTGACTGTACTTTTTCGTGTTCAATGTTTTTTTTTTTTTTAACTAATGTACTAATTATTACACCCGTCAGGTTTGCAAACCGTTATATCTTCTTGACTACGTGTAACTGTATTCTTTTTTCTCTTTAATGTAGGAAAATTTGCGTCTAGAAACTACATATTTGCATTTTAGCAAAATTCTTAATTTAGAAAAATTTTTAGGTAAAATTTATATATTGCAAAATTCTTAATTTAGAAAAATTTTTATGTAAAATTTATATATAGTAAATTTTATTAATTTAGAAAAATTTTAGTTTAAATTTATATTTAGAAAAATTCTAATTTAGAAAATTTTTAATTTAAAATTTTAATTTAGAAAAATTTTAATTTAACTTAATAGTTAGAAAAATTTTAATTTAAATATATATATAGAAAAAGTTTTTTAATTTAAATTTATATTTAGAACCATTTTATATTTTACAGAATTTTAATTAGGAGAAATTATTGTACATTTGTATAGAAAAATTAAGAAAATTTACCGTCTTATTGCTGGTGTCTGTTGAGCCGATGTAGCGCTATCGCCTGTCGCCGTTGTTGTGCAAGTACAGTTATCACAGCCAATTCGAAATAATAATATTCCACGTTTTAGCATTATTTTCGGTTACAAATAGCACCGTAATCTGGATCAGTTTTTTCATATTTCGTTTCACAAACTCCTATTTTCTTTGCTTAAGTTTAATATTCGGGTTTATGGTAATTTTTAAACAAAAAGGTTTTACATTTTACAATAGTTTATATTTTCAGTTTTACAAGGTTCAACATTAATTTTCAGTTTTGGAAATATTCAACTTTTACATCAAGATTTTCAATAATTACATCACAAGTTTTTATACCCTCCACACGTCAGTGGCAGAGGGTATATATAGGTTTGTCATTCCGTTTGTAACGCATCGAAAAACTAATTTCCGACCCCATTAAGTATATATATTCTTGATCCTTATCACAGCTTGAGTCGATATAGCAAGTCCGTCTGTACGTCTGTCCGTCTGTCTGTTGAAATCACGCTCATTCACAAAAAAAGCAATCCTACTGAATAAGGCTACAATAATATCATTTGCCATAATTCCCAGCAGGTTGGTATTGAAAATTGGCTAAATCGGGCATCATCGTGATTAGATACGAGCAAAAATATGTAGATACCTCTAAAAAACAACATAAAACCCAGTGTGTTTGTTGTATCAGTTTAGTGGTTGAACATTATAATTGTACAACAACATAAAAAAATGCCACAAAAAAATTATGCATATACATATATTAACAATACCAAGAACACAATAACATAGCTCATGTTAGTAGTATTGCCACATATTTTTTTATCGTTATCACGTTATAATAACAAAAAATCGCCAATATGAAAGAAAAAATTAAAACTAAAAACGAAAAATGGAAAATGAAAAATGGAAAATGAAAATAGAAAATGGAAAATGGAGAATGGAAAATGGAAAATGAAAAACAGAAAATGGAAAATGTAAAATGTAAAATGTAAAATGTAAAATGTAAAATGTAATATGTAAAATGTAAAATGTAAAATGTAAAATGTAAAATGTAAAATGTAAAATGTAAAATGTAAAATATAAAATGTAAAATGTAAAATGCAAAATGTAAAATGTAAAATGTAAAATGTAAAATGTAAAATGTAAAATGTAAAATGTAAAATGTAAAATGTAAAATGTAAAATGTAAAATGTAAAATGTAAAATGTAAAATGTAAAATGTAAAATGTAAAATGTAAAATGTAAAATGTAAAATGTAAAATGTAAAATGTAAAATGTAAAATGTAAAATGTAAAATGTAAAATGTAAAATGTAAAATGTAAAATGTAAAACGTAAAATGTAAAATGTAAAATCAAAAATGTAAAATGTAAAACGTAAAATGTAAAATGTAAAATGTAAAATGTAAAATGTAAAATGAAAATGTAAAATGTAAAATGTAAAATGTAAAATGTAAAATGTAAAATGTAAAATGTAAAATGTAAAATGTAAAATGTAAAATGTAAAATGTAAAATGTAAAATGTAAAATGTAAAATGTAAAATGTAAAATGTAAAATGTAAAATGTAAAATGTAAAATGTAAAATGTAAAATGTAAAATGTAAAATGTAAAATGTAAAATGTAAAATGTAAAATGTAAAATGTAAAATGTAAAATGTAAAATGTAAAATGTAAAATGTAAAATGTAAAATGTAAAATGTAAAATGTAAAATGTAAAATGTAAAATGTAAAATGTAAAATGTAAAATGCAAAATGTAAAATGTAAAATGTAAAATGTAAAATGTAAAATGTCAAATGTAAAATGTAAAATGTAAAATGTAAAATGTAAAATGTAAAATGTAAAATGTAAAATGTAAAATGTAAAATGTAAAATGTAAAATGTAAAATGTAAAATGTAAAATGTAAAATGTAAAATGTAAAATGTAAAATGTAAAATGTAAAATGTAAAATGTAAAATGTAAAATGTAAAATGTAAAATGTAAAATGTAAAATGTAAAATGTAAAATGTAAAATGTAAAATGTAAAATGTAAAATGTAAAATGTAAAATGTAAAACGTAAAATGTAAAATGTAAAATCAAAAATGTAAAATGTAAAACGTAAAATGTAAAATGTAAAATGTAAAATGTAAAATGTAAAATGTAAAATGAAAATGTAAAATGTAAAATGTAAAATGTAAAATGTAGAATGTAAAATGTAAAATGTAAAATGTAAAATGTAAAATGTAAAATGTAAAATGTATAATGTAAAATGTAAAATGTAAAATGTAAAATGTAAAATGTAAAATGTAAAATGTAAAATGTAAAATGTAAAATGTAAAATGTAAAATGTAAAATGTAAAATGTAAAATGTAAAATGTAAAATGCAAAATGTTAAATGTAAAATGTAAAATGTAAAATGTAAAATGTAAAATGTAAAATGTAAAATGTAAAATGTAAAATGTAAAATGTAAAATGTAAAATGTAAAATGTAAAATGTAAAATGTAAAATGTAAAATGTAAAATGTAAAATGTAAAATGTAAAATGTAAAATGTAAAATGTAAAATGTAAAATGTAAAATGTAAAATGTAAAATGTAAAATGTAAAATGTAAAATGTAAAATGTAAAATATAAAATGTAAAATGTAAAATGTAAAATGTAAAATGTAAAATGTAAAATGTAAAATGTAAAACGGAATATGTAAAATATAAAATGTAAAATGTAAAATGTAGAATGTAAAATGTAAAATGTAAAATGTAAAATGTAAAATGTAAAATGTAAAATGTAAAATGTAAAATGTAAAATGTAAAATGTAAAATGTAAAATGTAAAATGTAAAATGTAAAATGTAAAATGTAAAATGTAAAATGTAAAATGTAAAATGTAAAATGTAAAATGTAAAATGTAAAATGTAAAATGTAAAATGTAAAATGTAAAATGTAAAATGTAAAATGTAAAATGTAAAATGTAAAATGTAAAATGTAAAATGTAAAATGTAAAATGTAAAATGTAAAATGTAAAATGTAAAATGTAAAATGTAAAATGTAAAATGTAAAATGTAAAATGTAAAATGTAAAATGTAAAATGTAAAATGTAAAATGTAAAATGTAAACTGTAAAATGTAAAATGTAAAATGAAAAATGGAAAATGGAAAATGAAAAAAGAAAATTGAAAAATAAAAATTAAAAATGGAAAATGAAAAATGGAAAATAGAAAATGAAAAATGGAAAATGAAAAATGGAAAATGAAAAACGGAAAATGGAAAATGGAAAATGAAAATTGAAAATTGAAAAATGAAAAATGGAAAATGAAAATTGAAAAATGGAAAATGGTAAGTGGAAAATGGAAAACGAGAACTGAAATATGAAAAATGGAAAATCAAAAATGGAAAATGAAAATTGCAAAATGAAAAATGGAAAATGGAAAAAGAAAATTGAAAAATGAAAAATGCAAAATGGAAAATGGAAATTGAATATTGAAAAATTAAAAGTGAAAAATGGAAAATGAAAATGGAAAATGAAAAATGGAAAATGAAAATTGAAAAATGAAAAATGAAAAATGGAAAATGAAAATTGAAAATTGAAAAATTAAAAATGGAAAATGGAAAATGAAATATCAAAAATGTAAATTGTAAAATGAAAATTGAAAAATGGAAAATGAAAATTAAAACATGGAAAATGGAAAATGAGAATTGAAAAATGGAAAATGGAAAATTGAAAAATGAAGAATGGAAAATGGAATATGAAAATTGAAAAATGAAAAATGGAAAATGGAAAATGAAAAACGAAAATTGAAAAATGAAAAACGGAAAATGGAAAATGAAAAATGGAAAATGAAAAATAAAAAATGAAAAATGGAAAATGAAAACTGAAAAATGAAAAATGAAAATTGAAAAATGGAAAATGAAAAATGGAAAATGAAAACTGAAAAATGAAAAATGAAAATTGAAAAATGGAAAATGGAAAATGAAAAATGAAAATTGAAAAATTAAAAATGGAAATTGGAAAATGGAAAATGGAACATGAAAATTGAAAAATGAAAAATTAAAAATGGAAAACGCAAAATGGAAAATGAAAATTGAAAAATGGAAAATGAAAAATTGAAAATGAAAATTGAAAAATTAAAAATTGAAAATGAACAAGTAAGAAAATTATAGTCGGTCTAGACCGACTATATGATACCCTATACCATGCGTTTAGAAACCCTATCTCTTAGGCCCAACTAACTGGATATAGAAAATAAGCAAAAACCAAATTTGAGTGGGATTTTTATTAATTTTTTTGGCTACAGATATGAAAAAGTTCATATCGGATGCTATATCTATATGGGGACTAGGTCCAAAAATGGACCAATCCTGATCATGTTTGGTAAAGTCTCTTGTATTTTGCAAAAATATATACAAACAAAATTTGAGAAGAATCAGTGCAATATTTTTGTTTTTAATAGATTTAAGTGGAGTTCGGGAAGCAGTCTATATGGGGCCAAAGGGATCATTTTTGGACTACTCATTATTGGATGTAATGCACGCATACAAACCCAATTTGAGTAAGATCTATATGACAATTTGGATCTTATGGCAATTTATGTCGATTTCATAGGGGTAATTTGTATGGGGGCTAGGTCTGAACATGGACCGATTCTCACCAATTTCAACAGCGTTCATCCCATGGCCGATAAAAGCTTATATACCAAATTTCATCAAAATATATTCATATTTGCGACCTGCAGTTTGATTACAAGCTTTACATGGACACACGGACGGACGGATGGACGGACGGACGGACATTGTTAAATCAACTCAAAAAGTTATTCTGATTCGATCGGTATAATTAAAGATGGGTCTAGGTCAAATATTTTTGGTTGTTACAAACAGCAGCACAAAGTCATTATACCCAAACCACATAGTGGTATAGGGTATAAAAATGGAAAATGAAAATTGAAAAATGGAAAATGGAAAATTGAAAATGAAAATTGAAAAATAGGAAATGGAAAATGAAAATTGAATATTGAAAATTGAAAAATTCAAAATGGAAAATGAAAATTGAAAAATTAAAAATGGAAATTGGAAAATGAAAATTGAAAAATGAATAACGAAAAATGGAAAATGGAAAATGGAAAACACAAAAATTAAATATTAAAAATTAAAAATTAAAAACTTAAAACTGAAAATTAAAAATTAAAAATTAAAAATTAAAAGTTAAAAATTAAAAATTAAAAATTAAAAATTAAAAATTAAAAATTAAAAATTAAAAATTAAAAATTAAAAATTAAAAATTAAAAATTAAAAATTAAAAATTAAAAATTAAAAATTAAAAATTAAAAATTAAAAATTAAAAATTAAAAATTAAAAATTAAAAATTAAAAATTAAAAATTAAAAATTAAAAACCAAAAATTAAAAATTAAAGATTAAAAATTAAAATTTAAAAATTAAAAATTAAAAACTAAAAATCAAAAATTAAAAATTAAAAACTAAAATTAAAGACTCAGGTGGAGGGTATCAAAAAATTCGGCACAGCCGAATTTAACACTCTTACTTGTTTTTTTTTTCTTGTTTTTGCATATATTATATACTTTACAATATTTTCAGTTTAACTCTTGTAATTTATTATTTTGATTTTAAAGACCACAATTAAATTTTCAATTTATTTATTCAAAAAAATTTAAGGCTATAGAACACTTTCACGACACCAGCTTCCCTTGAAAACCAAAAACTGAATGCCACGTTTTGCCAAAATTTCGTCATTATATTTATTTTGCAAATCTGACCTACGCCAATTTTATGTATCTATTTACGAAGGAAAACTTGTTTAACAACAATAAAAAAAAATATCCATTCAGCAAATGTTCCCAAAGTTAAATAATAATAGTTGCAGTGATCTCTCAGCTACGCTATTATACATACGAAAGTGGGTGTGTCTAAAAAAAACGAAAGCTCTATAAAGATATTTAGACAAAGAAAGCAAATAATAAGTTTAAAGTTGTGGGTCCTGCAAGTCAATCCAAAACTGTTAAAGAGTACCATATTAATTTGCTGACTTTAGTAAATAATGGTAACTATCATTACTCTCTAATAAAAGATATGCAGATATTGGTGAAAACGCAATTTGTTAATTCTAATACTCCCGGGCAATTTTGTGACTTATGTCAAAATTTTTATTTCATTAACTTCGTGCGCCACAAAACGGAATGTTCAAAAGTAACAACAACATACCCAAAGCAAGGTTCAATCTGTACTTTTACCTGTATACAACAAAACAAGAGGGAAAGGAACTACAGTAATTCAAAACCACAAAGCGTGTGCAGTAGCATACTATATAAAACATACGCATAATGGCGAATTAGATGAATATTATTCATTTGAAGGTATGTTTTTATTCAGTCTTAAATATTTATTCCGTATTAAGTTATATACTCTTTTTCAGGAAAAACATGTGTACGAGAATTTTTGGATCATCTTTACAATAGAATACAGTGATTTCAATGACAAAAAAGTTTTTAGACGGGAATAAAATAAAATACACATTAAATTTTGTAGATTCGAACAGGTTTTTAAATTCCAGTATAGAAAAGTTGGCAAGCTATTTAAATAAAGAAGATTTTGAGATACTCAAAAAGAAATACCCAAAAGAAGAACATTTCGAAGTTATGAATAGAAAAGGCGTTTTCCCGTATGACTATGTTGATAGTTTAGAAAAACTAAATGAGCAGTCTTTACCCAACAGAGAGCATTTTTATAATAATTTAGATGACAGGGAGTGTTCTGAGGAAGACTATACTTTTGCTACAAAGGTTTGGAATGTATTTGAATGTAGTACTCTTAAAGGCTACATGTTATTGTATCTTAGGAGCGATGTTTTTATTTTGTCGGATATTTTTGAGAATTTCAGATCAGTTTGTAAGAAAATTTAGGGTTTAGATCCATGTAATTATGTTACCGCTCCTTTTTTGTCATGGGATGCTATACTCAAATATACAAATGTAAAAATGGAATTAATAAGTGATCCTGAAATACATTCATTCCTCAAAACTTCCATTCGAGGACGAATTACGCAGTGCACTTATAGACTTTCGAAGGCTAACAATAAGGACATGAATGAATATGATTCTGCTAAAGACGAAAATTACTTAGCATATATAGATGCTAATAACTTGTATGGTTGGGCCATGTCACAAAAACTCTCCATTTCAGATTTTTCGTTTTTATCTCATGACGAAGTTGAAAATTTCAAAGTAAGCGAATATAGTGATGAATCTACTTACGGATATATTCTAGAAGTTGATCTTGAATATCCCAACTTAATTCATAATTCTCATAACTATCTTCCATTTTGTGCGCAAAATAAAATACCACCTGGAGGAAAACTCCCCAAATTAATAGCTGATCTCACTGATCAAAAAGATTATAAAATTCATATGAAGAACCTAAAATTGTGTTTAGAACAGGGATTAATACTTTGTTTTATTTTTTTATTTTACAAATAATTCAATATAATTAAATATAATAAGAATAATAAAGCCTCAGCGCCAATTAGGCATTATTGAGGCAAGTTGGCAATTATAATACGTATCATTGACATTATTTATTATAAGTGATATTATAAAAAGTATTTAAAATTATGTATAATAATATTTGAACATTTTGAGATCAGGGTGCTTACATCAGAAGTTCTTCTATATTGGCTAATAAATACTACTTTAACGATATTTTAAAAGTTGAAATTCTATTAACTGTTTTAAGATTTTGTGGTAAATT
Organism: Cordilura impudica; assembly: GCA_963682025.1. Lineage (NCBI taxonomy): Eukaryota > Metazoa > Arthropoda > Insecta > Diptera > Scathophagidae > Cordilura > Cordilura impudica. The sequence continues at coordinate 18,599,540 of OY821522.1, read as the reverse complement.
ATTGTATTCACGACTACCCATAAACTCCACACGTTGCTTGGTTGTTTCCAACCTACATCGGGATACTGCTAAATTTCCATTGCTTCTGGTATTGATTGAATGTTGAATCCGTGTAAACTTTATTGTGTGATGTCCAATATTGTGTAAACATTTGAAGACATATAATAATAGTTGTTTTTTGTAAATACCATATATTGGTAAAATGGATTTGAATTTATCAACATAGAGTGAAATAGTTGGATAAGTCATAGGAAGATTGCAAATAGTTTTCAAAGCTTTATTTTGTATCCGCTGAAGAGACTTCAGGTCGTTACTTTTTTTATATCCGTATAAAATGGCTAAATAATTCAAGTGGGTCTGAATCAAAGAATTATAGATTAAAATTTTGGTATCTGTATCAAGTTTGTTTTTAAATTTATATAATAAGCCAATACCTTGGGCTGTTTTCATCTGTAGATATTGTATTTGACTGTTCCATCCCAGATTGTTCTGTAGATTAATACCTAGGTACTTAATAGAACCAACTTCGACAATTTCCGTGCCATCAACCAAAACCGTAAAACTATCACTGTTACGGCAACTCAGCTTAAATCTTAGTAATTGTGTTTTATTTGAATTCAGTACAAGTTTGTTTATCTTCATATACTCACAGATTAAAGCTGCGTCTCGTTCCATATATGCTTTGACTGCTGTTTCGTGCTTGTATGGATAAAAAACACTTATGTCATCAGCATACATAAAAAGCTTTCCGGACAAACCAAGGTTTTTTAAATCATTTATAAAAATTGTAAATAATAATGGCCCCAGTACACTGCCCTGGGGTACGCCGCACTCAATCGTATGAAACGAACTTCTAAGATTGCCTATTTGAACAAATTGTTTGCGATTAGTTAGATAACTTTGCATAAGCAATAGATCACTTCCAAAGAAACCATAGTATTTAAGTTTTTGTAGCAAAATATCGTGGTCAATGAGATCGAAAGCTTTAGTTAAATCATAAAAAATACCGGCTACACCGCTATAACCGTCGTCTAATCCTTTACAAATATAATTAACAATATTAACAACGGCTTCCTCTGTTCCACATCCTTTTCGAAATCCATATTGAAAGTCATGAAGTAGGTTATTGTTCTGCATAAAATTTGAAATCTGATTAAATAAAATCCGTTCGAATATGTTATCGATTACAGATAATACAGCAATAGGTCTATACTGGTCCGTTGTTGTAGCATTATTCACTTTCGGAATAGGTACTACCTTATGAAATTTTAAGATATTTGGAAATATGCTCAGGCTTATCATTCCATTGCAAATATTCATAAGATGTGGTGTGAACTTGTACTTGTAAAGATAAATAAAATTTTAAAATTCAAACAAAGTTTTTGGTTAGAACCCTATATAAGCTTAAACACAAATCACCGTAAAACATCAAAAAATGAATTTGAAAAGAATTTTTTAAATTAATGAATAATGCTGTATACGGTAAAACGATGGAAAATGTAGAAAAGCGTCGTGATGTGAGATTAGTTACTAATTATGACAATCGCAGAAATTCCGAAGGGTGCAGAGCTCTTATAGCTAAACCCAGCTTTTCTGGTATAGACGTATTTGATAATGGACTGTATGGTATAGAATTGAACAAATTATAGGTACATCATGACAAGCCAATATAAATAGGTGTAACAGTATTAGAACTCTCAAAATATTTAATGTATGATTTTTATTACAATTTTTTGGTTAAAGAAGATAAAAATCTTAAATGTATCTACATGGACACTGATTCGTTCATTATATCCTCCGAAAAAGACATTTACGAAATTATTAAAAACAATAGTGATAAATTTGACACTTCAGAATATAAACCCGAAAATGTTTATGGGATTATGTTTTTGAACAAAAAAGTTCTGGGTTTAATGAAAGACGAAAATTCAGGTAAAATTATGAGAGAATTTGCAGGTCTGAAAGCAAAAGCATACGCTTACAGGGTAGAAGATCATCAAAATTACACCAAAACTATAAAAAAAGTAAAAGAGTAAAAAAATCAGTTGTTAAAAAATTAGAACTCCGTAATTATCAAGAATCTATAATAGAGAGAAAAACATTTTATGGTGAACAAAGCGTTATTCGCAGTAGATCCCATAATTTATATACGGAAATTGTAAATAAAACAAGTTTAAACTATAAGGATGATAAGAGATATGTTTTACCTAATAATGTGGTTACATTAGCTTGGGGACATTATAAAATAAGTGATGTAGTTTTGTAAGTTTAGTTTTATTTCCAACAAAATATTGTACTTTTCATTTAAATAAAAACAAAAAACATGGAAACAATTTGTTTTATTTCATATACATATAATTTATTTATTCTTTTTTGAACATTGCCATTTATTAACTTTATTGTCTTCCACTTTTTTCGTTGCTACCACAGTAGTTACAATATTTTAGTTTTTCATACTTGACTTCAGAATTTTTAAAAATGCGACCCATTTAGCTTAATACAGTTGTATGGTACCTTCCTAAATGATTTTATTCAATTAAAATTAATTTAACAACATATTCTCCTTTTATACTTTTCAATACTATTTGTTATTTTAATAATTTATTTTTATTTATCCAAGAGTTATGAGATTCATCAAAACCTAACCATTTGACAAAGAGTTTCTTTCCCCTTCTTTTTAAAACTTTTTCAATCAGAAAATCATCTCTCTGTTGGGTAAAGACTGCTCATTTAGTTTTTCTAAACTATCAACATAGTCATACGGGAAAACGCCTTTTCTATTCATAACTTCGAAATGTTGTTCTTTTGGGTATTTCTTTTTGAGTATCTTAAAATCTTCTCTATTTAAGTAGCTTGCCAACTTTTCTATACTGGAATTTAAAAACCTGTTCGAATCTACAAAATTTAATGTGTATTTTATTTTATTCCCGTCTAAAAACTTTTTTGTCATTGAAATCACTGTATTCTATTGTAAAGATGATCCAAAAATTCTCGTATACATGTTTTTCCTGAAAAAGAGTATATAACTTAATACGGAATAAATATTTAAGACTGAATAAAAACATACCTTCAAATGAATAATATTCATCTAATTCGCCATTATGCGTATGTTTTATATAGTATGCTACTGCACACGCTTTGTGGTTTTGAATTACTGTAGTTCCTTTCCCTCTTGTTTTGTTGTATACAGGTAAAAGTACAGATTGAACCTTGCTTTGGGTATGTTGTTGTTACTTTTGAACATTCCGTTTTGTGGCGCACGAAGTTAGTGAAATAAAAATGTTGACATAAGTCACAACATTGCCCGGGAGTATTAGAATTAACAAATTGCGTTTTCACCAATCTCTGCATATCTTTTATTAGAGAGTAATGATAGTTACCATTATTTACTAAAGTCAGCAAATTAATATGGTACTTGTTTCCGTAGAAATGGAAAGAAAATAAACACAAAGGTTTTTATATTTAAAATAGGAAAAATCCTACGATTTTTATTTATGTAAAATATTGCCTTATACACGATTATAAAAATTTTGGATTTTGCATGTAAAGCAAACGATGGTTGATCAACGAGTAATATTAATAAGTGGTAAAACTAAAAAAGGACCGGGCGACAAACAACGTTTAGAATACCGTTATCGGTTTACTAGTTAGAATCTATGTAAATACTCCATACAATGTTGTATTTAAAGGGGAGCAAAATTGATTCTAACTAGTATTAACCCAAAGAGGGTCGTTGGTACCTAAACATTGCCGGCCAACTTGCAACACAAAGGGGTGTTGCAACAAAAGGTAAATCCAAGGTTCAAATAAGTATAAATAAATATATATATATTTATTTTTTTTTTTTTTCAAAAAACACTTATAACTATTAGGCCAGTAAGGACCCCGTCGATATGTAACAATGGTAACGTAAATTGGGCCAAAAAAAGGACCCCGTAGATATGCAAATGACGGAAGTCAAATTATAAAGTTGGCCAAAAAGGACCACGTAGATATGCAGTATAGTTAGTATGGCGACGAGCCAGATATCACCCAACCAAATATGGTGTATTGCGCCATAGGAAGTCCCGGGTTTGAATAGATTCGCCCTTTAAGAATCTGCGGATTAACTTCCGGACCCAAAACTAACGCTACCCGTCCGGATAGATAAAAAGTAGGGTCTGCTAGCTGGAACCCTTCAAAATGCTCCTTTATAGCATCCGAAATTGACTCCGAAGGAGTCTTCACCCCCCTCATCTCCCTTACCCGAGCGGTCACCGTGATTTCCCGTGCCCGATCGAACCGAGATCCGATTCTGAGGCGGCAAAACATTTTGTCGTCAATCCTCGAAACGGACAGACGCAAGTTCCGCGCCAGAGACTCGCACATGTAGCTGCCACTACAGCAGGAGTCTAAAACCGCTCTTACCGATATGGTTTTCCCAGGAACTATCAGATTGACCTGGAGAGTAGGAGAAACAGTCACCATATGCCTTATAGGTAGTGACGGACCGGCTGACTGTTTTGGACGACGTTCACTTTGATGAACAATCTTTTTCTTTTGAGAGGCAGACGGACGAGAATGGACTGAATGTAGCAGGGAGTTGTGATCTCCCTGACAGAAACGACACTTCGAAGTGCTAGGACACGAATTTGCCATATGAGTTCCAGCCAAACATTTTGAGCAATAGCGATGGAGTATCACCATGCGCAGACGCCGATCCGAACTCATACCCCGAAAGATATTACAGAAGCGTAATGGGTGATGACGTTGACAAACACGACAGACACGTGCCTGCCGATCCTGAACCGCGTTAGACGAGGAAGTTTTATTCAAACCCGAGGCTTCCACAACACTCAAATTAGGTTCAAACGTGGACGGTTGTGACGATATAACGTTCGAAGAAGGTGTAGCAGCTGGAGCAGGTGCAACAGGTATTTCCTCAACAGCCGGAGCAACCGCAGGAACGGGAAGTAGAGCTGGTAATGAAATTTCTGAAGGTACAGACTCAGTAACAGGGTCAGCGACCTCCATTGCCTCTTCAAAATCGAGGAGCTCATCTTCAGATAAGTTTGGTACGGCGTCTATATTGCTAGGAAATAATATACGTTAAGAAAATGCGAAAAATTATAAAATTAATTGGTCAGACTGACCAGATTGGTAATAGGTCGTTTTACAACCCCGTTAGCCGTGCGCACATCCGCGACCCTAACATGTCCATCCCTGCCGACATAAACTTTAACAACTATGCCCAACCGCCATGCAGTCGATGGTAGTTGTTCATGTCTAACCACGACTAAATCATCTACCTGTATATCGCGTTCCGGAAACTTCCACTTGTACCGTTTATGCAAACTACCCAAATATTCTTCCTTCCATCGGCGGCAAAAATGCTGAGTTAGGGCTTTCATCTTCCGAAACCGATTAATTATACTGATTGGTGAATCAGTAATCGCGGCCTCCGAAGGAGCAAGTATTGGCGAACCTATCAAAAAATGACCAGGTGTCAGCGCGACAGGCTCCGTGGGATTTTCTGTCATCGGACAAAGAGGACGCGAATTCAAACAAGCCTCTATTCTGGCGAGAACTGTAGAAAGTTCTTCAAACGTAAATTTCAAACCTTGGGCTTCCTTTCGAAAGTGAAGCTTGAAACTTTTCACCCCAGCTTCCCACAGACCTCATTCGGTGTTTTACTCTTGAATTGATCAGACGTGTTTTTAAGCAGTGCGGTTAAGTCAAAGTGAAAAGTGAATAAGTAGAAGACAGTGACTTTAATATTTTGGTTTGTTGTTGGAAATAAGACAGTGACTTTAATATTGTGGTTTGTTGTTGTTTAGGGTGCTCCGCTGAACAACATAGAATTTGGTGTCTCAAATTCTCCGGCCAAAAGTGTGGTTAAACACGAAGTAAAGAAACGCTCTAGCGGTGAATAGTCGGACAATAAGTGTGTTTGCTAGTGTCGGTACGGTTAGTGTCGCGGCTACTACCGCTGTAGTTAGCTCGTACATCGGCTAGTAGGTGGCGTTAGTAACTTAGAATTATAAAGTGTACGCAACCGTTGTCTGTCCTTCCGTTCGGTTTCGCAAAAGTCTAAGTGTCCGTCCTTCCGTCGGTTTGTCCGTCTTTCCGTCGGTTTGTCCGTCTTTCCGTTTGACGAGTAAGTTGCTATTGTTGGTGCTATACAAGGTCAGTACTTTTTTGCATTTATTTAAAATTTGGATGCCGCCTGCGAGCCGGAAGAGGGGTGTTAAGCCGAAAGGCGACGCCTCTGATATGGCCACGATGGATGGGTGTGGTGCAGGTTTGCCCCCGGCTGGTGGAAGTCTTCTCCGCCACACCGAGAGCGAACTATCGAGCACGGAGATGGAGGAGGTGGTGAAGCGGGTGAAGGTTGTGTCGCCGAAGAAGCCATTGTCACCCAGGTTTCGGCGTCCTGCTGGTGTTGCTTGTGGTGTTGCTGTTGGTGAAGCTGCTGGTGATTTGGCTGCGGAGTCAGGGGAGGTCGTGGCAGAAGCAATGAGCGACAAAACGTCAGGTACCAACACGAGGAAGACGCGTGACCGTATGAGGGCCCGGCCAGCACGTGAAGCTGGCATAGTTGGCAAGATGAAGGGCGTAAGTGCTGATCTGCTGGAGTTGGTCATGGCCGATGGTGTTGATGCGCGGCTTGCCAAGGCGGTCATGGGTCACGTAGGCGATTTTGAACAACTCCTGTTCGGTTTAATCTCCGAGAACGAGCGGCTGAAGGGGCGTTTGGAGGTATATGAAGGCGGAAGGGTTGTCGGAGTGCAGCCAGCGGCTTCGAAGGCTCCCATGAGGGCCCAGATGGCGGTTAGGCGTGCTAACGTAAATATTGGTGTTTCTGATGGTGGTTTGTCTGGTGGTGTGTCTGGTAGTGTTGCTGTGGTGCCCAAGCCGGTGGAAAATTGGTCCGTTGTGGTGAAGGGGAAGAAGGGCGTCACCTCTAAGGAAGTAGTTGAGAAGGTGCAGAAGGAGGTTGGCCCCACCCTTGGGGTACGTGTCCACGCACTACGGCCTATGCGCGATGGCGGAGCGGTCATTCGGACCCCGTCGGTAGCAGAAAGGGAGAGAGTGATGAAGAACGCTAAGTTCGGTGAGGTTGGGTTGGAGGTGTCGGTGAGAGACAAGCTCGGACCGAAGGTCGTCGTGCAGCGGGTTCATCCGGAAATCACTCCGGATGAATTTATGAACGAGCTGTACGTGAAGAACCTTAAGGAAAGGATGTCCGAGGAAGTTTTTAAGAGGAGCGTTCGCTTGTGTCCAGCCCGTGGAAGGCAAATGGCGGCCCGGTTAATGTTGTCCTGGAGGGCAACGCTCAGGCTATGGAGCTGCTGACCGATGTCGGAAGATGCTATATTAACTGGTTTTCGTTTGCGGTGCGACATCACGATGCTGTTCCGTGCTGCTACAGGTGCTTAGGGTTCGACCATATGATTAGGGACTGTCGAATGCCTTATGAGGTTTGTCGCCTATGCGGTACCGCCGGCCATAAAGCCTCACGGTGCGAAAATGAGATCAGATGTCGGAATTGCGCATTTAAGGGACTCCCGGCAGGGCATCTTATGATGTCCGCGGCCTGTCCCGTCTACAGCGCAATAGTTGCTAGAGCGAACGCACGCCATTAAAATGGAGGGAACAGATATAAAAATTTTGCAGCTTAACTGTCAGCGGTCATACTCCGTGATCTGCGAGCTAGGTCAGGCGATGTGTAACCTGGGCGCGAGTTTTGCCCTAGTGCAGGAGCCGTATATTACGGATGGTTGCATCAGGGGTTTACCTGGGGGTATGCGCGCGTTTACCGACGACAGTGGTAGCGCCGCTATTGTTGTTAGGGATAGGGACGTGGACTGTACCGTCATTAGTAGGAGTGTTTGGGGAATCTGCGTTAGTGTAGAAGGGGGTTTTGGTAGAATGTTACTGACGAGCATCTACTGTAGGTTCGGAACGCCTCTTGAACCCTATTTGGGGTACATGGATTCGGTACTACTACTGGATAGTAGCTCACCTATAATCCTAGCTCTAGACGCAAACGCATGCTCTCCCATGTGGTTCTCCAAGATGAGCAGAAATGCTTCTGCTCATCCGAACTACATGCGAGGTGTTATGCTTAGTGAATGGCTGGTCACGAAGCGGCTCATTGTTCTCAATGAGCCTAGTGAGATGTACACCTTTGACGGTCCAGGAGGTTGTAGTGACATTGACGTGACGTTAGGTAATGGGAGGGTAGCTTCAGAGTTTGACATTAGTTGGAAGATTAGGGATGACTTTGGGGTGAGTGACCATAGCCTCATTGAGGTTGTGGTCTCTCATCATCGGGCTACGAACGGGACGGATATGCCACGCAGGTTGCGACTACATGACGTCAATTGGGACATCTACGCTGATGCCTTTAGGGGCACAGCGCTGGATGTGCCAATTGCAGAATTTAGGGCTTGGATAATAGACAGTCAAGTCGACCAGAAAGATCAATGGATGTCCACAGTGAACGACACTCTTCTGGGTCGTTGTCGCCAGACTCGACACAGAGGAGTTAAATGGTGGTCTCGGGAGCTGGATATGATGCGGAGGAATGTCCGACGCCTGAGGAAGCGATTCCAAAGGGGAAGGCGTTCCAATGCTGAAGATCTTGCTCAGCGTAAAGTTGACTATCTGGCCGCCTTGAGGACGTACAAAGACGAGATTGTTCGTGTCAAGGAGGAGGATTGGAGGACTTTTGTGCAGGACAGCAGAAATGACCCTTGGGGTCAGGCCTATCGTATAGTCCGGGGTAGACGGAAACAGACGGACTTGACCGGTCTTTGTATAAGTGGAGTGACTTTACTGACGTGGAGACAGTGCACTAGCGCTTTACTTGAGGCACTTTTTCCAGGGGCTGAACCGGCTGTCCATCCTCTCTATGAGGCGGTGGATGGCCCTCCGCCACTGGAAAGACTAGAAGTAGATGTTAGCATGTGCCGAGTCAAGTGTAGAAAGTCTCCGGGTTTGGATGGTATGACTGGAGAGATGTGTAAAAGCATCTGGAAGGCCATACCGGAATACCTGGAGGCAATCTACAGGAGGTGCATTAGTGAGGGGTACTTCCCTGGGGCTTGGAAGCAAGCCAAAGTTGTGGTGCTCCTGAAGTCTCCCAATAGAGTGAGGAGCGATCCTCGCTCTTATCGGGGCATAAGCCTTCTCCCAGTACTTGGAAAAGTGCTGGAGAGGATTATGGTCAACAGACTGAAGGAATCCTACAATGAGGTTGCTTCTGAGTTTCAGTTCGGTTTTAAAGAAGGGAAATCCGTGGAGGATGCTTGGCATCATGTCCGTAATTGTGTGACTGACTGTCCGAACAAATATGTCCTTGGCATATTTGTTGACTTTAAAGGTGCGTTTGATTACCTCTCGTGGGATAGGGTACTGGATAGACTACGGACAGTAGGTTGTAGAGAGCTTTCCTTATGGCAAAGCTATTTTAATAGCAGGAAAGTTGTTGCGGTAGGAGCCAACGATACTGTTTGTAGGGAGGTTGTTAGGGGCTGCCCGCAAGGGTCCATCTGCGGTCCATTTATTTGGAACCTAATGATGGATCCCTTGTTAAGGTCCCTAAGGACAACCCACCAACTTTGTGCTTACGCGGATGACTTGCTCATCTTAATCGAAGGTCAGTCTCGTGCTGAACTGGAGAGAAAAGGTGAGGGGGCCATGCGTGAAATCAATGAGTGGGGGAACAGTGTCTGTGTTGAGGTGTCAAGGGAAAAGACCGTTTCCATGCTGCTTAAAGGCAGCTTATCGCAGGCTCGCCCACCTGTAGTTCGATCTGGCAATGCCAGCATTCGATACGTGACTCAGGTTAGGTATTTGGGCATAACCATGGGCGAAAGAATGAACTTTCTAGTTCATCTTTCGACACTTAAGGACAAGTTGACGACAGTTGTGGGAGGAGTCAGACGCATCCTCAGGAATGACTGGGGTTTTAGCAGGAGAGCTGTCCGTACCATATATAGTGATCTGTTTGTTGCTTGTGCAACATTCGGCTCGTCTGTATGGTACGGCACCGCTCTGTCTGCTATGGGCAAGAAACGAATCTTGTCTTGTCAGAGAGTGGCAATGCTGGCTTGCATGCCAGTTTGTCACACAGTTTCGACAGATGCTCTTCAAGTTTTGTTAGGTGCACCTCCCCTTGACTTGGAGGTGGTACGTCGTGGTATTATTTTCAAGGTCAAGAAGGGACTGCCACTATCAGGGCATGATTGGATAACTTCGACTGAAATCGCTGATTTAGACTTGAGGCAGGTGAAACTCCTGCTGGACGAGCATCTTCTTGCAAGATGGCGTTCACGTTGGACTGAGACGGATAAGGGCCGAACAACGTACGAGTTTATTAAGGACGTGACCTTCGTTAGAGACCGCCCGGACTTTGGCTTCGGCCTTAGCCTGGGCTTTTTACTGACTGGGCATGGCTCCTTGAATGCTTTTCTGCATAAGAGGGGCCTGTCCGATACGCCGGACTGTAGGTGTGGGGAAGGGCCGGAGGACGTCGTACATGTTTTGACCGGGTGTTCACTTTATAGTGATATTAGGAATTTGGATAGGATGGGGATTTTACGGACGGCGATGGGATGGGATTTGAGTAGGGCATTAGAGGACGGGCGGACTGTTAGGAATTTAGGTGAATACGCAAGGGGCGTATTCAATCGTAGGAGAACTGGACGTTTAGTATAGGTGGCCTCTGATGCGGGCATCCGTGGTGGTGCTTAACTGCCAATGGGTGGTCGCTCCAGTAGTGCACATCGTCGTGCCTGGATTTCAGATATGAGTATGACTGTTGACGGAGCTGATACATCGGTATCTGTCCCTCCACAACGGTGCACCGTCTTCAGCTCTCTCCCTGCTGTTGCTGTTGTTGCTGCTACCTGCTGTTCCTCCGCGTTTGTTCTGTTGTTTTATGTGTTGCCACGTTATTGTTGTCCTTTTGTGTGCTGCTACTGAGGGGGCACATACTAACTCAGAGTGCGGCTGTTCAGTGTTTTGTCCTTTGTCTTTTTATATCTATATGTTTTGTCGTCCAGGGCCACCAGTCCCGAACTGTTTGCAGTTCAACTGGTAGTAGCTTCGGCTACGAAGCCTGACCGGAGGCTTTATTCTGGTACCACGGGTGTCAGGAGCCCCTGGAATTTATTCCAGCCTGGCAGTGGTGCGGCCCCGTATGGGAGCATCGTGGTGGCTGTGGTTTAGACCCAAATCGCGGGTAGAGCGCTAGCTCGGTGTGGAGTTGCATTGCGACCGGGTGCCGTGACCCATAGATCGGTAGCAGTGTTAGATAGTACTCCGCTCCTCATCCAAGGGGGAGGTCATCCCCAAATGCATGCCTCAAATTGGTACTCGTACTGCGAGGGCGCCGGTGAACGCATAGTTTCCACCCGGTGTTAAGTGCACCGTGAGGTCAGGCCACCGTGGCAGGTACTCACGTGAATCTTGAACACATCTTCCCACAGACCACCCATATGAGGGGCGCCAGCAGGGATGAATTGCCAAGAAAGAGATTGAAACCCATAATTTGAAATAATCGCTGAGTGACATTCCAACAGAAAAATTTTAAAATCTCGTTCCAATTCACGAGATGCGCCTACGAAGTTTGTGCCGTTATCAGAGACTATTGTGCTAGGGCAACCACGTCGTGAAACAAATCGTTGAAAGGTGGCTAAAAAGGAAGCCGTAGACAAATCCGAAGTTGCCTCTAAATGAACTGCTTTGGTAGCAAAGCATACAAAAATACAAACATATCCCTTAGTTATTCGACACGCCCTGCCAGTAAAGCTTTTAACATCAAAGGGACCTGTAAAGTCCACACCAGTGGTTGTAAAAGGCCTGTCAAGAGTTGTTCTCTCAGAAGGAAGAGCTGCCATAATTTGGTTACAAGATCGCTTTCGATCCAGAATGCAACGCTTGCATCGGCTAATAACACCTCGAATTTTAGATTTTAAACGAGGGACCCAATATTCTATGCGAAGTATCCGCAACATCAATTGATTTCCACCATGAATAGACATCCAATGTACAAACTCGGTCAAAAGTAATGTAAATCGACTCGAGTATGGCAGAATAATGGGATGGCTTTCCGAGTAAGTCAGAGAAGGTGACTTTACCAAACGACCATTGAGTCTCATAACACCACTCTTATCAAGAAATGGATTTAAAGGGACAAGAGAACTCTTTGACCTTAAAGGTTTCGTTTCCGAAAGACACTTATATTCATCGTAAAAATGGTATTTTTGAGCCACAATGGTCAAATGAGTTTTCGCCCTGGTGATCTCCCAATTAGAGAGAGTCTTAGTACGACACAATTGTCTTCCAGACTTACCAGTTTTATGAGAATTATAAAAAAATCTCAAAATATACGAAATGACGCGAAATGCCCTATCAAAACGCGAAAATCTGTCAAGAATATCAAAATATGTATCTTTCCCTTTATTGTCAGTAAAGAACGAAGCATGAGTCTTAACGACACGAACTTCATAATCGGTTTCCAGACTAGAAAGATCAGTAATATTCCAATGCGGTTTGTCCTGAAGCAGCCAGTGTGGGCCATGCCAACAAAGCGGATGATTGTCCAACTCTGAAGGTGACATACCGCGACTACCCAAATCGGCTGGATTCTCTTCAGACCGAACGTGGTACCAATTATGGTTGCCAACATTTTGTTGAACTTGACACACCCTATTTCTAACAAAAGTGGTCCATGTGCAAGGGTCCTTTTTTAACCAGGACAGAACGATTGTGGAATCAGTCCAACAATAAACTCGTTCGAGCTTAATATCAATTTCACTCAAAACCGTCTGTAAGAGTTCAGAGGCCAAAACCGCACCACAAAGTTCAAGACGCGGTAGTGAAATTGACTTAATAGGAGCCACTTTAGTTTTTGACGAAAGTAAATGGGTTCGAATATCACCGCATGGAGTAACTATACGAATATAAATCACCCCCGCGTATGCCTTTTCCGAGGCATCCGAAAAAACGTGTAACTCTACAGAGCAATCAGGTGTATAGTTCACCCATCTAGGAATCTGAATGGTATTAACTTCATGATATGAAGCTACAAATTTTTTCCACTCATTTTCCGTAGCAATTGGAAGCAAATCGTCCCAATCGATATGATCTAGCCAAATCTTCTGCATGATCATTTTAGCGACAATAATCACTGGACCCAGCCAACCAACAGGGTCAAATAGTTTCGCGATAATAGACAAAACTTCTCTTTTTGTGTACCCGGTTCTATGTGGAATGGTATTTACTTTAAAATAAAATGCATCCAATTGAGCATTCCACTGGATACCCAACATCTTAGAACTACTTGACTCTACAAAAGTAAGTAGCTTAGCGTCTACTAAATGTTCCGGGGGAATTCCATTCAAAATTTCCCGTTCATTCGATGTCCATTTTCTTAGTTCAAAACAAGCTAAAGATAATGCAGCTGCCAGTTGATCGCGAGCGATCAAAGCAGAAGACACATCGTGAGTTCCCGTTAAAACGTCGTCAACGTACATACACTTCCTAAGAATGTGTGATGCTAACGGGTACTCAGCTTCGCAATCTTCTGCCAATTGCAACAATGTCCGAATGGCAAGATATGGGGCACAATTAACGCCAAAAGTCACTGTCAGTAACTCAAAGTCCGTTACGTTCTCCGTCGGAGAATTTCTAAACAAAACTCGCTGATATGGAGTATGAGCAGGTTCGACCCATATTTACCTGTACATCTGAGTAATGTCACAATTGAAAACGAACCTAAAAAGACGCCATCGAAGAATTAACAAAACCAAATCCGCTTGTAAAGTCGGACCAACATAAAGACAGTCATTTAGACTGTTTCCGTTAGAAGTTTTGTTAGACGCGTTGAAAACCACACGCAATTTGGTAGTTTTCCTTTCCGGTTTAATAACTGGATGATGTGGAAGGTAACAAGAAGAGGAAGACAAAACATTCTCTGAAACTAATTTCATATGACCTAAGTCTAAATACTCCCTAACGACGTCGTCGTACAATTCCTTGACTTCGGGTTTGCGCCGAAGAGAGGATTCAGTCCTAAGATATTGTCCCATAACACTCGATCTAGAAGTTCCCAAAGATAATATCCTCGGAAATTCCGGTTTAAAAGGAAGAGTCACTATATAGCGACCATCAGGACCGCGACGTGTAGTCGATTTATAATTATCCTCACAAAATTTGTCATAGGGAGACAGAATGTTCTTCCGAGGAGGTTCCTCGATTTCCCAAAATCTAAGAAGATTTTTGTTAAGATTATCGTCTTCAGAAAAGTCTACCTTAGTCGAATAGACTTGAATTTGTGGTTGAACAACTGGACCAGTAATTATCCATCCGAAAATAGTATTTTGAGCCAATAAAGAGCCCAAAATATTTTGGCGGATTTCACCCAGAAGGATTCTAGGATATAAGTCCGCGCCAAGCAAAATATCAACAGGACCACTATCATAAAAGTTGATATCTGCCAAACGTAGATCTGGCAAACTCCTCATTATATGAGCTGGTACCGTGAACGATGGCAAATTACCCGAAATATTCGGTAACACCAAAGCCATAGTTTCCAAAACAATTGATGGGTATAACGATGAACCAATTGTCAGAGAACAAAGTTTTCTCGTTGTAGCTGAGACTGACTGATTTACTCCTGATATCTGTGCATTCGTCGAATGCGTCGGCAGATCTAAACGATTCCGCAAACGCTCAGAAATAAAGGAAGCCTCAGAAGCTGGGTCAATAAGAGCCCGGGCAGGGTACGTAGTACCCAGGTGAGAAATACTCACCATTGCCGTTCCCAAGAGCACAGTCCGCTTCTCTGAGGTATGAAATACCTGACGGTTAGAAGGGGCTGTAGGATTCAATCCACTAGAAGTAGATTTAACGTTAGGATCGGATACCGAAGTATAAACTTGCGGGGTCGCAACCGAGATTGCCGCATAGCTCGAATTATTATTCCCAACCGAAGGTGGTAATTCTCGGTGAAGCAATGAATGGTGGCGTTGCTTACACTTGAAAGAAGTATAAGTACTGGAACAATTTCTAGCCTCATGTGCCTTTGACAGGCAATTCACACAAAATTTAAATTTTTTCACCGTTGCAAGTCGCTCTGCAACGGATAATTTTTTAAAACGCGGACAAGAGCGCAAAAAATGAAATTGGTTCTTACAAAGAACACAAGCAGGCTCTTTTGACGATGACGTTTTTGTCACGTGAGATTTCACTTTCACTTCGGGGGATGATTTCTTCAAAAGGTGAGAACCTTTCAAATCACGCGCACACTCTAAAGTGTCAATTCTTTCCGTCAGAAAGCTATCCAAATCACTCCATTTGGACATTATCTTTTTGTCTTTCACCGTTGATTCCCACTTATCAACGGTAATAGAAGGTAAACGTTGCAGACAAATATAAACGATAATGTGAGATACAAGAGGATCAGTCGTAGCAATATCCAAAACAGACAACCCCGAAAAGAAAGAATCAATACCGCGTTGTAAAGATTTCAGCCCATCGATAGTCTCCTTATCATGGACCGAGAGGTTAAAAAGTGCCCTTAAATGATGATTCACCGTCAAACGCAGATTCTCATATTTGTCGTTTAGACTTTTCCAAGCTATATCAAACCCACTATTGGTAAGAGGAGCTTTAGAAACAATCTCCTTAGCCTCTCCACTTGTCCTCTCGACCAAATGGCATAACCGTTCAATTTGGCTAAGACGCGAATTCTTTATAATCACAGCTGTGAATAGATCCCTAAAAGTAGGCCATGAAAGAACACTACTATCAAAAACTGGGATATTACACGGTGGAAGAGCCAACCGGTGAAAATCCAGCGTTAACAGAAACCGAGGGAGACATTTCAATCCCCTTAGAACTTGCCTTCTCCAAATTGCGCAATTTTTCATTAATTGTCGCCAAACAGTTAACATAAACGTTAAAAGTGGACTCGTACTTGGAATCCACTGACACGTATTCAGTATCACCTGTTCTCACGTCGGCTTTTAATTTAGAAAGTTTCGACGCTTCCGACGTAGCCAAATAATCTAAGACAGCCCGGTAGGAAGACTTAACTTGATCCCACATTGAACCTAGTTCCTTTCCTCGAATTTCGAGACTAAAAACCGAGTGACCGTCATCGCTAATTCCTTTAAACTTTTCATCAAATCTAACAATTGCATCCGAGTCTCTAATAAAAATATCTAGAGCTGACATATTGTTAGTATTGAGTTCCAAAAATAACGAATTGCTAAAAACTCAAGCAAAAAATATCAAAGTCGCAAAAATTCTGATAAAAAATATCGAAATTTTCAAAAAAAATTCAAGAATAAAAAAAAATTCAGAAAATTCAAGGTACGACAAGATTTTTCCGAATAAAACCGAAGATTTCCGAAGAAATACGACTCCGTTAAAAAGTTTCCAAAAATTTCAACACAAACTGTAATAACTTTCGAAAAAGTAAAAAAAAAATTTAACAAATCGCAAAAATCACCAAGTTTTTCAAAGAAACACGAAGTTTACCGAAGAGAACCGAACAAGTATGAAGATAGTTCGTGGTTAGGTCCGAAGTTTCAAAAAAAATCAACAATTTCGATTTCCAAAAATAAAATTTCAAAAATTTAAATTTTATGAAAAAAAAAAACACGAAAATACACGAAGTTTTACGAAGAAATCCGAAGTTACTTCATGTCCAAGTATAAATCACAAGAAAAACGAAAATATTTTCAAAAAAAAAAAATAAAAATAAAATTTTATTATAGTTTACAAACGATGTGAGTAAATGTTATGATGGACTGTATGGGTGTAGGGTGCCCTGCTGTAAATTTATAAAACAACAACAACACTATGTGCTTATGGAAAAAAAATGTTTTAACACAGTAAATATATTTGTGACGTATTTATTAAAAAAAAAATCGAATTTAATACGGACAAAGCACAAAAGAAAATAGAAAAACACCGATCTTGTATATTATATTTTGTAATGCAAAAAATATAAGTATGTTCGTATGGATGTTTATTCACAAAAATTTATGTTATAAAAAAATAAACTTTTTTGTATGAAATAAAAAGGGAATTAAATTGTTAATCACTTCACTTAATTTTTCATCTAATATTTAAACGGAATTCCTTTGTACTTTTTATTAAAATTTAAAGTTTAATAAAATAAAAAATTTTTATAGAAAAAAATTAATGTCCGTCCAAGTAGCCAAAACACTTCGTTGGATATTAAGGTATTAACGAATTTTAAAATAAAGAAAACGTCACAAACGCACGGTTGAATAAATAAAATCACAACAAGGTTGTAAAACGATCTTTTGTAAAAAAAGTATTAAAAAAAATTTTTTTTTTTTTTTTTAATGAAATGCCGTCGGCAAAACGACAAATAATATTTTATAAAATATTTTTACTTTTTCTATTATTTTATTTTCGAATTTTTGTATCGCACTTTCACTTTAAATAATTATAAAAAACAAAGTACGCACCTTATTTCCGTAGAAAAAATAATTCTACTCAAAAAATATAAAAGTTGTTGCTGCAGCTGCACCAAGATGGCTTTAATTGAAGAAAAATAAATTAAATTAATTTTCTTCCTCCAAATTTCCCAAAATTCTCGTCGAGATCCGGGACGAATGGACCAAATGTTTCCGTAGAAATGGAAAGAAAATAAACACAAAGGTTTTTATATTTAAAATAGGAAAAATCCTACGATTTTTATTTATGTAAAATATTACCTTATACACGATTATAAAAATTTTGGATTTTGCATGTAAAGCAAACGATGGTTGATCAACGAGTAATATTAATAAGTGGTAAAACTAAAAAAGGACCGGGCGACAAACAACGTTTAGAATACCGTTATCTGTTTACTAGTTAGAATCTATGTAAATACTCCATACAATGTTGTATTTAAAGGGGAGCAAAATTGATTCTAACTAGTATTAACCCAAAGAGGGTCGTTGGTACCTAAACAGTACTCTTTAACAGTTTTGGATTGTCTTGCTGGACCCACAACTTTAAACTTATTATTTGCTTTCTTTAATTCATAAATGTTGATGCTGAAGTTTGGGTTATTTTGTTCAAATATTTTAGGTGCCGGCAATAAAACTGGAAATGACATACTCGAAAAGTTTAGAGTTATTCCCCGAAATTTAATTTTATTGGAACTTATGATATTTATTTTATAATATTTGGTATCACATAATTTTTTTTTTCGGAAGCATTCCAGTTGTCCTTCTTTACAGTCCAAATAGCACCATATTAAATTTTATGAAGTCAAACTCTATTAATCTTTCAATTATTAGTTCTTTTACGAATATTTTTGTATCAAGTAAAACTTTTTTAATTTCAATATCGTTCTGAAAATTACTATAAATCCGATATTGTTTTACAACCATCGGATTTTTTAAAATAATTTCGAAAATGTTTACCTTCAAAAAGCTTTCGGAATTATCCTTATGCACATTTGTCCACAAATGCATTTTGTACTTATTTTCAAGGATATTTTTTTTGCATACTTGACAAAATATTTCTGGTACACTAACTTTTACTTTTTTTGATATTGGATTGTTGTTAAAAATACAACGTCTTTTAGTTTTACCGACGCATTTTTGTAGAAGGTGCAGCTCCAAATTTGCTACTCCTTCAACAACAATTCCGCAAGCGGAGCACTCGATTTTAATTAAATTTTCCATTTTTAATTTTTATTTTTTATTATTTGGGTGAATATAGGAAAACCAGGAAGCTTGATGTTGACGGTACTAAATGTTTGTATCTATGAAGAAACAACTCGAATGGTTGAGTGAATGTACAATACTAATTTCTTTATTGAAAATAAAACCTTAAGAACTAAATATAAAAATCTTAAACCTTATCTAGAACTAATAACTACACCAGCGTCTACACACAAGCAAGCCCTTTTAGTGATATTATGAATTCCCCCCAATGTGTTGTATTACCTTAGAAAAACAGTAGTAAAAACATCCTAAGACCCTATCTCTCAGGCCCAACTAACTGGATATAGAAAATAAGCCTAAACCAAATTTGAGTGGGATTTTTATTAATTTTTTTGGCTGCAGATATGAAAAAGTTCATATTGGATGCTAAATCTACATGGGGACTAAGTCCAAAAATGGACCGATCCTGACCATGTTTGGTAAGGTCTCTTGTATTTTGCAAAAATATATACAAACAAAATTTGAGAAGAATCAGTGCAATATTTTGGTTTTTTGATAGAATTAAGTGAAGATCGGGAAGCAGCTCTATATGGGGCCTATGACTAAGAGTTGTCCCATAGGGATCATTTTTGGACTACTGATTAAAAGATGTAATAAACACATACAAACCCAATTTGACTAAGATCTATGCGATAATTTGGATCTTTTGGCAATTTATGTCGATTTCATAGGGGGCATTTGTATGGGGACTAGGTCTGAACACGGACCGATTTTCACCGATTTCAACAGCGTTCATCCTATGGCCGATAAAAGCTTATATGCCAAGTTTCATCAAAATATATTCATATTTGCGACCTGCAGTTTGATTACAAGCTTTACATGTTTATTTTTGGTGATGACTGTACTTAACAGCACATACAAGTCACATTAAAACGAAACGTTATTTATGTATTTTGCCATGTAAATTTTTTGCAAAAAAAAAAAATACCGTTTCGTCTGTATGTGATTTGTTTAAATGTTTGTTTTGTGTTTTCAGTACCCTTTAATAAAACACTTGATGTTGGGTTTTATTGTTACCAACTGCCTGTTTTATTGTTTTATGTCCATTCACTCAATCATAAACTTTGTAATCAGTCTGGTCAAACCAGTTTTTTTTGTTCTTGTATTGATTTCACGTACTCTCGTCGTCATACATGAGTGAGCGTGTTTTCAATGCTAGAGAGTATTATGAATGAGTGTGAATGTTCTCAAAGAATGGTTGCGTATGTTTTTTTTTTTTTGGAAACAGGTTTTTATCTTGTGATGAATGAATGAATGAAGATAGGTTTGATAGAAAGAAAATAATTTTTGATTGGGGAGTTGAAATATAGTCGTTGAAATAGAAGGTTGAGAAAAAACCTCTTAAAATTAAAAAAAATTAATTTAATCTTAGAAACTTTAAGAAAAAAAAACCTTTAGATTTTATTAACATGTGAATAAATAAAATTTTATTGTAATTAATAATATTTCTGGTTGTGCTAAAGAAAGCGTTCTGAGCAAAAATGTTAATTTAAAAATCGAACAAATATATTTTGCAGTTATCCTTTAACTCTTAAATTAAGTTTCGTGGAGTGTTGAATTTATTTCATTTTCATTTTCATTATTTTTTTTATTTCCATTACAACAAGATTTACAATCTTATAATTAAAGTAATGGATTTCTACAAAGTAATGATGAATAAGAACATTTAAAAATACACAGTATATAAATAGTACACAGTATAACAGAAAAAAATTAATTTAATAAATAAAACGCAAAAAGATAAAAAATTAATAACAAAAAAAAAATGGTTAATACATATGAAGCATAATGGGTTAATTTAATAAAAATATATAAATAAATAAATAAATATAAATATAAAAGAAATATTTTTTTTTTTTTTTTAAAGAAACAAAATATATATATAAATGAGAGCTGAAATCAATTACATTTAATTAATTATGAGTGAAATTGAAATAGTTCTTTCCTAAATTGCTGAGCGTTGCTTATAAATTGAATGGACGAGGGTAGCATGTTCCAAAGACGAACTGAATTAATATAGAACTGCCATTCCGATATTAAGCTTCGATATCTTAAGTGTATGATATCGTTCGATCTTGGTGAACGTGTAAAAAGTAATCTTTCGGACAAGTAAGGCGGTGCACGTGTATATATAATTTTGTGTAGCAGTAATAGCGTTCTTATTTTCATTAAATCAGTAAGAGTCACCCCATATAGTTTTTTGGAATATTGAGATATATGATCATATTTTCTTAAATTAAAAACATATCTTAATATTGCATTATACGTTGATATTAGTTTTTTTCGACTTGTAAAATCGCAACTTGCATATATTTCACATCCATATAGTAGAGTTGGTATTAAGTAGGTTTTTGCTAATAAAATTCTAATCTTAAGTGGTGTAACATACTGGGTGTTCCACAGTGTCCGTAGTATTGCATAAATTTTCCCTGTAGCAGCATTTAGATGGTCGCACCATGTGAGAGTGGAATTAAAAGTGATACCAAGATCCTTGGCTGTTGATACAATTTCTATTTTTTGATCATTAAGCATTACAATCGGCTCAAAAGACACAAACCGTTTATATTTGCCCAGTCATGAATGTGTTTCAGATCTCTGTTAAGTTTTTTCAAACAATCGTTTATGTTGTTTCCAAGTCAACTCCGTCACAAATGCATTTGGTAGACTGTTGGACCTTATTTTCGTTAATGAACCGAATGACTTTTCAATATTGCGGCATAGCCCTATTTCTAATCCGGAAGATATATACCATCCAACACTTGAGATATCTTGCTTTTGTTCCTATCCTCTTCATAAAAAAAAGTTAACTCACAGCGATAAAATCTTTTGCTTTAATAAAACTAATTACCAAGATTTACAACTCCATCTATTCCAAATTGACTGGATAAATGTGTTATCTCGTTGCAATGATAACTTGAACTTGTGTTTGCATACATTTTATCATCACCTCTTTGAATGTTTCTCGGCATCTGTACCTAAAATGTTACCTCCTAAATCGAATGGTCCTCCTTGGAATACAAAACATCTATCTCAACTTAAAAATAAGAAAAACAAAATGTACAAAAATTATAGAAAATATGGAACATTGATAGACTATATGAAATACTCGTTATCAAGATCGGAATTTATTATTGCTAATCAATTGGCCTATAATAACTATTTAATTAAAGTAAGGAATAATCTAAAAAATAATCCAAAATCATTTTATAAATTTATTAATTCTAAAAGACGTACTGCGGACTTTCCTTCGGTTATGAAGTACGGTGATTTAGAATCTTCAGATGATAACTCCATAAGTAATATGTTTGCAGACTTTTTTGCATCAACTTATTCTTCGACAGTATTTAATAATCTGTATCCATACACAATATCGGAATCTTCAATTATTAATATACCATCCATCAATCAACATACAGTTCTGAATGCCCTGACAAAATTAAAATTGTCGTATGCTGCTGGTCCTGACGGTGTTCCTAGTTGCATTTTGAAGCGCTGCGCACATTTATTGTATATTCCTTTGACTTATATGTTTAACATATCCCTTAAATTGGGTTACTTTCCTCCCATTTGGAAACAATCATTTATTATTCCCTTCTTTAAGTCTGGATCTAAAGCTGGTATTTCGAATTATAGAGGTATTGCTAAATTAAGTGCTATTCCAAAACTATTTGAAAAACTTATATATGACACGTTGTCACATCATGTGTCCTCTGTCATATCTCCAACGCAACATGGATTCTGCAAATCACGCTCTACAATAACAAATCTTTTGGAGCTTACAACTTTAGTAAATGATGGTTTTATTAATATGAAACAAACAGATGTTATCTATAATGATTTTAGCAAGGCATTCGATAAAGTAAATCATGATCTATTGTTGTTTAAGCTTGACCGTATGGGCTTTGGTATAATGCTAATAAAATGGATCGGATCATATTTAAAAGACAGAACACAATGTATTAAGTTTCGTAACTCGTATTCCAACAACATAAAAGTATTATCTGGTGTACCTCAAGGTAGTCACTTGGGACCTCTTTTATTTACGCTATTTATAAATGATCTTCCTTCTGTAATTAAACACTCAACTACATTAATGTATGCAGACGATGTAAAGTTAATTTTTACCCTCAACAATCTTGATCAACAATCACTTTTACAGAATGATATTGATCGTTTAACTACTTGGTGTAATATGAATCTAATGGACCTAAATGTCAAAAAATGCAAATATATGATTTTTACAAGATCAATTCCAATAAATGGTCGGTATATCATGAATAATGCTGTGCTTGATTTAGTTGATTCATTCAACGACCTTGGCGTACTTCTGGATAAAAAATTAGACTTTAGAAGTCATATTTCGCTAACAATAAATAAAGCTACTGGTGTACTTGGATTCATTAAACGGTGGGCTAAAGAGTTTTCGGATCCGTATACGACAAAACAATTGTTTACTACCTTGGTAAGACCAATACTCGAATATGGGTCTGTAGTCTGGGATCCGCAATATCATATACATTCGAATAAAATTGAATCAGTTCAAAAACAATTTTTGTTATTTTGTCTTCGTGGTTTGGGCTGGGATCCTAATATGAGGTTGCCATCTTATGAAAATCGTCTGGCTCTAATTAAGCTTCCTACATTGAAAAGTCGCAGACATATGCTAAATGTTACTTTCCTGTTAAAACTGTTAAATGGTAGTCTTAAATCTGAATTTCTTATCAACAAAATAAATATAAATATTCCTTTTCGATCATCAAGAAATTATAACTTTCTAACTATCAAATATTATTGTACAAACTATGCTAATTTTAATCCACTACGTAGAATTTGTGATGAGTTTAATATGCTGTATCAGTTTATTGATTTTAATAAAAGTTTGGATATTGTGAGAAGAGATATTATATTACACTTAAATGCATTAAATCAACTGAATTAAATAAATGTTATATATCAATTTTGTTAAATGTTTAATTATATATATAAATTATAATATAAATGTACATATACTTTAAGTAGTCTGTAAGGATGATTCCATAGACTGAATAAATAAATAAATAAATAAAAAAAAAAAAAATAAATCACTACTTATATAGAGTTGTACATCGTCAACATACATGTGGACATTACAGTATTGTAAATGTCGCACTAAATCGTTGATGTAAATTGAAAATAGTAGTGGTCCCAGTATTGATCCTTGTGGAACTCCTTTCAGAACAGGAAATGGACTTGAAATTTTATTGTTTGCAAATACAGATTGGCGACGGGATGATAAATATGATGACATTAAACGTGTAGATAGAGGAGAAAAATTGAACAATTTAAGCAACTTCAGGCAGAGAACTTCATGATCCACAGTATCAAATGCTTTGGAGTGGTCAAGAAGAACAAGGAACGAGATATTTCCATCGTCAATTTTGCTACGTATTTCTTCAGATACATCAATAAGGGCTTTTATGCAGCTGTGTTGTGGTCGAAATTCTGATTGCCTTTTTGTCAACAAATCATTATTATTGACGTAATTACTTATTTGACCATGGAGTAGATGTTCAAAAACTTTTGACAAATACGGTAGTATTGCAATTGGTCGGTATTCTTTGTTTGGTTTTGGGGTGGGTATGATTTTCGCATATTTCCAATTTTGGGGATAAACGCTTTTAGTGATAATATTATTGAAGATGTACGTGATATAGGGTAACATTAGCGGAATAATAGCTTTCAGAAATTTTGGATGAATGTTGTCAACCCCAACTGCATTTGATTTAATCGCGAGACAACTACATAGAACATCCGATTGATTTACACAGTTAAAGTTAAAACAATTACCAGAAATAGTTGGACAGTGGTCATAAAAGCTTTTATTCGGACGAACATTGGGAAGATTTGTAAAGGCCTCGTTTACTTTCTCTACATCTATGTCACTGGTAGCCACACTCGATGATTTGCCAACACCAATTTCACGTATAGCTTTCCAAGTCTGTTTGGATCCAACAGCTGATAAAAAACGACTAGAATAATACTCTGATTTCGCACTTTTTATCATTCTATTCACATCTCTACGTGCATTACAATATTTAGTATGTAAATTGGGAATTTTGAAAGTTTTCCAACGTTTGCAAGCAAAATCTTTGCGATCAATGGCTGATTTAATTGCTACATTGAACCATGGCTTTTCCTTAGCTTTTCGTTTAACGATTTTGATTGGGACGGATTTCCTAAATACATCCAACAGGTTATTTTCTAAAAAATCCAGCTGACTATCTACTGAAGGCATGTAATATACAGAGTCCCAGTCAATATTTGATAGCTCAGATGACATAATGTTATAGTTAATATTCTTGAAATCATGGAAGGTAACCTCATTACAAACATACTGCAATTGAAAATCTAATGCTAAAAATATTAAATCATGTTTGGAGAAGCAAGGTGCTGGTAGCTGATCATATAACAGAACTTTATCAATGTTGCTGACAAAAAATATATCCAATAGCGTGTTGGTTGTAGAGGTGAAATGTGTTGGGATTGAAGTATTTGAGGTCGACAAACCAATTGACTTCATGTCATTAGTAGGATGCTTTCAGTGATGATGTTGGAATTAAAGTCTCCACATATTATGACATCGTCATATTTAAGGGTAAGCGTTTCCATTGTTTTGTTAAAAAAGTTTGTACTGACTCTACAATTAGGTCTATAGACAGATCCTACAAGTAATTTACGATTATCGGCTACAACCTCAACTAATAAATATTCAATTTTATTATCAGTGGAATTACCTGGACTATCAATAAACTTAGAGCTGCAGCAAATTTTACTAACAATCCCTTTTTTACATATATAGCCACACCACCACAAGGACTTTTCCTATAACAACGATATATTTTGAAAACTTTTAACTCGATAATGGAATCAGTAACAGATTCATTAAACCACGTCTCAGACACACACACAATATCTACACCAGAGCTTTCAAAGATATATCGAAACTCATCAATTTTATTCTTTAGACTCTGAGCGTTTATATGACACAACTTAATACCAGGACGCTGTTTACATAGTACACGGATCATGTTAGAAGTTACATCTTTGGAACTGAATACCATTCTATCCATATGAGATGTCATAATTGTAATAGTGTTTGATATAAGCAACGCTAGCAAGGCATAATTTTGCATGTTCAGCTGTAAGTAAAAAATTTATATAATGTAGAGAGTTATGTTTGAGAAACAAAAAGTATTTGAGCAAAAAATATAAAATGAATAATAAAATATAAAATGAAAATGAAAATAAAAAAATTTAACTAAATTTACTGGCATTATAAATAAAAAGTTAGTTTTTGCCATTAGGTTGTGCCGCATCAGGAAAAAAGTTTATCAGGTCATCCATGCTGTCAATGCGCACTGGTTGGTCATCACTATTTAATCGTATATAGACTACGCCACGCATTGTGAAAGCAGACTTTAATTGTTTTGCATTTTTAAGCCTCACCGCAGCCTGAAGTATCTTAAAATTCGATGAGGTTAAATTTTCATTTATATAAAATGGTCGGTCAGAATCTTCTCCTATGTAATTTAACAATAAGGGTGTTTTGTTTCGTTTACGAAAGTTAGCAATGGATTTCAAAATAAAGTTCTTATCATGAGGGGAAAATAATTTTAACATTATCACAGCATTTGGGGAATGGTTTTTATGTTTATTATTATAATTTTGTAGGCGGTAAATTGATTTAACCGCTGGAGTATTTATATTTAAAGTTCCACATATAGTTGTAAATATACCATAAAAATCTTCCTCACTACGGTATGGAACTCCATTAATACGAAGATCTGACGCTATAATTGAATTTTCTTGCCGGTAGGGAGGGTTTAAGGGGCATAACATCCAGTCCCCAATCCCAAGGTAAGTATGGCCATCCATCCATTTAGCGACCATTTTGTTTTTTTTGACAGTTTTTTTTTTTGTAAATCGCACGTGAAATACTGTAGTGCGGTTTCCCTGGGTCTTAACAAGATACTACCTATCCGGCGAGCTAGGCCCCCTGCCAGCACGTGCGACCCGTTAAGGCTCAGGGAAACGGAAGCGGAAATTCCACCACCACCGCACCATTACACATGGACACACAGACGGACGGACGGACCTCGTTAAATCTAATCAGATAGTGATTCTGATTCGATCGGTATAATAAAAGATGGGTCTAGGTCAAATATTTTTGGTAGTTACAAACAGCAGCACAAAGTCATTATACCCAAACCATATAGTGGTATAGGGTATAAATACATAATAACAAAAATTCTTAGAAGTATCACTGTGTGTGTGTGTGTGAAACGCAGGCTAAATTATATGAACTATGTTCATATTTGAATAGGCCCTGATAGAACCTTCAACATATATATTTTTAAGTTGAGATAGATATTTAGTATTCCAAGGAGGACCATTCGATTTAGGAGGTAAAATTTTAGGTACAGATGCCGAGAAACATTCAAAGAGGTGATGATAAAATGTATGCAAACACAAGTCCAAGTTATCATTGCAACGAGATAACACATTTATCCAGTCAATTTGGAATAGATGGAGTTGTAAATCTTGGTAATTAGTTTTATTAAAGCAAAAGATTTTATCGCTGTGAGTTAACTTTTTTTATGAAGAGGATAGGAACAAAAGCAAGATATCTCAAGAGTTGGATGGTATATATCTTCCGGATTAGAAATAGGGCTATGTCGCAATATTGAAAAGTCATTAGGTTTATTAATGAAAATAAGGTCCAATAATCTACCAAAGGCATTTGTGACGCAGTTGACTTGGAAAAGACAATTTTCCAACAAACCATGAATAAATGCAGCTGAAGAATCGGAATAATGAGATGGAACTAAATAATTGGTATCAGGATCAGCTTTCCAGGATGTAGACGGCATGTTAAAATCTCCAATTAACATTAATAAATTTTTATATAATTTTGGATTAAATCAACAGCTTTCAGATGATCCTCATAAACAGAAAGCGGAGAGTTAGGCGGAATGTATGAGCAAATAATGTATATGGACCTGTTATTAATTTTAGCTAAAATACGACGACAACTAAAATGTAGTTGTACTGCGTGCGGGTACATTCCATCGGCCCTACGTGATCTATGTGATATGTTAACAAAGGAATATCTGCTTTGTCGATTGGATTGAGGAATCCTTCTTTTCGACCTCTTATCGCTTCAGAAACTAAACATTCTACACAGCTCTTAATTATGTTTTCAACTTTATCTGAGAGTTTGGGAATGTAGTATGACTTTTGTATAATTTCCTGCATCTTGCGAGTAGCGAAATATCCTTGCCTGTGCGCCCTTTGGATTATTTCTCTTTCCATTGATTTCGGTACTACTATTAATTCGTTGTTAGGGTCTTTGTGCAGAATATCAAATTTAATGAAATAATCTTCGTATGAGTCCTTTTCTAATATTTTCCGTACCGCTTTAACCCAATCGTCCTGCATTTGTGCTTGTTTTAACCTGTGGCCTAAGGAATCTTCAATCATGAGACATGTTAAACGGCTTAGGGCATCTACGTGCTTCATTTTTGTTCCTGGTCTATGTTCTATTTGATAGTCAAACTCTTGCAAGAAAAGGGCCCATCTGGAAACTCTTGTTGGCACGTCTTGTCTGCGCATTGTTAATGCAAATGCGTTGCAATCAGTGACAATTCTTATCGGTATTCCAAGTACGAATATCCTCCATTTTTTAAGTGCTTCTATTACAGCTAAGACTTCTAGCTCGTAGGAGTGGTATTTTTGCTCTGTCTCTGTAGTTTTTCTGCTCATGTATTCCACTGGATGGAATTGCATATCTTCGTCTTTTGCAGTAACACTGCACCATAACCATATAAACTTGCATCAGTATGTATCTCTGTAACCGACTTCGGGTCAAAAATTTTAAGTACTGGCGGATTTATCATCGAATTTGTTAACTGCTTGAACGCTAATATCTCTTCATCTCCTATTTTAAATTTTACGTCTTTCCTTAACAGATTCGAAAGTGGTCTAGCCATAGATGCGTAGCCTGGGATAAATCGGCGTAAAAATGACGTAAGCCCCAAGAATCTTTGTACTGCTTTCTGCGATTTTGGTAGTGGATAATTTATGACTGTTTTTATTTTATCAGGTGAAGGGCAGATTGTAGAGTCCTCAAAAACGTAGCCTAAAAGTTTATTTTCCTCTGTAGGAATTGACATTTTGCCCATTTTATTTCAAGCCCGTTTGCTTCCGCGACATTTAAAACTTTCTCTAACTTTTCCGTACCTTCAATTTCATCTTTGGATGGTATAACAATGTCATCCATATAGAC
Organism: Cordilura impudica; assembly: GCA_963682025.1. NCBI lineage: Eukaryota > Metazoa > Arthropoda > Insecta > Diptera > Scathophagidae > Cordilura > Cordilura impudica. The sequence goes on along the minus strand of OY821522.1, from coordinate 18,570,467 downwards.
CACTAGCGTTCCATCATTAATCAATTCACGGAAAACTAAAATTATATATCTACAAAAAACTGCTGGTGAATTCGATAAACCAAAAGGTACAAATTTAAACTCATATTGTCCAGAATTAGTTACAAAGAAGTAAATTTCTGCGACTCTGGTTCAATTGGCACGTGAAAAAATCCGTTTCGTAAATCTAGTGTTGTGAAGACTTTTGCTCTTTTAAGTCTATTGATGATGTCATCCATCACTGCCATCGGAAAGTTGTCTCATATAATCTTCTCATTTAGTTTTCGGTAGTCACAGCATAGACGTTTGGTTCCATCTTTTTTCCGAACCAACACTACTGGCGCTGAATATTTGGAATAGCTGTGTTTTATAATTCCATCCTCCAACCATTCTTTAACCTGATTTTCAATTGCACACTGGTCCGGATATGGTGCTCGACGAGGTCTATGTGCTATAGGTATATCATCATTTAAAATAATTCTCATTTTCACGGGGTAAGTTTTTGGTTTTACTGGCCTGTATGATTTAATTCTATGACTGATCTTCTCTTTTGTCTTCCTATTGAGGTGTTCCAGCTTGATTTCGTCTTCCGTAAATTCTCCATTTGCTGCTGCATGCATTATTTCCACAAAATCATCATTAAGTTCAGCGATTTGATTGATGTCTATCGTTGCCTTGTCTTCGCGAATAGGCATGTCAGCAATGATATTTTCGTTTATTTTTAGCAATGGCCATTCTTGGGTTTTTTGACGAAATTTCGCCCCCTCTGCATCTATTATTAGATCCACTTGACTTAGTATATCGTTACCTACTACAGCTGAATATAATATGTCATTTTCCTTAGCTACGTGTATACTTATTAAAACTACCGCTGTTTTCAGTTTGATGTGAGTTTTGAAACTCCCTAAAGTTTTTATTGTTTTACCTCCTATTCCTGTTAATAGTTTAGAGTTTGGTTCCAATTCTACATCGCTTAGCGTCATTAATGTGTCGTATCGGATAACACTTATGTCGCTTCCGGTATCCACTATTGCTGATATTTTTCTACCGTTAATTTCAATCTCCGTAAAAATTCTTCTCGAAGGTGTGACATCGTCAGCTAATGTATGGACGTTGTTATTTGCCGTTCTGTTGTCATTTCCGGCTTTGCTGTTACTTCCGGCTCTGTTGTTATATCCGGTTCTGTTGTTATTTCCGGCTCTGTTGTTATTTCCGTCATTTTGTCTTTCATTGTTTCCACCCCTCTTGCAATCAAATGCTTTATGGCCAAATTGTCTGCATTTGAAGCATTTTACTTCAAGCTTCCTACATTCATTTGCCATATGACCCTTATCTCCACATTTAAAACAGCGTTTATCATTTTTCGTGTTTATAGCTTGCTGCGATTCGAAAACGATCCCCTTCGAGTTTGATGACTCTCCGGCTATTCTGATTTTCTTGTACGTTTTCAGCTTTTCCTTCAGATCATCTATATTTCAAGCCTGGTATAGAATTGATTTATTGATGGTTGAATCCTTGATTCCCAGTATAAAATAGTCGATAAGACTTTCGTCGTCAATCTTAATTGGTTTACCGATCTCTTGAAGGCTATACAAGTATTCTCGGAATGTCTCGTTGTATTTTTTCCGTCTGTTTGACAAAAGCTTATGAATTTGTAATGATGACAACTTTATACCGAATTCTTTTGCCAACGAAACCCTGAAAGCCAATTTGTTATGTCCGATTCGCTTCTGACGTAAATTTTCGCGGCTCCCTTCAGCAGCTGTTTAGCATAAATAAATCGTTGCAACTCATTCCAACCGACTGTGGTTGCCACGTCTTCGAATTCCCGTAGCCACTGGCCCACATCTGGCAGACCGTCACCGGAAAAATTTGATACCGAATCCTGAATGTCCCGTAGTGTAAAGGTATTCCCGCGCATAACTACAGTACGTTCCATCACCGCTGAGGGATCCCCATACTCGGAGTCAGTTTCGTCCTCGCGCCTTAGCCCCAAATGTGTGATCAACCTATCCTGCAACTCAGCCTTGTTACCGGCCTTAGGTAAGTCCTCTTCCCCTAATCTGACCTTTAATTCTTCTACCGTCAAACTTAAAATGTCGTCAATGCTCGTCATGCTGATCGGTGCTTACAAAATTCACTAATGTGCGGTGTGAAAAATTTGTTCAATAAAATATAACCTCGATAAAATCGACAAAAGCTAATTACTACTGAAGCGAAACAACTCGGAAGAAAAGAAAGTTCTCTTAATGGATTTACTTTAAATGGACTTACTTTAAAAATTATTGTTGTCACAATTTCAGTTCCCAAATGTTGTTCGTTCACATACGAGGGCTTAAAATGAATAAAACGAAACTTTTCTTCCGTATAATTGTTTCTCTCACTGTGTCGTTATCCTTTTCTACTTCTACGAAATTTATCTTAAAATAATATCGAAATTTGTTATTTACTTTGATTTACAATTTCAAATTTAATTCACGATATCAAAAAAAAAATTTTTTTAAATTCAAGTTTATTTTAATTATCTCACTTTGTTGTTCAATTAGATGAAGTTTTTATGATTTATTTATTTCGCCACAAATAACCCAAGGTATTCGAAAGGAAACCGTCACAAAAATTTTGAAAGGAATTTTTTTTTTTTTGGCAAACGGGTAAAACACTCACAAATCAAGATTTCACTCTATCAAGCTTTAAATCAAAAAGAATGGTATACGTAATAAACACGCAAACATCATATCAAAAGCACTCCAAATATTTCGTTACTCAAATTTTAAACAGCTGTTAAGCTTACTATTTTAAATATCATCTTCATCTAATTGCACACATATACATTTTTATCAAATTATTATTTTACGTTTCAAATTCTCTTAACGTCTCTATAATCTTCAACATCTAAAATCTTCGCTATTCTAATTGTATTTATTTTTGTTTTACATTTGTCTTATTTGCAATTTCTTAGTCCCAGTTCAGACAAGGCAATTATTATTATGTCAGTGTTCCCATATACTCTGTTTCAACATCTTTGAAACAAATAAAATAGTTTGATTACCATGTAAATTGTTGAACACGTAAATAAATCGCTTGTCATTAATATAATTAATCTGCTTTTAATTTAATTAGATAAAAAAAAAAAAAATTAATTTAATTTACCGCGGTATATTCTCAATTTGGAAATGGTCTACGATTTGTGTATATGGCAACACTGTTTGTATGGTAATTCATATATGCCAATATATTATACAAAACAATAATATAAAATAAATATGTAACAATAATATAAAATTGTCTACTTATCTAGGGCATATCATTGATGTACATATGGCATGTAGTGCTGCTACTCATCGGCCGGTGCTTGCTGCTACACTTCTGCTGTTGTCTTCGCTGTTTTTGTTTTCTGTCACTGCCGTTGTCTTCGCTGTTTTTTTCTTCTGTCACTCGCTGTTGTCTTCGCTGTTTTTTTTCTTCCTTCGCTCTCTCTGCTGCTTCAGAGCAGAGCGGCTTCTTTTGCTGGATCAGTTTTTTCTTTAATTTTTTCAATTGTTCTTTTCCTTTTGTGTTTAACCTTGACTATGACCGTCTTGTGTGTTTTTTTTTCACAAATTCTTTCTTAACGTTTTGTTGTTTTCTATGTTGTTGCTTGAACAGTTTTTTTATTTTGTAACGATTTTGTTTTGTATTTGAAGCGGTTTTTGCAGCGATTTTGTTTTTGTGTCTTCAATTTGAGGTACAGTTTTACTGATTTTTTTTTCAAGTTTGTGTGTTATTCATTTGATGTTTTAATTAGAATAACTATTCCAGAAACCTTTTATGCTTCTTTTTGGTTAAATTAAAATTTTCTTTTCAAGTTCTTTCTTCCTTTAAAAGAAGGATTTTTAGTAATGTTTTTTTTTTTCAATTCACACTTTTAATATTGTTCTTTAATATTTTATTGTATGACATATGGCTAGTTGTTGGTCAGAGGAATCCCGGACGAGCCCCCATTTGTGGTATTGGCTTTATTTAATATTTTATTTGGCGATAAAATTATGGTTCTTATAATACCGTGTTGAGTTACAAATTCATTTATAAGTTTTATTGTAAGTTATTTATATGTAAGTATAATTAGGTGTAAGTTTAATTGTAAGTTATTTATAAGTATAATTAGGTGTAAGTTTAATTGTAAGTTATTTATAAGCTTCACACATTTACAAGTATATCTCACAACTTTATATTTAACCGCTAATACGTCTGCTTTAACACACTCACTGATCACAACTCCTCGTGTTATTCAATTGATTTTTATTATGTCTGTCTGTTCTATCGTTTTTCTTCTTACTCTCCCTCTGTCTGTCTGTGTCTGCTTAACCCTTGTCTGTCCGTAGTACTCTGTTCTAACCCAATCCCACATACATATAATCTCAATATGTAAAAAATCGTTTAAAATAATTTCTTCAGACGAAAATTCGTTTAGTATAGCAACCAATACGCCGCCACCAGACTTTTTTATTACATTATTACACTGATTATTATTTTTATCAGATTCAATTCTTTCACAACTTTCTCTATCTTTTCTGAAAATTTGATATTTAGGGCAAAAAATCTCAGAGTTATTAACTTTTTTACTGAGCCAGGTCTCCGCAAATATAATAATATGATTATTGAAGCCAAAGCTATTACAATAAATTGACGAAAGTTTTAAATTCATACCTCTAACGTTTTGATACAAGATGTATATTAGTTTTTTGGATTTTGATCAGCGGATTTGGGAAGCTGAGCATTATCTTCTTCTCTATACATATATAAATTCACGTATCAATGCGTTTTTAGGCCAAAAACTGGCATCTACGATTTGTTCAAATAGGTATTCAGGAACAATTATTTTAAATGATGCTCTATTTCTGGAATTCATTTTGTAAACACTAATATCCTCAGGAATACAATTTTTAATTTTAGAGATCACATAAAGTTTCATCTCATCAGCTTTTGTATCATGTGCGAAACGTGTAGCAAATATAGTTTTCTTCGGAGGAATTGTTCGCAACCTAGGAGTGGGTATTGATTCAATACCAGTTGTAGGCACTATATTTGAAGTACCAGATGTTGAAGCAGATGGGATTGGTGATGCAGCATCAAAATTAATCAATCGACCAGCGTTTTAGGATTATAAAGTAAATTAATAGCCGTAGCAGTTCTAGGCATTGAAGAATTATTTGGAGCAATAATGTTCAGAGCATGATGAGTACTATGGTTATTAGCATTTGATGCAATCGGAAATGTTGCAGTTTCACTTAATATTGGAGTAGGTTTATTGATTAAAACTTGAACGTTGTTTGAATGAGAAACGGCAGGATCAATACCAGTAATATTCTGAAAAGGATTTGGTAAATATAAAGCAGATGCAGTAGCAGTAGTACCATTCTGATGTGCTCCATTAGGACCAGGATTCTGACTAAAATTTTCTTTATTCAAGAACCTTGGAGACTTACGACGAGTTGGGGATGGTGACAGCAATCCCTCTAAGGATTTGAAATCATCAAAAAGCTTTCCATAAGCATTAATTTGACGAGATAAATTATTAACGTTTTGTTGAAGTTGCAAAAAATTATCTTTCGTACTTTGAAAGAAACGATAAAAATCAGCACCAATTTTTTGACATCCATTACAGCGCCAGTGCAAGTTTTTATGTTTAGATATTGACTCAGCAACCAAACCAGACAGGCCACTACATTTAAAGTGACATAAACCATGACAAAGCCAACAGGTAAGCATTCTTTCTTCATAATCAACCAAAGAGCAGCCTTTTTTCAAACATGCCATTATTAAGCTCTACAGTTCAAAAACAGCACAACACAAAAACGGCAACGGTAACGATTACAGTAAAGATACGATCTGGCTACACACAACCAACCAGTATTTTGGGTATTGTTTATGAATTTGAAGTATTTATACGATTTTACACTCAATATATATAAATTTAACGTATCGTTCCGACAAATACAATACTGTATAAATTTCACCAGTGGCTACAAAACTGTCAATAATAGATAATTATAAACCAGAATTATACATGGACAAAACAGGCAAATAGTTATTTGTTGTTGTTCAGTTGACAAATAATAAACATTATGTGTCACAGTTGTTGTTTCTGTATTTTGTTTGTTTCACAATGTTTTCTAGTTTATATTATTGTTGTTGATTTTAATATATATAATTTACTTCGAAATTTAAACAGCTTGTTTGTGATATATTTAATAGTATCAAATGTTTTTAAAAATTTTAAAAGTTTTTTATTAACACAAAATTGACAAAATAAACAGAGCACAATTAGAACAAGACCGTATCGCACGACTTCCCTATTATTAATCGTATAAAGTATATATATATATATATATATATATATATATATATATATATATATATATATATATATATATATATATATATATATATAAGGTGTTTTTAGTATAAAGGTGCTATTACATGATGTGTTTTTTACATATGTACTGTCAAATTTTCCCACAACAAAAGTTGTACACATCGTGTGATACATATGAAACATTGTTTATGTACAATACATGAGGAAAGTCACATGTACATTTTTCATTTTGCATGACAAACAAATGAAAATACAACACTGCTTGTGGCGAAAGTAAATCAGAGTAAATTTTAAAGATTAATATTGAAAAAAAAAATAAATTGTTTAGTAGTAATTAACAATTAAAAAATATATAACCTTTGTTTTAACAACAAATTTTTGTAAATTCACAAATTAAATCAGCTGTTGTTTACATTTAGAGGTTATGTCATACGGAAATACATACGCACGTGTGATAGCAAAAATTATGAATCGTATGTAAAAGACAATTTTGACAGACATTAGGAATTTCACATGGATAAAAAAAGTGACAGTACATATGTAAAAAACACTTCGTGTAATAGCACCTTAAGGTAGTAAAGAGAAGAAATAACATGGCTCTGAGAGAAAAATTGAAAACTTTTTACGTGATTTTAATAGAATCATATGTTTAGATGATATGAACTTTATACTCAATTTTATAAATCTTCTTGATATCTTGGAAAATAAAGTACTATTGGAAACTGTGCATGGAGAGCATTTTAATGATTGTCCTTGGTCTGAAGATACTTGTTTGGAAAATATATACGACATTTTAATTTAGATAAATGTATACAAGACCAAATAAAAGTTTAAAACTATAAATATGTTTTTCATTTCGTATTCAACATATAATACTACAAGATGTTTTATCAGTTCACGCATCCATTCATAATGCTGATTAGTGGACCGTCAGGATCTGGAAAAACCTCCTTTTTAAAAAATCTTATAAGTTGCAAGCAATTTTTAATAAGTTCACTAATTACCAGAAATGTTTGGTGCTACGGAGAAGAAAATGTCAAACCAAATTTTAATAATATAGAATATTATAATGGGAAACCAAATGATTTGGACAATGATTTACATGAACCAGTTTTACTTATTTTAGATGATTTAATGATGGGCGCATTTAATAAGAATGTGTGTGAGCTTTTCACAAAAGGGTCTCATCACAGAAATTTCTCAGTTATTGTTGTAACTCAAAATATTTTTTATAAATCGTCTCATACAAGAGATATTTCGTTGAACTCAAAATATATTGGTGTATTTGAAAATCCAAGGGATACATTACAGTTTCAGCATTTAGCAAGACAAATTGAACCCGGAAATTTAGTAGAATTAATGAGAATATATAAAGAACTTACTAACAAACCTCATGGTTACTTGTTGATTGACCTTACTCAAAGAATAAACGATCTATTAAGATACAGAACAAATATCTTCAATCCAAATTTTTGTTTCTGCTATTGTGATACAACTGAAAATAGTATTAAAATAGAACTTAAAACGATTGAAGGAAAACAAGCATTTTTTGTATGTTCTCAAGACGAATAACGGAAAACTACGGAAAGCAATACTTGAAAATGTTGACGATGATTTTATAAAAACTATAATTGAAATAATATTCAATACCCTTATTGGAAATACTAAACTTAAACCTAAAGATCATACAATTTTAAATAGATATAAAAAAGAACTTCGAATCATTTCAAAATCAAATGGATCTGTAAAGTCAAAAAGGAAGGTACTTATTCAAAAAGAGGATTTTTACCTGTATTGTTATCGTCAATGTGAGGCTTTATTGGAAAATTAATAGAAAATGACTAATAAAGGAAAATTCAATAAAGTTATATTACTACATCCAAATACTTATTATGTAATGTTAGAAGATCAATTATCTTCTGAATTTATTATCAGAAAACTAATACCATATCTAAATGAAGAGTCAATATCAGACTTCAACAAACGGATTAAAATCAAACAAGAATTAAATATGTTTATAAAAAGGAAAATTAATCCCATCAAACCATTAACGGATAATCATAAATCGGTTGTGAAAGAAAACACTGATCCAATGATGAATAAAAAATTGAAAAAGAATTTTGAAGTAACTGAAAACTATGATAAGTTTGAAACCCCTGAAAAATTTTCTAACTCTACACCTAAATTAAAAATATAGCAAAATGAATTAAAATTTTTTAAAGATAAGAAATATTTCCAAACGTAAATTAGAAGATGAAGATTATCCGTACTTAAAAAAGAAAAAAACAGAAACATCAGAAGAAACAAGTAAGAGTGTTAAATTCGGCTGTGCCGAATCTTTGATACCCTCCACCTCGGTTTGAGTATTGATAATAAATGTAAACAAAATATTGGAAAAAGTAAACAATTTGTTAAACTTAATACCAAATTATTTCAGAAAATTCTTTGGGTTGGTTTTCGTCTTTGCTATTATTTTGGATTTATTTCGGTGTTTGCTTTTTGGTCATTGTGGTTGCTGATCGCCATGCATTTAGGTCATATACCTATATGCATGCGTTTCCGGTTATATGTCATAACTTCTCGTTTAATTTAGTTTTTGCTAATTAAATAGCTCGCCCTAACCTCCATTCCAAAGGTAATGGTTGTGTAGAGTGGCTATATGCATTAAATCGTGCTAATTGGAGATGGCTGTGTAGTTTCTTTTAACTGGCCAAATATTTCTTCATTGTGGCCATATAGGTCGGATGGAGTAACAAAATAATAACCAAAAAAAAAGCTCTCTCATCTTTTTTTTAAAAATATTGCCATATTTTGAAAACATAGATAATAAATTTATGATAATAAATAATCAAATTAGGGATGCCAAACGCAAAAAACCAAAAGTCCCAAACATTTTAAATAAAATAATTTAATGTTATCATTATTTTCTGAAAAACTTCAAATTTTCATCCAAAAAAAATTGTGAAAATTTATATATACAAAATAACATTCTCATCAAATTACGTTTACTTATGTAACAATTTTTATGTTAGCAATTCTTAAATATCATTTGAAGTTTTCTTAAATTCATTGAATTTAAATTAATATTTTCTGTAGTGCGATTCTGTAAATTTCAAATTCAGCGATCTGACAACCGCAAAATATATCGACAGCTATTGTTGTTTGCACTAAGGATTAAGTGATTCACTAAGTACATACATCTTAACGACAGTCGACAAATCTGTTTTTCTATTTATTTAAATTGTAAACTAGTGGCACCTCTGTCAAAATAAGCGAAAAACACAAAGAATAGAAAAAAAACAAATTACTTCGTGTGTAATGGTGCGGCGTTGGTGGAAGATCCGCTTCCGTTTCACTGAGCCTTTGCTGGTCGCACGTGCTTGCGAAGGGGCCTAGCTCGCCGGATGGGTGGGGTCTTGCTCAGGCCCAGGGAAACCGCACTACAGATTTTCACGTGCGATTTACAAAAAAACTGTCAATTAACACGGATGCTAAAGGATGGATGTTCATACTTACTTGGGGATTGGGGACTGGATGTTATGCCCCTTATGCCCTCCCTACCATGTTACCTCGACTCCATCTCCATTGGAGGTAACCCACTTCAATTAAAAGATTAGTTTGATTAGGTTTCTACATTGGGTTTATAAAAATTTTATTGGACCTTCATTTTAAGGTTATTTAATTTTTAAATTAATTCTAGCAAAAATTTTAACTTTAGAAACATTTTAAAATTTTTTTTGCCAATTTTTATTTTTAGCAAAATTTTAATCTTAGCAAAAATTTAATTTTTAGGGATATTTTAATTTTAGGAAAAATTCTTATTTATAGCCCAATTTTAATTTTTGGAAAAATTTTAATTATAACAAAATTTTTAAGTTTAGCAAAATTTAAATTTAGGAAAATTTTAAATTTAGGGAAAATTTTTTAAATTTAGGAAAATTTTTTTTTTTAAATTTAGGAAAATTTTTAAAGTTTAGGAAAATTTTAGTTTTATCAATTTGAATTTAGCACTACAGAATAATAATGATATTTTAAATTAAATAATATTTTAATTTTAACTTTAACCAAAAAAATTTTCTTTTTAAATATGGTACCCTTTTGTAAATATTCTTAAATTTAGTATAATTTTAAGTTTAGGTTAATTTTAAATTTTTCAGTAATTTTAAATATATAAAAATTATTATTTTGGTGATTTTAATTTAGTTTTGAATTTAAATTTTGAAATTTAATTTAAATAAGAAAATTTTTTTAGTTTTAACCATATTCTTATATATAGACAAATTATTCCTTTAGAAAATTCTAGTTTTTAGTTCAAATTTATAAACCTTTTTTTTTATTTTTAATTTAAATTTAGCTTTAATCTAAAAGGGGTCAAATAAATACAGTGTTAATATTCTCTTAAATAATTAACAATTTTCATGGGTCTCTTATATCACTTCTACATACCAACTTATTAAACTTAACTTAATCTTAGGGTCAGCTACTGTTATTCCATTTCACCTTCTTGCTCTTGTCGTTCAGCATTTCAAATTAAATATATTCCCCTTTTACATGTTTATATTAGTTTTGAGATTTCTCCAAGTGTTTTAATTTCTTTAATTTTTTTTTTTTGTTTCAGCTTTAGTTGTTCATAAATTTTGTTGCTATTTTTTAAGATTTGTTGCTTAGTGTTAAGTCTTTATTTTACTTGTTACAGTTTTTTTTTCCGACGCATAGCTTATTATAATTTTATTAATTGTATTTTTACACAAAAATAGTGAAACATTAACCGCATTTAACACGCATTATTATGTTATTCTTTTATGGGTGAATAATAACAATAATTTTTAAAAAAAACCAACACGACTTTACAACAATAACGTATCACCAAACGGACGTGCAGATGTATCGAGCGTTCGATTCAAACTCCCCAACTTTAATCAATTTTAAATTCTGGCGTCATCTTCATAACACCAATTATATTCTTTCTTTTTTTTTTCTCACCAGCACAACCAAAAAAAAATAAACCTGTTTTTTTTTTTATTACCTACGCTCACCCACTCATAGAATAGCCTATGTATGTCATTATGTAACTTTTTATCTCTTTATCCCTAATACACATAGATATACATACACTCGTTCATAATCTCACTCTTTTCGTAAGAAAAAAATACCAACTCATATTAAAAGGAGAGAGAGTAAGTGAGATTATTGAGTGAATGAAGGGGCAAGCTAATACCAATAGCTGAAAACCAAGTGAGACAAACAAATCGCTCCATTAATCAGTTTGCAAAAATAGAACAAAAAAATTTTCCATTAATATGTTACCATATAAGGTGTTGTTTACCGTACATACTTGAACTTGAAAATAATTTCAAGATCAATGTTATATTTTTTTTCTGCTTTCTTATTTTGCTTGTAACAGAAATTCTTTTGTTACAGTAAAGCGCAAAACAGATCACCGTCACAAAACAGATGGTTTTGATTTCCATGAAAGGAAAAATCAACTGAAAACGGATATGTAGGGTATTTACGCATTGGCTTTTTGCAAATCTTTCGCGTGATACATGCCAAGGTCTTTTCCGGCTAAATCCACCAATTTATAATTACAATAACCAATTTTCTTTAAAATTTTGGCCTTCAAAAATTTAGGGGCAAGTTTAGAATTATATGCAGCAGCTTTATTGCTCTGCGAAAAATTTCGTCGGTAAACAACTTCACCTTCTGGAAAATTTATCGCCCTAGTTCTCAAGTCATAGGTTCTTTGGTTCACTTCGTAAGCCTTTTCTAAATTTTCGCGAACCTTCTGCCTAATAAAATGTAATTTGTCCGTATTTTCCACCACATCTAACCCTTCTTCTAACATATCTAAATTTTTTGAAACCTCATAGGATTGACCGTGAGTGAACATTTGTTGTCCAAAAAGAACATAGTAAGGGGAAAAGCCTACAGAGCTATGATACGAACTTCTCAAGGCTACGCCTATTTGGCTTAAATTCATATCCCACATACGCTGGTCTTTTCCTAGATATGATCGTATTCCAGATATAATGGATCGGTTGACACGTTCAGAATTGTTAGATTGGGGTGAATAAACGGCGGTGAAAATATGTTGTACGCCGTATTTAGTTAAAAAACTTTTAAAAAGTGACGATCTAAATTGAGAACCGTTGTCTGTAATAACGACTTCCGGCACGCCGAATAAATGAAAGACATATTTCTCAAGAAAATCAATTACCGAGGTGGTTGACATTTTCCGTAACGCTTTAAATAAAGGATATTTTGTGAAGTGGTCTAATACCAAAAAATAGCTACATTGCCAGCTTTTGACCGCGGATAAGGTCCAATAAAATCTAAATATAATCGTTGAAAAGGTCTAAACGATTTGGCTTGAACACCCATAGGTGGTTTTAAAATAAAATTTGGCGCTTTGCTTTGTTTGCAAATGTCGCAACTTAATACAAAGGATCTAACCTGAGTAGCCATATTGGGCCAATAAAAATTTCGCCTCAATCGTTCGAGGGTTTTTCCCACACCTCCATGTGCAAACATGGGTGGATTATGAGCGCGTTCGATCACACAAGAGGTAAGTTCCTGTGGAACCCACAACTTCCATGATCGAGCCTCTGAAAATGCATCGCGTGAAAACTCTACGCGTTTGTAGATGAAATTATCTACGACCTTTAAATCGGGCAAACGATTTTTATTGTTTTCGACCTCATCGATCAATTTAGCATATTGTCCAGATGAAAAATGTGGAGAAGATAAGTCTATCTCGGGTTCTAACGAATCTAAGCTGTCAATGTTTTCAAAATTTAGGGGGTTTTCATTTTCGGTTGTTAACCTCGATAATGCATCTGGAACAATATGTTCACTTCCCTTACGGTGTAAAATTGAAAAGTTGAAACCTTGGAGCTTTATGGACCAACGAGCTAGCCGGCCATTTAGGTCTGGTTGACGCATTAACCATTTTAATGAAGCATGGTCCGTAATGACACAAAATTCGTGACCTTCTACATACTCTCTAAATTTTTCTATGCTTAAAACTGCAGCAAGGCATTCGAGTTCGGTGATAGAGTAGTTCTGTTGGGCTCTATTTAATTTATGCGAGAAAAATGCAATGGGCCTTTCGACACCATTTTCATCTTCTTGAGCCAAAACTCCACCGACTCCTGTTTTGCAAGCATCACAAGAAATTATGAACGGTTGTTCAAAATTCGGTGTTATTAATAACGGAGCAGAGGTTAATTTTTCTTTGATTAAATCAAAGGACTTTTGTGCTTCAGGGTTCCAGACAAACGTTTTACATTTTTTTGTAAGGTCAGTTAACGGACTAGTTAACGAAGCAAAATTTTCTAGAAATCGTCTGTACCAACCTACAAGACCTAAAAATTGGCGAACCTCTTTAGCTGATTTTGGTTCAGTTAACTCTTTAATCGCGCAAACTTTACTGGGATCAGGTTTTATACACCCAGAACCAATTATATAACCTAAATATCGGACTTCCTTCATGCACCATTTGCATTTTGCAATATTTAACGTCAGACCGGCTTTGCGAATTAATTGTGCTACTTCGAGCAATAAAGAAATATGTTCTTCGAAATCATCGCTTACTAAGAGCAAATCGTCTAAATAAACGAAGACTTGATTTTTAAGATGCGATGGAATAATAACATCCATTAATCGGCAAAGAGTCTGGGGTGCATTGGTTAAACCAAAAGGCATCACTTTAAATCGATATAAGGGTCGATTAGGAATGGTGAAGGCTGTCATATCACGAGATTTTTCTTCTAACCTAACTTGCCAAAACGCATGTTTTAAATCTAAAGATGAAATAAATTCAGCTTTAGGTAATCTTGATAAAATTCCGTTGATTTTAGGTTGAGGGTAAGCGTCGCGAATAGTTACACTATTTAATTTTCGAGAGTCAAGACAAAGTCTAAACTTTCCTTCTCTCTGGACGCAAGCTACAGGACTGCTCCAAGAACAAGTAGGAGGGGCTTTTTCTATCACTCCGAGCGCCAACATGCGATCAACTTCGTCATGAATTTTCTTTTCTACTGCGGGAGAGACAGAAAAGTGCCTTTGCTTGATGGGTTTGACTCCTGGCTCTATTTCAATCGAATGCTCTAAAATGGTGGTCTTACCTAAACCTTCTTTGTCAAAATCTGGAAAAATCTTTATAATTTGATCTAATCTATTTCGCTGTTCGTTGGTTAGAATATTCTCTTCGCAAACTTGATTAAGCTCTTCAATTTTTAATGAGCTGTTCCCAAAAATCATAGACATAAGTCCGAAGGCATGCCAAAAATCGATACCTAAGTATACATCATGAGTTAAGTCGGGTGTTATATACAAACGAACTAGTTTGGTTATATTTCGATAAGTAATATTTGTTTCTACGAAACCTAAAATTTTATATTGCTGACCGCCAGCTGCTTCAACGAAATTAGAAAATTTTCTAAAAGGTAAGTTTTTATCCAGAAAAGTTTTTGCTGCCGAACCACTTATGCAAGATAATGAGGCGCCTGAATCTAAAAGGCCTAATAATTTCATTCCGAAAATTTCAATTTGGATATAGGGTCTTATGTCGGATTTCGACTTCTCTATAGATTCAATGCAACTTCTGACTTTAAATTTGTTTAACTTTAACATTTTATAAAAAATTCTAATTCGGAGAGTATTTCTTTTCACTTTACGAATTTGGGTGCTAAATTTCGCTGGGGTGTCAATTGATTCGCAGAAAATTCTTTTTCTAGCTAACTCATATAATCTAACTCTTTCATGATAGGGCTTGATGGGAAATAAAATTGGTTTAGACTTTTCCTTGTCATTTTTCAAAATTGTAAAATTGGTAAAATTGGTGAAATCGGTTTGTGAGCTACCGTCAGAACTGGTCTTTAAAATTTCAGTGGAGTTGTCAATATTTTCAAATTGTTTTTCGCCTAAAGACGTATTTATTTGGTTCTCGAGCGGAAGCTGGTGTTGTTGCTGGCGCTCGCCTTGAAGTTTCCCTGACACGTTTCGCATTGGGGTCTGTAGACACCTACGGTACCACATCCATAACAAAATATGGTTCTGTCTTCGAGACAGTCCGTATATCTGTGGCCTTCCTTTCGGCAGTTCCAGCAGATATTATTTTGTCTTCGGGCCGGGTCTTCTTTTGGTTTTCGAACCTCGCAAACTTCTTCAGGGGGGTCTTCATCGAAAAATTCATCCCCTACGTCGATTTCATTGACTTGTCTTCTAAAAGTTTTATGCGTTCTATCGAGTTCGAAACTCAGTGCCTCTCGGCGCAAAACCAAATGGCGTAAATGGGAAACGTTGTCAATTTGTAGATAGAACAATTCCCTTCTTAAATGAGGTCTTAAATTTCTACGCAAAATTTCGGTCAATTCGGATTCGCTCAGGGGATATCGTAGACGATCGCAAAGCTGCAGAATGGCATGGTGAAAATCGTCAAAGCTTTCGTTAGCATTTTGCTTTCGGTCTCTAATCATTTCTCTGATATCTAAATCAGATAAATGATCGCTAAAATGCGCTTTAAGGGCTCTGCACAAATCTTCCCATTCGATTCTATCGACGGTGCTGCGATATCGCCAATACCATTCTTTAGCTTTGGACGTAAACAAAATGTGACAATGGTCGCCTAATTATCTAAAATCTCCTGCTAAACTGTCTTTTGTCAAAGAATTGACCATATAAATAAATTTTTCTACCGGTAACCCCGAGGTGTTTCCATTAAAAGTTAAGTTCCAACTATTTATCAGACTTGCAATTTTGCCGCTATTATTAAGAGCAACAGACGATAAAGAAGCTCTCTCACGACTTGCTGGTACAGACGGGTGAGTTGAAGGAGGCCTAATATTACGCGGAGGGACAAAAGTAGGTTCATGGGGAACCTGATGAGCGGAAGGGGCTGTAGAATTACGAGGGATTGCGGCGGTTGGAAAAATTTCTCTAGGCCATTCAGGCTCTCTGTTTGCGCTAATGTTTACGCTAGTAAATTGTTGAGATAACCTTTCGACTACGGCGTGAAGCTTATTTATTTCGCCTTGGAAACTATTTTCTATTTTGGATCTAATACGATCCTCTAAACTCTCTCTTCCTTCGCCACTAGTCTGACCTGGGGAAATATTTCGGTTAGCATTGAACTCTGCATTTCTTTCCTTTCTGCTGGATAAAATTCTTTCCGCGGATTTCGGAATCGTTCCAGTATTAACTGGCAAACTTTCATTATTAACTCGGACGGAATATTTTAATAAACTGTTTTTAGTGACAGTTTTATTACACTGCGGACAACAAGTGGAAACGTTTAGAAAATTAAACATGCACTCTTGGTGAAAGATGTGCCTACACCTGGTAGAAACTAAGTTACTGGTATGATCGTAACTTTCTTGGCATATCAAACAAACGTTCCCGGCCAAAGCCGAAGCTAAACTTCCTGGACTATGTCGTACCGCCATGATTTCGGACTAAATATAACAATTTTAACGAAAATATATTCGGACGATATGAAAGAATGAACGAGTGTTGGTATAACGACAATGACAGCGAATATAATGAGATGTTACGCAGTTGAGATAATTTTAAGTCAAATTAAGTTCAGGTTCAATAGAACCAATATAGGCTGTAAATAAATAGATGAGCGTTTGTAAGGTTGAGTTTGGCTGAGCTAGGTAAAGTTCAAAAGAAGTTAATGGGAAATATTTAAGCAATGACAATTTTTGTTCTAAGTGAACAAAGGTGGTACGGCCCACAAATGTGAATTTTATGAATTCCAAAAAAAAAATTTTTAATTTACGTTAATTTAAATTTACGAAAAATTTGAGTTCAAAGATTACAAAAGTTAGTTAAAATTGATCAAAAGTTTAAGTTTTAATCGAACCCACGCAAAATTATTCAAGAATTAAATTATCAATTAAGTTTCAAAGCAGACTTAAATTTTAAAAAAAAATATCAAAAGTTTCAATATAAGTTCCCTTAAACTTAATAAAAAAATTTCAAAATTAAAGTTCAGAATACCATTCTTAATGTCAAAAAATTCTAAAAATTTCAATATACTTTTTCAATAGAGTTATAATTCAATAAATTGTTAGTAAATTTTTAATATATAATTTTCAATATAAATTTAACATAATTCAATATAGTATTTCAATATAAATTTTCAATATAGCTTTTCATTATAGTTTTCAAATTTTAATTTTCAATATAAAATTTCCAAAAGGTTTCAAAAATTTTCAATTATAATTTCGATATAAACTTCATAAAGATTTCCACAAAAATTTTCAATAAAGTATTCAATATATGTTAATATAAATTTTCAAAATTAGTTCAAATATTTTTTTTTTTTTTTAATAAAAATTTTCCAAAATTTAAAACTTAGTTCAATTATAAGTTAATAAAAATAACTTCCAGAAAATTTCAAAATTTTCAATATACTTTTCAATATATTTTCAAAAAAATTTCAATAAATTGTCAACCCAATGTAGTTATCCAAACCAAACCAATCATTTAAAAAAAATCCGTAAGTAAGTATGACCATCCATCAAAAATTAAAAAATTTAAAAATTTTATACTTGTGATTCTAAGTTTCTTTTCGATTGTTTGCAGCTATTTCGGTACTATAAAAATCGTTTTGGACAAGTAACCGGTTCGTCTAGAACGAAGTTCTTGTATTCCAAAAACGACCTTTAATGACCAAAGCAAACGGATACCACAAAAATCAAATTAAAAAAATTGTTGAAATGTGAACTCAAATGTCAAACAAGTTTCCATTTCGGTTAATGTAAATAGGGATATACCCATATTTAATTAAAATTCCAGAAATATCAGCAAGTATGACTTCAAGAAAACGGATACAAAAAGATTAGGATTAAGGAACAATGTGCTTTCCCGGTGCACAGATGTTAAAAAATTGAAATAAATTAAAGTTCCTATTTAGGCAAAAAAAAAAATTTAAGTAATAAAAAAAATGGACTATTGTTTCGGGCCCCACGTTGGTGTTAGCAACGTGGTTATCGAAATTATCACTTATCGGCCCCACGTTGGGCGCCATTTCTGTAGTGGTGCGGCGTTGGTGGAAGATCCGCTTCCGTTTCCCTGAGCCTTTGCTTGTCGCACGTGCTGGCGTAGGGGCCTAGCTCGCCGGATGGGTGGGGTCTTGCTCAGGCCCAGGGAAACCGCACTACAGATTTTCACGTGCGATTACAAAAAAACTGTCAATTAACACGGATGCTAAAGGATGGATGTTCATACTTACTTGGGGATTGGGGACTGGATGTTATGCCCCTTATGCCCTCCCTACCATGTTACCTCGACTCCATCTCCATTGGAGGTAACCCACTTCAATTAAAAGATTATTTTGATTAGGTTTCTACATTGGGTTTATAAAAATTTTATTGGACCTTCATTTTAAGGTTATTTAATTTTTAAATTAATTCTAGCAAAAATTTTAACTTTAGAAACATTTTAAAATTTTTTTTCCCAATTTTTATTTTTAGCAAAATTTTAATCTTAGCAAAAATTTAATTTTTAGGGATATTTTAATTTTAGGAAAAATTCTTATTTATAGCCCAATTTTAATTTTTGGAAAAATTTTAATTATAACAAAATTTTTAAGTTTAGCAAAATTTAAATTTAGGAAAATTTTAAATTTAGGGAAAATTTTTTAAATTTAGGAAAAATTTTTTTTTTAAATTTAGGAAAATTTTTAAAGTTTAGGAAAATTTTAGTTTTATCAATTTGAATTTAGCACTACAGAATAATAATGATATTTTAAATTAAATAATATTTTAATTTTAACTTTAACCAAAAAAATTTTCTTTTTAAATATGGTACCCTTTTGTAAATATTCTTAAATTTAGTATAATTTTAAGTTTAGGTTAATTTTAAATTTTACAGTAATTTTAAATATATAAAAATTATTATTTTGGTGATTTTAATTTAGTTTTGAATTTAAATTTTGAAATTTAATTTAAATAAGAAAAAATTTTTAGTTTTAACCATATTCTTATATATAGACAAATTATTCCTTTAGAAAATTCTAGTTTTTAGTTCAAATTTATAAACCTTTTTTTTTTATTTTTAATTTAAATTTAGCTTTAATCTAAAAGGGGTCAAATAAATACAGTGTTAATATTCTCTTAAATAATTAACAATTTTCATGGGTCTCTTATATCACTTCTACATACCAACTTATTAAACTTAACTTAATCTTAGGGTCAGCTACTGTCATTCCATTTCACCTTCTTGCTCTTGTCGTTCAGCATTTCAAATTAAATATATTCCCCTTTTACATGTTTACCTTAGTTTTGAGATTTCTCCAAGTGTTTTAATTTCTTTAATTTTTTTTTTTTTGTTTCAGCTTTAGTTGTTCATAAATTTTGTTGCTATTTTTTAAGATTTGTTGCTTAGTGTTAAGTCTTTATTTTACTTGTTACAGTTTTTTTTTCCGACGCATAGCTTATTATAATTTTATTAATTGTATTTTTACACAAAAATAGTGAAACATTAACCGCATTTAACACGCATTATTATGTTACTCTTTTATGGGTGAATAATAACAATAATTTTTAAAAAAAACCAACACGACTTTACAACAATAACGTATCACCAAACGGACGTGCAGATGTATCGAGCGTTCGATTCAAACTCCCCAACTTTAATCAATTTTAAATTCTGGCGTCATCTTCATAACACCAATTATATTCTTTCTTTTTTTTTTCTCACCAGCACAACCAAAAAAAAAATAAACCTGTTTCTTTTTTATTACCTACGCTCACCCACTCATGGAATAGCCTATGTATGTCATTATGTAACTTTTTATCTCTTTATCCCTAATACACATAGATATACATACACTCGTTCATAATCTCACTCTTTTCGTAAGAAAAAAATACCAACTCATATTAAAAGGAGAGAGAGTAAGTGAGATTATTGAGTGAATGAAGGGGCAAGCTAATACCAATAGCTGAAAACCAAGTCGGAGAACGAGAAGGATTGCAAGCTGTAGTTGACCCATACATACATGAACAATCATGAATTCATATAAACAACGAAGAGACAAACAAATCGCTCCATTAATCAGTTTGCAAAAATAGAACAAAAAAATTTTCCATTAATATGTTATCATATAAGGTGTTGTTTACCGTACATACTTGAACTTGAAAATAATTTCAAGATCAAGGTTATATTTTTTTTTCTGCTTTCTTATTTTGCTTGTAACAGAAATTCTTTTGTTACAGTAAAGCGCAAAACAGATCACCGTCACACGTGTTTGACAGGATGATTTTATGTTTATGTTTAAAATCTTTATTATTTTTACTAATATTTCTGTGTATTTATTTGGAAATGAAATAATGAATTGAATATGCTATTTAATTTTTTTTATTTATGTAAACAAGTTTTTTAATAAAAGCAAAATATTTTCACTATTTTATGATTTTTATTTATGTATGACGACATTTCAACCTAAAAATTTAAGTTTTTATCGATTGAATAAACAACACAAAAATGGTTGTCGTTTAGGTAACAACAACAGCTGACTTTAATTATTATGACTTTAATACTGATAATTTTGCAATTTTCTTTTTTTCACATTCGATTATCTTTAAAAGAAGTTACTGAATCGCGGTACTGAAAAGTTATTAATATCTCCTGAATGGCAATATTTTTTTTTTTAAATGTAAACATTTTTAAATGTAAACATATTTGGTGTTTTTTTTTTGGAATTTCAATTTGTGTTTAACGAATAAAATTTATATATTAAAGATGCAATTGATGTCTTCTAAATTTAAAATTATTATTTCCGACGTTTTGATATGATTTTCTGAAATTCAATTAATATTTTCTAATTTATAATTGGAAATTTTAATTTCAGTTTTTATTAGAATTGATATTTTCTTAAATTTGAATGGAAAATTTAAAAAGTGTAATTTTTTATTTATGTGAATAATAATGCTTTATTAATTATAAACAATTTTTTAAAATTAGATGTAATCGCAATCAGATATTTTGTAGGTAAAGCAGAATAATAGTTCTATATAACTATGTAGAACTGTTTTGAAAGCAAAAAACTCATTGATAAACTCGGTAGCTCTATTTTGTAAAGACAACAAAAAGTTAACATGCCAAACTTATGTTCATATTTGTAAAAGAATAATGAAAAACGTATGAAATAAAAGACCAGCCCATGTATACTTTTAACATTGCTCTGTGTGATATCTAGTTGAAAATATTGACATTCATGTTAAAATAGAAATAACTATTGCAAAGCTAATTAGAACAAAAATTGTGGCGCCATCTACTGTGGCATAGTCACGCTGAGCAAAATGAAGTGACACTCTGTTAATGCAAAAGAAATGTATTTTCCCCACAACAAAATATTGCAGAATTCTTTGTAAATAAAATAATATACCCATTTATTTCTAACATGCAGTTACTATGAATATACATACATACATATATATTATATATGTATATTATTTGTATTATTTAATATGTGTATGTATGTATATGTAAATATTACACACAAAAAATACAACATCAAACGTTATTTTTGTGATTTTCTCTTTAAATAAATGAATACATAAATTTTTTTTGCTAAATTTACATTTGGGCAATTCACAACAGGTGTTGTATATTGTATGTTGTATTGAAATACACAGTACAATCATTTGTTGTGAACACTCAGTTGTATTTTCATATTGTAAAACGCTTTCTTTAGTATTTTTCGATCCAACGAGGAAATATCGCTTCGACGCTTCTGCTATTTTGTATAAGAGAAAACACTTGTCAGTGTTTGCTTTTTGGTCGTGAGATATACCCTGGAGTTTTAGTTACGTACCTCTTGCATTATAATTTATAATGAAAAAAAAAAATGTTAAATGTTTTGGTTGGTACTGAAAGAGAAAATACATACTAAAAATATAAACATTAATTTTTATATAAATAAACTTATCGATGTATTTGCGTTATTTGCATTATTTGCCATATTTTATTTTATTATTATTTATGCTGATAAAATTCTATGTATTTGTTTTTTCTTTTTCGTAAAAACTGGCATTCACTTGGAACTGATATGTTATGATCAGAGTTCAGAAAAAAACACACACTGAATAAAAAACTCGTACATATATGTAAACAAACATAACTTAGACCAACACACACATATTTTTATTTTCATATCAATTATGTTTGTTTTTAAATTTTCTTCGGTGCCCAACACAACCATGACTGTGTTCGTTTTAATATTTCGTCATTTACAAGAACATTTTTCTATCACGTAATTTTTGTTTCAATCACACATAAAGCACACATTTTTGAGTGTTGCTTTATTTGAAGTTCATGTTGTGGTACGTGTACTGAAAAAAAAACACAGAACATGCACAATAAACAGGTTCGAGTTCAGTTATATTTTAAGTCGTGTTGTGGCTCGTGTACTAAAATATAACTGAACTCGAACCTGTTTATTGTACATGTTGTGTTTTTTCTTAGTACACGAGCCACAACACGACTTAAAATATAACTGAACTCGAACCTGTTTATTGTACATGTTCTGTGGTTTTTTTCAGTACACGTACCAGAACATGAACTTCGAATAAAGCAACACTCAGAAATGTGTGCTTTATGTGTGATTGAAACAAAAAGTATGTGATACAAAAATGTTCGTGTAAATAACGAAGTATTAAAACGAACACAGTCATGGTTGTGTTGGGCACCGTAGAAAATTTAGAAACGCACATAATTGATATGAAAATAAAGATATGTGTTGGCTGCTTTTGAACAGAACATTGTGTGTTTCATGTGTGTATTTTCTGAACCTTGGTTATGATACAATATACAACATTAACTAAACATAGCAAATGAAGTTGGATCGTGTATCAGATGTTTCAGTGAAAACAACAACAATTTTACGCTATTGTAAAGTGATACACGATACAACAGATACAACGATACATTACCAATTGTGAATTGCCCAATTGTTATTTTTTTTATTAACAACTAGGTATTTTAGCATTATTTGCTTTAGATGTTGGTGAATTTTTACTCCCTTTATATTAACTTGTAGTGTCTGCTTGTCGAAAAAATTTTGGATCGCTTTTAACCACTTTCCCGTGATCCAATCGATCTGAGATTTTGCAGGCAGGCTCGTGGCAATGACATAAATGATCTTACAAATTTTTTTAGTGATGCCAAAACAATGGAAACTTTTAAATTTTTGTACCAGAGTTGATAAAAAAATGTACAAAGTGTTTGTTTTTATTATATTATTACCACAATAACCACAAAAACAACAAGTCCAGCTATGACAACAATGCAACATTTAGAATAACAACAAGAACAACATAGAAATATCATGTTTTTCATTTTTTTTTTAATTTTTCAGAGATTTCCCTGGACCTGCTTCACTGGTTTTAATGATTTTTGAAACAGAAATCTTCCCATGAATTTAGTGAATCATTCTCACTAAAAACGATCAACCTAGCTGTCCTATTGAGGGCGTGATCGTGACAAGAACAACATAGAAAATTATATTTTTTCAAGACTTTTTTTAGTTCTTCATTCAAATCTCGGGCCCTAATCGACCGATTTGGACGATTTTAAATAGCAAACTTTTCAGGATATCAATAAATCATTTTTTATGTCAACGGGCACCCTAGCTGCCCGATTGATGCCGTCATCGTGATTTCCACAGACGGACAGACAGACGGACAGACGGACATCGCTATATCAACTCCGGTTGTTATAAGGATCACAAATATATATATTTTATGGGGTCCAAATTTTTTTTTTCTTATTATTACAAACGGAATGACAAACTTATATATACCCTCTGCACACTGGAGTGGAGGGTATAAAAAATACAAGTGTTAAATCTAAAAAGAAATTGTTACTTGATAAAACGACAACAGAAACTCCATATAAAGATACAAGGCCTAAATCAAAGGGGAAACCAAACATAAGACATCCCTACGATACCATATCTCTTCAAAAGGGGGAAAGTTGGATAAAATGGAAATCACTTTACTAAGAAAATTTTAATAAAAGATTAAACAAATAAAAAATGTGTTTTATTCATATTAGATTATTTTAACCATGAACATACCAAATAATTTTTATGTAACATTATTAAGTAATAACTCTTTTATGGTTTATGAAGATAATGTTCTTTCCGCATTTATGAATTTGGTTAATTTACCTACAATAACTTCAAAAGAGGATTGGGAAGTTGGAGTAACTGAATTATATTTAAATGATGGATCCGCCGAGGAACCAAAAATTTTATTTATTTATAGTGATATTATAAAACCGAGATGTACTGGAAACAAAAATATAAGATGTCTTCGAGTATTACCATATAAGGGACATAGCATTTGCTATGATTTTCATAATGTGGAATACTATCCTTTAGAAATATCAATAATTAACGATATTTCAATACTCATAACTAATTAAGATGGAACTCAATACAATTTCGAATCCTCAGCAACACCAAATTTTATAACATTACACTTTAAAAAAATTAAAACACTATAAATGTAAAGAGTTTTGTAAAATGTTTGATTGATAAATCATCGTGATGGATCAAGTATATAATGCATTCTACTCAAGGCAGCAGGGCGGTGGAATAAGTCATATTGGAACATTATATGTGACTCCATGAATTTTGCAGCATGGTCGCGGAATCGGTTCATTATTTTCATCACTATTTAGAACATTAAAACCTTTAATTTTTTCTGGAGTAAATACAATTAAAAATCAAGCAATTGATACCAGTAAAGCTATATTAAATGATTTCGGTCGCAAGCCTTTACGAAATATTTTGGACGAACAAGGAATAATTGCGTTAAATAACTTATCGGAGAAAGGAATCAAAAAAATATCTTCCAAGTTCCAACGAGATTTAGGCAAGAGACGTATAAAACGTCGAAATAAAAAAGAAATCGTCAGTCACTCAAACATTCTAAAGTGAAACGCATAAGGAAGAAAAAGAAGAAAAACACCAATATAAATATTAAAGATATATTTTCAAAATGAACATGTGAAAACATATAGAATGCATGAAAAGTAAATTGGATTTATTTGAACCACATCCCATTCAAACTAGTATTTTAAACACCGAAGAAGTGTCCTACAATCCTATCGCAACTTTGGACAACCCCAGCATTATAGAATTTGTGTGTCTCGGTAATAGAGATACATATCGTGATTTCTCTAGCGAATACCTTAGTAATTCAACTCAAAACAAAGGATAACTCAGATATTACGGACAATTCAATTGGAGTTGTAAATAAAATTCTACATTCTCTGTTTCGAATAATAACTATCACCATAAGACTTATATACAAACATTCCTTTTTTTTTTTTTATAACGTTTATTTAAGGAAATTTCATATACTTAAACTAAAAATAAACAAATAGTTGGAAAAATAAGGTTATTATACACAGTCCCATATTCGGGATCTCAAGTATAGTATATATATATATATCATTTTTTTTAAATAGTAATAATATATTATTAATACAATATAAAAATGTATTTACATAATGTTTAATATAAAGAAAAGTACTAAAAAAACTTTACATCTGTATCATGAAGGTTAAAAGTTATAGTCTAGAGATAAAAAAGAGGAAGTGGGGTTTATTCGGTGAGCCACCAATATTTTTTAACATTTAAGTTTAAAATTATATTTTTATCTTTTAAATAAACGCTGGTGTCGAATCTGCAATTTTCAATATTAAGTTGGTTGTTACTAATAGTTTAATTATTGGCCCGTCTATAGATGTGATAAAGTATAGGAATGCCAGTTTCATTTTGTATAAAACCTTTGCTATCGAGGTGTATAAAGGCCTCAGGAGGTACAAACCCACTTTGTAAAGTTTTGAAAATATAATCTTGATTAACGTAATATGGAGCCATAATTAAATTATTTTCATAGCAATTAATGCTGCACACTGGAGTGGAGGGTGTTTGCGTATGTAGCAAAAAATATATAAAAAATAAAAACACAATTTAGTATAAGGTTTTATAAGAAGAGAAAATAAAATCTCTATTTTATTTGTATATACAAATGTATTACCTTTTTTAAAATATGCACAGCGGATGGTGTTTATGTGTACGAAGGTACCAAATCGATTGATTTTATAAGTTAAAAAATAAAAGAGAGAAGGTGGCGAGCAATATCTAAGTACCGTTAACGGTTTTACTAGTTAAAATCTATGTAAACACTCCTTTCAACGATGTATAAAAAAAGGAGTTTCATAGATTTTAACCCAGAATTAACCCAAAAATGGCTTATTGACTCAAAGGCGAAAAAGTACAAAGAAAATATTAAATTGTACTTAAACATTGCCGGCCACCTTGCAACATCAAGGTGTGTTGCAACAATAATACTTTAACAAATAACTTAAATATCTTAAAATAAGGCATAGTTCAGTTTAAAAATGTGAGCTTGAATTCAATTTATTAAATTTTTTTTTTTAAATTGGCCAGAAGGGACCTCGACGTAACAATTTTCCATAGGCCAGTAGGGACCCCAATGAAAAATTGATTATAAATAAATATGAGCCAGTAGGGACTCTACAATTTGAGCCAGTAAGGACTCTACATATGAGCCAGTAAGGACTCTACAATGGAGATGAGCCAGATATGACCCATCCAAAAATGGTGTGTTGCGCCATAGCATCCTCATAATCGAGCAGAGCATCGTCAAAAAGGTTAGGGAGAGATTCCATATTTCTATGAAACAATAAAAAATTTAAAGAAAATATCGAAGAAAAAGTAAATTATTCGGTCAAAATGACCAGTTTCGTTATTGGTCGTTTTACAACCCCATTAGCAGTACGAATATCCGCGACCCTTACGCGACCGTCACTTCCCGGATAAACTTTTATGACCCGGCCTAAACGCCACGATGTTGGAGGTAGATTTTCATGCTTGATAACGACTAAGTCGTTTTCCTGTAGATCGCGTTCCGGATATTTCCATTTATAGCGCTTATTTAATGTCATTAAATATTCTTCTTTCCATCGGCGACAAAAAATTTGAGACAACGCTTTCATTTTTCGAAATCGATTAACAAGACTTTTCGGAGATTCATTAATTTCAGGCTCCGGGGGAGCAAGTATTGGTCCACCTATTAAAAAATGACCAGGAGTCAGAGCTACTGGTTCCCGAGGGTTATCCGCCATAGAACAAAGAGGACGTGAATTTAGGCAAGCTTCAATTCTTGCGAGAACTGAAGAAAGTTCTTCAAAAGTATATTTAAAAGATTGCGCTTCCTTACGAAAATGGTGTTTAAAACTCTTCCCAAAGGCCACCCATATGAGGTGCCCCGGCCGGTATAAACCGCCAAGTTAAACCCTGAATACCATAAATAGAACCACTGCAATCTGACTTTCCTTAAGAAACATCTTAAAATCCTTTTCTAATTCACGCGATGCACCTACAAAATTTGTGCCATTATCCGAAAATATAGTGTAGGGGCAACCACGTCGAGAAATAAATCTGTGAAAGGCAGATAAAAAAGTAGGCGTCGATAAATCAGACGTGGCCTCTAAATGAATTGCTTTCGTAGAAAAGCAAACAAAAATACAAACGTAGCCCTCCGTTATCCTACAAGCTCTGCCCGTGAAACTTTTGATGTCAAAGGGACCAGCAAAATCAACGCCCGTTGTCATAAATGGTCTAGTAAGAGTAGTTCTTTCAGGGGGCAGAGCCGCCATAATTTGACGACAAGATACTTTACGGCCAATAATACACCGTTTACAACGACCAATGACTCCACGAATTTTCGACTTCAAGCGTGGAACCCAATATTCAATGCGCAGTATTCGCAACATCAACTGATTTCCACCGTGAATGGAAATCATATGAACAAATTCTATTAACAATTGAGTAAATCGGCTCGAATAAGGTAAAATAATAGGATATTTCTCCGTATATGAAAGGGATGGTGATTTAACCAAGCGACCATTCAATCTTATCACACCGTCTTTATCGAGAAAGGGATTCAAAGAAATAAGACAACTCTTTGAACTTAACGATTTTTTGTCTAACAGGCACTTATATTCATCTGCATAGTGATGTTTCTGAGCCACAATGGCTAAATGCAATTTTGTTCTTCTGATTTCATAACCAGCAACGATTTTATCCACATTCATATAACGATTTGACCTATGAGCTGGATGACTATTGTAAAAGAACCTCAAAATATATGAGATTATCCGAAGAGCTCGATCAAGACGAGAGTAATTATTCAAAATATCCACATATATATCTTCCCCCTTAACGTCCGTAAAGAAGGAAGCATGAGTTTTGACAACCCGACCCTCAATGTCAGTGTCAAGATAACTTAGATCCGTTATATTACAGTGCACTTTATCTTGACCCAGCCATCTTGGACCATGCCACCAAAGCCCACTATTTTCCAGCTCAGTGGGAGAGGTACCACGACTACCTAAATCTGCAGGATTATCCTCAGAACGAACATGAT
Source organism: Cordilura impudica (assembly GCA_963682025.1). Lineage (NCBI taxonomy): Eukaryota > Metazoa > Arthropoda > Insecta > Diptera > Scathophagidae > Cordilura > Cordilura impudica. The sequence goes on along the minus strand of OY821522.1, from coordinate 18,541,637 downwards.
ACCAATTATGGTTTCCTACATTTTCTTGAATGCGGCATACTCTGTTCGCTACAAATGTGGTCCAGGAACACGGCGTTTTCCTTAACCAAGAAAGGACTATCGTCGAATCAGTCCAACAGTAAATTTGATCAATTTTAATATCAATTTCACTTATTACCGCCTTCAAAAGTTCAGAGGCTAACACCGCCCCGTACAATTCCAAACGAGGTAGATATATTGATTTGATGGGGGCTACTTTGGTTTTCGATGAAAGTAGGTGAGTATGAATTTCGCCGTTAGAGGCCTGAATTCGAATATAAATCACCCCCGCGTATGCCTTTTCCGAGGCATCAGAAAAAACATGAAGCTCAACAGAATTTCCCGGCGAATAATTAACCCATCTTGGAATACGAACAGTATTTACCTCATGATAAGAAGTAACAAATCTTTTCCATTCATCTTCCGTCGAAATTGGAAGCATATCATCCCAATTTATATTATCAAGCCAAATTTTTTGCATGATAATTTTAGCAACCACAATGACAGGACCTAACCAACCTACAGGATCAAACAATTTCGCGATAGTCGATAAGACTTCCCTCTTAGTATACCCAGATTTTAATGAAATAGGAGTCACACTAAAATAAAACGAGTCCAACTGAGCGTTCCACTTAATTCCTAAAGTCTTTGAAGTACTCGATTCTATAAAGGTCAATAATTTAGCGTCAACTAAATGGTCCAAAGGTATGTCTTTCAAAATACTCCGTTCGTTTGAAGTCCATTTTCTTAGCTGAAACTTAGCAGAGGCCAAAGCAGCGACGAGTTGATCACGAGCCATTAATGCAGTCGAAATGTCATTAGTCCCTGTCAAAACGTCGTCGACGTACATGCACTTTCGTAGAATATGTGCTGCGAGAGGGAACTCAGCCTCAGAATCGTCCGCGAGTTGTAATAACGTCCTAATGGCAAGGTATGGGGCGCAGTTAACGCCAAAAGTCACTGTCTGTAATTCATAGTCCCTTACAGTCTCCGTCGGAGAATCCCTAAACAAAATTCGTTGAAAAGGGGTATGAGAAGGATCAACCCGAATCTGTCTATACATTTGAGTAATATCACAATTGAAGACGAATTTAAACAGACGCCACCTAAGAATAAGTAGAACTAAGTCTGCTTGTAAGGTAGGTCCTACGTAAAGGCAATCGTTTAAGCTAATTCCATTAGAAGTTCTATTTGAAGCGTTGAAAACAACTCTCAATTTAGTTGTCTTACGTTCTAGTTTTACCACCGGATGATGAGGTAAATAACAAAAAAGGTAGGAGATGAAAAATTTGGTAATACCGGTCTCATATGTCCTATGTCCAAATACTCCCTAACGACGTCATCGTACATCTCCTTAATTTCAGGTCTACGCAGTAAAGATGATTCGGTCCTAAGATATTGTCCCATAACACCAGGTCTTGAAGTCCCTAAAGAAAAGTTTTCAGGAAATTCAGGCTTGAATGGGAGAGTCACTACATATCGACCATCAGATTCGCGACGAGTAGTCGCTTTATAATTTTGCTCACAAAATTTGTCAAATGGAGACAGAATTTTTCTTTTAGGAGTTTCCTCAAGTTCCCAGAATCTCAAAAGATTTTTGTTAAGGCAATCTTCCTCTGAAAATTCGACATTCGTAGAATATACCTGAACTTGAGGTTGTACAACTGGACCAGTAATAATCCAGCCAAAGATGGTGTTCTGAGCTAGTAAAGAGCCCAAAATATTGCGACGGATTTCTCCCAACAGAATTCTTGGATACAAATCCGCGCCAAGCAAAAGATCAACAGGTCGACTGTCATCAAAATTAATATCGGCCAAACGAAGGTTTGGCAAATTTTCCTTTAAATACGAGTGGACTGTAAATGATGGTAAATTACCCGAAATATTTGGCAAAACAAGTGCCAATGTTTCCAATACAAGGGATGAATCGAGGGTGGAGCCAATTTTCAATGAACAAAGTTTTCTAGACATTGCCGTAACTGCCTGATTAACTCCTGAAATTTGAGCATTCGTCGAATGCGTCGAAATTTTCAGGCGATTTTGCAAACGTTCAGAAATGAACGATGCTTCAGAAGCAGGGTCAATAAGGGCGCGGGCTGGGTACGTAGTACCCTGATGAATAAGATTCACCATAGCCGTCCCTAAAAGTACAGTCCTACTTTGCGCTGTATGAAATACTTGACGATTTGTAGGAGCTGTGGCATGATTGGCATTCAAAGATGATGCGATTGCAGGCAAGGAGTTTGAAACTCGAGAAACAGAAACCGAACTAACACCCGAATTCGACCGATTAGTATCCCTAGAAACTTCAGAAGATGGTAATTCACGGTGTAACATAGTATGATGTCTCTTGTTACAAATGGAGCAATTATACGAACTGCTACAATTTTTAGCTTCATGTGTCCTTGCGAGACAATTGACACAACAGTGAAACTTTTTTACCGTAGAAAATCGATCCGCAACAGATAAACTTTTGAATCGATGACAAGAACGTAAAAAGTGAACTTGATTCTTACAAAGAACACAAGAAGCACTTGAAGTTGAAGCAGCATTGGTATGATGCGCTTTGATTTTAGGTTCAGAAAGCCGTTTAGCAGATTCTGAACCCCTAAGATCAGGTAAACAATCTAAAGTTTGAACTCTTTCTGTCAGAAAGAGGTTCAAATCCTTCCAGAGTGACAAAGCTGATTTGTCCTTTATACTCTGTTCCCACAGACTAACAGTTTGCGAAGGTAACCGTTGAATGCAAAGAAATACAATAATAGGATCCCAGCTGTGCGTCGAAATATTATAAATTGACATAGCCGTAAGGCAACCATTTATTCCGCGTTGTAAAGTTTTTAATCCCGACGAGGTTTTCTTATCAAGAAAGGGAAGGCTAAATAGCGATTTTAACTGGTTATTAACCAGCATACGCGGATTATCATATGCGTCCCTCAAGTTGCGCCACGCAACATCAAAACCTTGATTAGTGAGAGGGCATTTCGAAACAATTTCCCGAGCTTCGCCACTAGTTTTCCGAACTAGATGGCATAGCCGCTCAATATTGCTAAGTCGAGAGTTATTGATATAAACCGCTGTAAAAAGATCCCTAAAAGTGGGCCAAGAAATGTAATCGCCCTCAAAAACGTGGAAGCGTTAAATTATGACAAAAGTTGTCAGCTGAATTGAGGTTTACACTCGGAGACTGAGACTGCTCTTTCGGTGTCGCGTTGGATTTAAAATGATGTAATCGTTCATTAATCCTAGATAAACAATTAACGTACGCGTTAAAAGTGGCTTCATATTTCGATTCAGCCGCGTCAAAATCCGCCGGTTCCGCGTCATCCGAATTTTCTAAATATGATAAACAAGTACGATATGTCGATTTTTCTTGTTCCCAAAGCAAGTCCAATTCTTTTCCACGAATTTCAAGATTAAATACCGAATGTAACTCCTCACGAATATCGTTGAATTTCGAATTTCCCGGCATTTTGGTTCGAATTTATTTTAAAATAAGTTAATTTAATTTAAATGACAATATAAAAATTCGTTAAAAAAAATCCGAAAAAATAATAATATATTATAAACTAATAATATAAATCTATATTAAAAAATTTTATTTTCTTAATATGTGGTATTATTTTAACAAATTAGAAGCAAAACCAAAATTTGCAAAAAAAAAATTAATAAAAAACACACTGGATATGTCGCGACTAAAACGGACAGTAGGGTGACTAACAATGATATAGAAAAAACAAACCAACACAATGCGTGTGCGTATATATTAGTGTGAAGAGAAATGAACACACTCTTGAGCATAAACACAAAAAAAAACCAACGCGTGAACGTATAGAGAAATAAAAACTATTCAGCTTAAGCAGCTTAAACACGAAAAAAACGTTCGCGTGAGCGTATATGTATAACACAAAGGAGAAAAACCGATTTAGTTATAATCTTTATTGTAATGTATATCTGTTTAAATGTAAATCTGTTTAAATTATTATTATTTGCACGGCGGCTTTTTCTCTTTCCTTCGATTAAAACAAACACGATATGATTAATATTTATATTATTACTTGCACTAATCACTTTTTTTTAAAAATCCCGACGGCTTTTGCTTTTTCTTTCGATTAAAATATAAACGAATATATACGTAATGTAACGTAACGCGTAGGGTTGTAAAACGAAAAGTATGCAAAAAAATAGTATTTCAATAACGATGAAACTTTTTTTCTTTTTAAATTAATTTTAATTATACACTTTTTAAATTTTCAAGTTTTTGTTTAGCTCACACATAAAAAAACTGACCTATACGCACCTTTTTAATTTATTGTTTTCTGCTGTAGTTGAAGTGAAGGGTTGTTTTTGCAGGTTCTTGCTGATGTTGACAAGATGAAGGCTGTGGGAATGTTGAAATTAATAATTTTTAAAAATTTTCCAAACTTTTCCTCAGGATCCGGCTCGAAGGATCAAATGTTTGCGTATGTAGCAAAAAATATATAAAAAATAAAAACACAATTTAGTATAAGGTTTTATAAGAAGAGAAAATAAAATCTCTATTTTATTTGTATATACAAATGTATTGCCTTTTTTAAAATATGCACAGCGGATGGTGTTTATGTGTACGAAGGTACCAAAACGATTGATTTTATAAGTTAAAAAATAAAAGAGAGAAGGTGGCGAGCAATATCTAAGTACCGTTAACGGTTTTACTAGTTAAAATCTATGTAAACACTCCTTTCAACGATGTATAAAAAAAGGAGTTTCATAGATTTTAACCCAGAATTAACCCAAAAATGGCTAATTGACTCAAAGGCGAAAAAGTACAAAGAAAATATTAAATTGTACTTAAACAGAGGGTATAAAAAATACAAGTGTTAAGTCTAAAAAGAAATTGTTACTTGATGAAACGACAACAGAAACTCCATATAAAGATACAAGGCCTAAATCAAAGGGGAAACCAAACATAAGACATCCCTACGATACCATATCTCTTCAAAAGGGGGAAAGTTGGATAAAATGGAAATCACTTTACTAAGAAAATTTTAATAAAAGATTAAACAAATAAAAAATGTGTTTTATTCATATTAGATTATTTTAACCATGAACATACCAAATAATTTTTATGTAACATTATTAAGTAATAACTCTTTTATGGTTTATGAAGATAATGTTCTTTCCGCATTTATGAATTTGGTTAATTTACCTACAATAACTTCAAAAGAGGATTGGGAAGTTGGAGTAACTGAATTATATTTAAATGATGGATCCGCCGAGGAACCAAAAATTTTATTTATTTATAGTGATATTATAAAACCGAGATGTACTGGAAACAAAAATATAAGATGTCTTCGAGTATTACCATATAAGGGACATAGCATTTGTTATGATTTTCATAATGTGGAATACTATCCTTTAGAAATATCAATAATTAACGATATTTCAATACTCATAACTAATTTAGATGGAACTCAATACAATTTCGAATCCTCAGCAACACCAAATTTTATAACATTACACTTTAAAAAATTTAAAACACTATAAATGTAAAGAGTTTTGTAAAATGTTTGATTGATAAATCATCGTGATGGATCAAGTATATAATGCATACTACTCAAGGCAGCAGGGCGGTGGAATAAGTCATATTGGAACATTATATGTGACTCCATGAATTTTGCAGCATGGTCGCGGAATCGGTTCATTTTTTTCATCACTATTTAGAACATTAGAACCTTTAATTTTTTCTGGAGTAAATACAATTAAAAATCAAGCAATTGATACCAGTAAAGCTATATTAAATGATTTCGGTCGCAAGCCTTTACGAAATATTTTGGACGAATAAGGAATAATTGCGTTAAATAACTTATCGGAGAAAGGAATCAAAAAAATATCTTCCAAGTTCCAACGAGATTTAGGCAAGAGACGTATAAAACGTCGAAATAAAAAAGAAATCGTCAGTCTCTCAAACATACTAAAGTGAAACGCATAAGGAAGAAAAAGAAGAAAAACACCAATATAAATATTAAAGATATATTTTCAAAATGAACATGTGAAAACATATAGAATGCATGAAAAGTGAATTGGATTTGTTTGAACCACATCCCATTCAAACTAGTATTTTAAACACCGAAGAAGTGTCCTACAATCCTATCGCAACTTTGGACAACCCCAGCATTATAGAATTTGTGTGTCTCGGTAATGGAGATACATATCGTGATTTCTCTAGCGAATACCTTAGTAATTCAACTCAAAGCAAAGGATAACTCAGATATTACGGACAATTCAATTGGAGTTGTAAATAAAATTCTACATTCTCTGTTTCGAATAATAACTATCACTATAAGACTTATATACAATCATTACTTTTTTTTTTTTTTTTATAACGTTTATTTAAGGAAATTTCATATACTTAAACTAAAAATAAACAAATAGTTGGAAAAATAAGGTTATTATACACAGTCCCATATTCGGGATCTCAAGTATAGTATATATGTATATAATATCATTTTTTTAAAATAGTAATAATATATTATTAATACAATATTAAAATGTATTTACATAATGTTTAATATAAAGAAAAGTACTAAAAAAACTTTACATCTGTATCATGAAGGTTAAAAGTTATAGTCTAGAGATAAAAAAGAGGAAGTGGGGTTTATTCGGTGAGCCACCAATATTTTTTAACATTTAAGTTTAAAATTATATTTTTATCTTTTAAATAAACGCTGGTGTCGAATCTGCAATTTTCAATATTAAGTTGGTTGTTACTAATAGTTTAATTATTGGCCCGTCTATAGATGTGATAAAGTATAGGAATGCCAGTTTCATTTTGTATAAAACCTTTGCTATCGAGGTATATAAAGGCCTCAGGAGGTACAAACGCACTTTGTAAAGTTTTGAAAATATAATCTTGATTAACGTAATATGGAGCCATAATTAAATTATTTTCATAGCAATTAATGCTTGTCCTGATATGGTTTCTTATTAAATGAATAATAAAATTATCAATTCTGCTAATTTTAGATGTATTATATAATGTTAAATTTGAAACATATTTTGTATGGTTGCTGTTTGGAGATCTATGAAGTGATGTACATGATCTTAGGCATTTTCTTTCAAAGACTCGGAGTTTTTCCATATACGAAGGAGATATATTGAACCAAATTTGACATCCATATGTTAAGATTGGTCGTATTAAAGCTTGGTATAGAATTATTTTAACTCTTGGTTGTATATGTTGTGAAAAAAAGTTTTCTATAAGCGAAAAAAGCTTTTCTTGTTTTCAAAATTTGTAAATTAATGTGGGTATTAAAATATAAAAATTTATCTAGGTAAACACCCAGATATTTAACATTACTTAATTATGGAATTATGGAAGTGATGCTAGTCGAACTCATCTAACCTCATCTGGATGGTATCCTGACTATTATATCGATGATGAACTTCGAAAAGGACAAAAACAAATTAACAAGTTATTTGCACGAAGTAATAAAGTTGAGTTAATTAGAAGAGTTCATGGTGATCTCTTTAGTCAACCTAAATTACTTCTAAATAATATAGATTTACGTATTGTATTTAATTTGGAGAAATCATCATTTTATATGATGGATCTCGATTCAACTGGTGCTGAATTGAAAATCTTGGAGGGTCAATTATATATGAATCACATTACTGTTAATCCGGGGATAATATTGCTAGCTCACCATAAAATGTTGCAGGAAAAACCAGGCATATATCCATTAAATAGAACTGAAATTAAATCGTTTACCATGTATCCTGGAAATCATAGCTTATCTATTGATAATGTAGTAATTGGTCAATTACCTACATTTTTGGCATTTTGTATGGTTGGAAATGTCGCATACTCAGGGAATATAAAAATGGATCCATTTGAGTTAAAACATTTTTATTTACAAACACTAAATTTGTCAGTAAATGGTATTCAAATTCCATCACAAGCATTAGAATTCGATTATTCCGGTGTAACCCAAGTACGAGAGCATACAATATGTTATTTAATGCTATTGGAATTAAGAATTCCGATAGAGGAATTCATATAAATAAACAATCATTTGATAATGGTTCATTCATTTTGGGGTTTGATCTTTCACCTGATCATTCTAATAACGATTTATGTGCAAAGATTTTAAAGCAAGGAAATGTACGCATTTAAGGAAAATTCACACGAGCTTTGTTCGAACCAGTGATATGTCTTGTTTATTGTGAATATGATTCTATGATTGAAATTGATAAATATAGAAACATTAAAATAACTTTATAAAAATGAATACCATACAGATTGAAAAAGCGCTTTTAAAAAACAAAGCTACCCGAAAGTATTTCCAAGGTGTTTTTCCTTCAGATAAACTTCCAAAACATATACCTAAGCGTTCAGCTATCTTTATTGCCAATACAGATCCATCATGCAAAACAGGGCAGCATTGGATTGCATTTTATTTTGACAATTATAATAATGGTGAGTTTTTTGATTCTTATGGACAACAGCCCTTAAATTTAGAATTTCTAAAATTTTTAGAAAATAACAGCAACAACTTTAAAATCAATAAACAGCAAATGCAGGGATATTTTTCAGACTTGTGGTCATTATTGTTTACTTTATAGTTTATATAAATCGCAGCAAAAAAGTTTGAAACTATTTTTAAGTCAATTTAGAAAAACTGATTATAATTTTAATGATAAAAAAGTAGTTTAACAATGTAAAAAATATTTCCCGCTGTAAAAGATAAGTTATTGATATATTTACATATTAAATAAAACAAAATGGAAATTAAATTTTGACTTTTATTTGTTTTCTTTATTTTCTTTTTGGCTCACAAACTCAAGAATAGCTCTATTATATTTGGATTCATCTCTACCACGATATATTATTTGTTCAATTTTATTGTCAGTCAGTTTTTTGAATGGGTTCTTCATAGGAAACAGCTCGCTGAGGCGTTTAGGTAAAAATATTCTTAGGAAATTACCATCTTCATCTTCCAAATTTAAAGTCATTTTAGAACCAATTTGCGTATCCTTTAATTTGCATCCAGTTATTGTATATGGATATCCGATTTTTATACCCTATACCACTATGTGGTTTGGGTATAATGACTTTGTGCTGCTGTTTGTAACAACCAAAAATATTTGACCTACACCCATCTTTAATTATACCGATCGAATCAGAATCACTTTCTGAGTTGATTTAACAATGTCCGTCCGTCCGTCCGTCCGTCTGTGTGTCCATGTAAAGCTTGTAATCAAACTGCAGGTCGCAAATATAAATATATTTTGATGAAATTTGGTATTTGATCTTCTGTCGGCCATGGGATGAACGCTATTGAAATTGGTGAGAATCGGTCCATGTTCAGACCTAGCCCCCATACAAATTACCCATATGAAATCGACATAAATTGCCATAGGATCCAAATTGTCATATAGATCTTACTCAAATTGGGTTTGTATGCTCTCATTACATCCACTAATGAGTAGTCCAAAAATGATCCCTTTGACCCCATATAGAGCTGCTTCCCGATCTTCACTTAAATCTATTAAAAAACAAAAATATTGCACTGATTCTTCTCAAATTTTGTTTGTACATATTTTTGCAAAATACAAGAGACTTTACCAAACATGATCAGGATCGGTCCATTTTTGGACCTAGTCCCTTTATAGATATAGCATCCGATATGAACTTTTTCATATCTGCAGCCAAAAAGATTAATAAAAATCGCACTCAAATTTGGTTTTTGCTTATTTTCAATGTCCAGTTAGTTGGGCCTAAGAGATAAGGTTTCTAAACGCATGGTATAGGGTATCGTATAGTCGGTCTAGACCGACTATAATTTTCTTACTTGTTAAATTTGCCACTCTTGTGAAGCCTTCTCCAGAATTGTTTCTCGAGTTGTTTAATGCGTTTAAAAAATCCATTTATTTTTAGGTGTTGAACTGCTTCAATCAAACTTACTAATGATTCTAGTAAATCAATCGTAAAAAGCTCTGTAATATATACTCCAAAATCTAATAAATTCAACAACAACAAAATATTTTTTTATATAAATATTTATTAAAAAGAGATTGATATATATATCCAAAATTATAATCTTATATTTACAAAAAAAATTAAAATTTATAATTATTTTTATATAGAGTTTCTATTTATATTGTTTATCAAACTTTCATTTTGACGGAAGGCTTGTACTAATAATAAGTCATCTCGTGAGCTCCATAAATTACATGTGATTTGAGGTGGTGGTGGTGTTTCAGGTGTCTCAGGACTCCAATCCTTTGTATTCCAGAAACCCATTTAGTTGTTGGGTATTTCATCAATCAATTCTCCGCTAAGGAACAGCATATCATATGAATTTTCATATCAACAGACATCAGGAGTAGAGATTCGCTCTATATCATTTTCAATAAGACAGTTTGTTGTGTGTATTAATTAGTTGGATACGCCCGGTATGTATTTACTGCAGTAAACACATTCTACGCTGGGAGTGTTTTCCTTACACTCCAAACTATTTTCCATGTGTTTGAGCAATTCTGACTCATCCTCATAGAAAATGCTGCGGAGCGAGCACTTAAAAAAATCCATGTTTTCCATTTATAATTTTTTATTTTATTTTTTTATTTCGATCAAAATTTTTATATAATTGTTTCCCGTGTAGTTGACTACTGAACGAAATGAAACTGTTTTTCCCTAATATTATTTTGGTTAACCTATCCGTAGTTATGATAAACAATAATTTAATCTGTCTTCACTACACATAACATAGTAAAAAGGTACCAAATTTCCAATAAGTAACGTATTTTTTAAAAAGTGTTGTTATTTATATTAATTTTAATCAAACTTATTTATGATTTATTAACCAGGCTTATCATTTTCCAAAACTATGCCTTTTTATAAGGATTTTATGATCCTGCTAAAACACTAATGTTTATCTATATTTTTGTTAATTAAAAATTTTCAAACATGTTTCTATTTATGTTTCTATTTGTATTATTGTTTACAACTATCGATTTGTTTCAATCATGTTTAGTTTTTATTCAAGTGTTTTGGTAATTGCGTGGTAAATTTTTATATGTATGCATTTTATGTATCAGGCGCACGGAGATTTTAGAAAGTATTTTTTCAGTTGATTAGAAATAATTTAATCTGTCTTTACTACACATAACATAGTAAAAAGTTATTCAATATTATAGCTAAAAGTTATTCAACTTTGCGCCATCTAACGGGGGCAAAAATGAAAAATTCCTGGTTCTCCTATCAACCTGGTTCTCCTATAGACCTCAACCAAACAGCACCATCTAACGGGGGCGAAAATGAAAAATTCCTGGTTCTCCTATATCTTATCTACTAAAAAATTTTTCGGGCAAGACCCGCAAGGGGTTGAAAATGAAAAATTCCTGGTTCTCCTATATCTTATCTACCAAAAACTTTTTCAAGTTATTAGTCTAGACCTCAACCGAACAGCGCCATCTAACGGTGGCGAAAATGAAAACTTCCTGGTTCTCCGATATATTATCTAGTCAAATGCAATTAAAATCCATTGCAGTTTTTATTTATAAAATGTTTTTTAAAATTATCAAATTTGACAGCAAAAAAATAATAAATATTTCTGTAGTAATAGCAAGATTTTTAGATAATGTTTTTAACGTTTTTTTTAAGTGTAAATATTCTTTGAGTGTAAAAAAATTTGGAAATTTGACAACAAAAAATATTTTTAATTTTTCAGCAATAATAGCAAAATCTCTAGTTTGGGTATAATGACTTTGTGCTGCTGTTTGTAACTACCAAAAATATTTCACCTAGACCCATCTTTTATTATACCGATCGAATCAGAATCACTATCTGATTCGATTTAACGATGTCCGTCCGTCCGTCCGTCCGTCTGTGTGTCCATGTAAAGCTTGTAATCAAACTGCAGGTCGCAAATATGAATATATTTTGATAAAATTTGGTATATAAGCTTTCGTCGGCCATGGGATGAACGCTATTTAAATTGGTGAGAATCGGTCCATGTTCAGACCTAGCCCCCATACAAATGACCCCTATGAAATCGACTTAAATTGCCATAAGATCCAAATTATCATATAACTCTTAGTCAAATTGGGTTTGTATGTGTTTATTACATCCATTAATCAGTAGTCCAAAAATGATCCCTGTGGGACAACTCTTAGTCATAGGCCCCATATAGAGCTGCTTCCCGATCTTCACTTAAATCTATCAAAAAACAAAAATATTGCACTGATTCTTCTCAAATTTTGTTTGTATATATTTTTGCTAAATACAAGAGACCTTACCAAACATGGTCAGGATCGGTCCATTTTTGGGCCTAGTCCCCATATAGATATAGCATCCGATATGAACTTTTTCATATCTGCAGCAAAAAAAAATTAATAAAAATCTCACTCAAATTTGGTTTATCTTATTTTCTATGTCCAGTTAGTTTGGCCTTAGAGATAGGGTATAGGGTATCGTATGGTATAGGGTATCGTATAGTCGGTCTAGACCGACTATAATTTTCTTACTTGTTTTATATCCAGTTAGTTGGGCCTGAAGATAGGGTCTCTAAACGCATGAGTGTAAAAATTTTTTTGAGTGTAACATTAAAAAATCTCATTATTACAAAAAATGTTTATAATTATTATTAAAATCCATATATTAAATTTTTTAATAAATTAAAAAATAAACACATATTTCACTCTAAAAGTTAAAAAAATCAAAAGTTCAACTTTGACCAAGAATTCCTTAATTGAGTTTAAAAAATTTGCAAATTTGACAACAAAAAATTTTTAATTTTTCAGTAATAATAGCAAAATCTCTAGTTGATTTTACTATTTTTTTTTGAGTGTAAAAATCTTTTTGAGTGTAACATTAAAAAAAATCATTATTACAAAAAATGTTTATAATTATTATTAAAATCCATATATTAAATTTTTTAATAAATTAAAAAATAAACACATATTTCACTCTAAAAGTTAAAAAAAATCAAAAGTTCCACTTTGACCTAGAATTCCTTAAAAAGTCCTCAAATTACTTCAATATTTTGATCGGTTCAAAAGTTACAGAATTTTGGCCAATGAAAACGATTTTCAGCCACTGTGCGGCGCAGAACACCAACAGGAACAATGACGTGATTCACGATAGCCGTTTGTACACACTCATTGCTGAGTTTTAACTCTTCCGCTTAACAATTTATCCAAATTTGACGTGAGACACCAACTGCCGAAAGAAAAAAAAAACAAGCAAAAGAAAGGTCCACAACGTAAGTTCAGGGTCAAATCACCCAATATTAGAAAATTTTTTGCTTCATAGTAATAGATTTATTTTTTAAATTTCCACTGAAACTTATGGTGATGAAACCCTCATGCTCATGTGGATATCTGGCAACGGATCTGAATTAAATAATTATTTTGTAATAGTAGCACTGAACAGATGTGTCACTGAAGTTTTGTATATATATATATATATGTCAAAAATACAATAAAATTATTTGTTTAATACGTTATGCTATTTGCTGATTTATTGAGTTAACATTGGCGACAAATTATAAAATTGCAATTAAAGATAAAAGAAAAACGTTTATTTTAACTTTCGTTACAAATTGATAACTGATGACAGTATTTGCATTAGGCTTTTGTAAAAAAAAATCAGTGTGAGTCCGATCACAGGGGAGATGTATTAACATCTACCCCTTTTCCAATTGTATTTCAGAAAGTATCAAATGTATTTTAGAAAATATCAAATATATATCAGAAAGTATCAAATATATTTCAGAAAACATCAAATGTATTTCAGAAATTATCAAATGTATTTCAGAAAATATCAATTGAATTTCAGAAAATATCTATTGAAATTCAGAATTAAAATTTACCCTACAATACCGAAAAGTTATTATTGTTTATATAAGTGATTTGGAGTCGCAGAAAATGTTTAGCAATATTTAGACTTATTTGTTATGCAGTGGAAAATAAACTATCAAGGGCGGCCTTTTAATCGAAAGAAGATGAGGACTTCATTTGTTAATCAGCTACAATATAAACACCAGGATAGAATTTTGGCCGATTTTGAAGTCATCATTTTGAAAAAAAACACGTTTATATCGTCACCTAAAATGCAAAAGGCCGTAACTAACAAAAAGTTTAAAATTTACTTTTTGTATTGTAGTTAGGGCCTTTTACTTAAAAACTACTATTTTACCATAAATTTGTTTTCATAAATAAGAATCCATCTTTATTTTTCAGCTTGATTCTAAAATTTGGGTATTAAATTTAACCCTCCGTAATGCACATGTATCTGGCCGGACATTTTACGAATTTAACTGTGATTTAAATATACTTCTAATTTAGGTAGCAGTTTGAGGCTTCAGATACCATCTACAAATATTGTTATATATCGTTTTATGGAAAAATACATTAAAAAAAATAACAAAAACAATTTATGTGGGGTTTTTCATCTACACATCACATACGTAACACATGTGTCTGGCCAGATACGCACATATTTTGTATGAACAATAATGTACTCTGTATGGATTTTTTATTTTTCTTTGCGTGTGTTTACTCAAATCAACTCACACTGGATTTTATATGTACTCTGCATGGTTGTAGCTGGAAAGGTGGGCCCTAGGGGGTTATAGCCCCCCCCCCCCCCATTTTGACAAACTTTATATAACTTTATAAATATAGCTTTTCTGACAACTGTATGAATAAAAATTAGGTAACCCCCTCTCAGATTTTTGCCTACGGCCCTCGCTCTCTGCTGTGTATACATACTCGCATCAGTTGGATAGCAAACGTTGAAATATGTATATAGATACAGAAATAATTTAGGGGCGAATTTTTATTTATTTGAAAAAAAAAATGAATGAAGAAATAGAGTTTATTTATAATACGCGACATCAAGGCGGTAATTTGAATTTCCATACACGACTAGCAAAAGCATTGGCCAATGAGTTAGAGCGTGAAAGGGCCGCTGAAGATGGCGAAGCGTTTGCAGATGAGGAGATGGATGACTTTCCAGGAGTTGACGATGATATGGATCTAAATTATATGCCAAAACGATGACGATGCCTCAGATGTCGAAAATGATTTGGTTATCGAACCAGATGAAATGTTTGATAGTGACGACGATGAAGAAATTGATTAACAGAATGCTGCCTAAGATTCTTTCCTTGGTAAGGACGGCACTATATGGTGTAAAAATGAACCAAATATTGGAATTCGTATACGTCAATAAAATACCATGCGTTTTCGACCTGGTCCGAAGCAACAACACAGTGTTCCAATTGAAGTTTTCAAAAAATTTTTCACACCAAATATAACATTTATTATAATTTCTGAAACGAATCGCTGGAAAAGCTGTAGTCGAATGGAAAAGCTGTAGTCGAGAAATGGAATGCAGCTAATCCCAGTAAAAAACCAAAAGTTTGGAAAGATATGACCGAAATTGAATTAGATGCATTCGCCGGTATTCTTTTGGCAGCTGGTTGTTCTCACAACAATATGCAAACCACAAAGTTTTTGTGGCAGTCAAATAATCTGCCCGTATTCAGAGCAGCCATGTCTTTTAATCACTTTTCTTTACTGGTATGATACATTCGGTTTGATGATGCTAGATTACGCGTTCATCGATTGCGAGCTGACAAAGTTGCACCAATTCATGACGTTTAAAATATTTTAAATGAAAATGAAAAAGCTGGCGTCGATTGTATGGATCAAATGGTTACACAGTTTACTACAAACCGATCAACAAGACGATGGACTTTTGCGTTCTTCTGCAACATGTTGGACATCATGGCACTGGCTGCATTTATTATTTGCAAAGAAGTTGATGGTCTCAACAAAAATAATGCTAGAAGAAATTTTCTCACTTAGTTAGCTGATACATTGGTTCTTCCAAATATTGAAAACCGAGTGAACAACATTGATATCAGCAAACAGTTCAGCACTCGTTTGGCCATGGAATCGTTTTTTGGAAGAGCACTAAATGTAAGTTTGATTGATATAACATTTGCCCTCCATTTCATCTCATTTTCCTTTTCTTTTTGATTTCAGATTCCAGTAGTAGTTCCGAGTAGTTCCAGTAGTAGTTCCTAGCTAGACGAAAAAATTCGCCGACTAACACGTTTTTTTTTGTTCCAAGTGCTCGAATCCGGTATGCCTACAACATTCGAAATCAGAATATATATGTTTTAGTTGCTTACCTGAAGCTCTGTAAGACTTTTTTAATTTTGAATTAATTGAAATTTATTTTATAGCTACTAATTTTTGAATTGAAATGAAATTTTTTTGAAATTAAACACAAAAAAAAATGTTTTTTTGTTTTATTTCCCATTAAATTTTCTTTTGCCTGGGTAGGTGGTTTAGCATATGGGTAATTCCATGTCAAATCAACCAATGGGTGTACACTACCTTCTCCATATTGTATGATTTTTCGTAGGAAGACAGATTATTACAGAACTAAAATAAGTGCAAAGTTTGAGGGCACTGGCACTTCTGCATCCGGAAATATGTGGTCTTGAAAATCGTAAAAAAAGGTCAAAATTTACAAAGTTGTACTTACTTAATTATCATTTTCTTGAAAAGTATTATAGTAACGCAACTCATCAAGGTTAATTAATTACCTTTAATTTGATATACAACATGATTTTTTTTTTGGAAAGGTCCAAGGTCACATCTCTTGACCTATAATTCGGGAGGCTATAGCTGTAAAAACGACAATTTTAAAAATCTGAAAAAAATATTTTAAAATTGGTTCCTTCCCTAAAGTTCCAAAAAATTTCAGACTGGGGGTATGCTTGGATCCAGAAATATTTATCATAGAGTAAAGGTAGATATTTAAAAAGTCGGTGCTGTTACTGTTACTGTTTATGAATGTGGTTGGTTGTGCTCGTGAGCGTCGGCGGGCTGTGCACGCACGCCGCTATTTGTTTCTGGTTCTTTAGCTCTGTACTGTACTCAGTACAGACCTGTGTTAGGGTTGGTTTGACAGGTAATTATGTTAGAGCGAGACAACAGTATAAATGTTGTCGGGTGTGGTTCGTAGTGTCAAATAACTTGGATATAGAGAAATTATTGAAAAACGAGAAGTCAAAGGAAGCACCACGAAAAAAAACCATTCTAAGCACGTTGCTTTAAAAAACCACATGTGTTGCTATAAAATCAATATTTTTAAATAAAACCAAAAGTGTTCAAAGTGATTGTTTTTTGCCTCTGTAAACAATATGTCATTTAATACAATATATTGTTGTAATCCATTTAAAAAAGTTGCTCATGTCCGGAATGCAAGAGGACTTCGAAAAGTTAAGCAATGGATGACTGGAATTAGTAGTAACATTTCAATATCAAATAAAATATGTGATATATGCAGAAGAGAACTTTATAAATTAAAAGGAAGTGTAAACAATAATATTCAATCTAAGAACGAGCCAGAAAACCAGATTTCAGACTCGGAAAGTGAAGCATCAGTTTCGGGAGATGTTCGAATTTCTAAGTTAAACGAAAGTTTAACATATTTACAAGAATCTCCAATATGTTCGAGAAAAATTCCATTAAAAGGGTATACAACTAGAAAGTTAGAAAAAATAACAACATCAATTAAAACCAACATTTTCCCAAATTCAACACCTTCAACCTCTCACCCAGAATCGGAAATAATCGAACAACTAAAAGAAAAGTTTAAATCAATAACTAAAAACAGTGATAAAATTCAACTTTTAACTATTTTACCTAAAAGCTGGACATTGAAAAGAATGGAGGAGGAATTTCAAATAACAAATTTCATGGCACGAAAGGTAAAAAACTTGGTTGAGACAGAAGGCGTATTGAGTACACCGAATCCAAAACTTGGAAAACGATTGCCATTAGAAATTGTTGATGTGGTGAAAATCTTTTATGAAACTGATGATGTCAGCAGATGTCTACCAGGATGTAAAGACTACGTGTCAATAACAGAAAATGGTGTAAAAGTAAAAAAAAATAAAAGACTTTTACTCGGAAATTTAAAGAAAAACATGAAGGGATAACTATTGGAATTTCTAAATTTTGTGAACTTCGGCCAAAAAATGTGGTTCTAGCAGATGCGTCAGGAAGCCATAATGTATGTGTTTGTAAAATACATCAAAATACAAAACTAATGCTCCACGCAATAAACCTGAAAAAATTGACAGAAAATGTGCAGGATTTTGTGCTGGAAACTTATAAAGATTGTTTAAAAAGACTTATATGCAATCCCCCATCACCAAACTGCTACCTTGGCAGATGTAGCATGTGTCCAGATATACAAAATTTTAAAGAGAAACTTGGTGAATTATTATTAGAAAATGAAATTGATGAAATCATATATAAACAGTGGATAAGTGTAGATAGAGACTCTTTGGAAACTATTATTAAAGAAACTGATTCTTTTCTGGATTCTTTATGCGAAAAACTGCAAACTCTTCTACCCCATTCATTCGTATCTAAAGAGCAGGGTGCATTTATGGCTCACAAAAAGTCTGCGTTGGAAGAAAATGAGTATTTAGTAATTTGCGACTTCTCCGAAAATGCAACTTTTGTGGTTCAGGATTCTGTGCAAGGCTTTTTATGGAATAATAGCCAGGCAACACTATACCCAATAGCAATTTATTACAAATCAAATGGAAAATTAGAAACTACAAATTTTATAATAATATCAGACTGTCTAATACATAATACCATAGCAGTTCATTTATTTCTTCGCCACCTAAATGAGTTTTTAAAAAACAAGTTTTTGAAAATACCAAGGAAAATTTTTTATTTTTCGGACGGTTCTTCCGCTCAATTTAAAAATAAAAAAAACTTTGCCAATTTATGCCATCATAGCGAAGATTTTAATTGTTCCGCTGAGTGGCATTTCTTTGCTACCAGTCACGGCAAAGGACCTAGTGATGGTCTTGGGGCAACGGTAAAGCGTGAAGCACGAAGAGCCAGCTTGCAACGTCCATTCGAAGATCAGATAACTACTCCTCTCCACTTGTATAATTGGTGTCAGCAAACTCTTCAGAACTGCAACTTTGCATATTTAACGGAAAAAGATTATGAATAAGAAGAGAAATTGCTAACTGATAGATTTATAGGATTACGTACAATTCCGGGAACTCAAAAGCAGCACAGCTTCATACCAATTTCAAAAACACAATTACAAGCTAAAATTTATTCCGCTGATAGCAAATTTGTAATTGAAAACATTTATAATAAAACTAAACAACAACAACAGCATTCATCATAATAATGTCAACAACAACAACAACAACAACAGCATTCATCATAATAATGTCAACAACGCCAACAACAACAACAACAACAGCATTCATCATAATAATGTCAACAACAACAACAACGCCAATAACAACAGCATTCATAATAATAATAATTCACTTGTTAAATATCTACCTTTACTCTATGATAAATATTTCTGGATCCAAGCATACCCCCAGTCTGAAATTTTTTGGAACTTTAGGGAAGGAACCAATCTTAAACATATGTTTTTTTCAGATTTTTAAAATTGTCGTTTTTACAGCTATAGCCTCCCGAATTATAGGTCAAGAGATGTGACCTTTGACCTTTCCAAAAAAAAAATCATGTTGTATATCAAATTAAAGGCAATTAATTAACCTTTCAAATGCGACCTTGATAAGTTGCGTCACTATAATATTAATCAAGAAAATGATAATTAAGTAAGTACAACTTTGTACATTTTTATAGTTTTTTCCGATATTCAAGACCTCATATTTCCGGATCCAGATGCGTCAGTGAACTTAAATTTAGGATTTTTCTTATCTCTCGGATACACTTTAATCCTGCCAAAATTCAGCCAATTTGGAAACAGTGATGTAAAAAACAGCCATATTTTAAGTTGAGTTCAGATGGTTTAACCCATATACTAAGAACAAAAAAAAAAAAAATAGAATATATATACAGTGAAAACTCTACTAACGGACACCTCCCGTAGGCGATCACCTCTATGAAACGGATAATTTTCCAAGTCCCTTTGTTTTCAAAGTGTTGTTAAAACAAATTACTCTCTGTTGGACGGACACTTCCATGGCTGGACGCGGACACCTTTTTTCTGTAAAACACCTTCAGTAGACGGACAAAAATTTTAGCAAATACGAGAAAAGCATACAAAACATATATAAAAATTATTTCCATACTATTTGCACTTAAGCCACAGTAACACTACACATACATTTTAAGTTGTGTGATTTCCCTTTTTTCTTTCATTGACAGTTTGTTGCGTGGGTTTCTTTGAAGTTTTTCTAAGCGAGTTCATTTGAGAGTAAGTGTTGATTTAGTAAGGTGTTATAACAATTTATCGAAGATTTTTAATTGTCACATGGCTGGGCGAAATTCTCTTACATTAAAAGAAAAAATTAAAATTATAAATGTTCAAGAACAAGAAAAACTTTCAGTACGTGAGATTGCGAAAAGGTATTGTAACAAAACAAATTTTTTAAAAAAAGGTGCTTAATTACATAATTTTTAAGATTTAATATTGGAAAAACTCAATCTGCGAGCATTCTAAAAGGTAAGGAACATCTTAGCGCCAGATGGCAATCTGGATTTAATATTAATTATAAAAAGAATTGTCTTTCAACAAAAGGTTCGGAAGTTGACAAGATGTGTTTTGATTGGTTTGCAATTGTCAGAAGAAAGAATTTGCCTATATCAGAACCAATTGTAAAGGAAAAGGCCAAAGAAATAGCTGAGAAAAAAGATTATCATTGATTTTCTGCTTCAAATGGGTGGCTACAAAAATGGCGCAAGCGACATAATGTTGCTTTTACGTGCATTTCGGGAGAGGCCGCGGACGTTATTCCTGAAGATGTGATGCAGTTTAAGACAAAACTCCTTTCATTACTTCGTAACTATAAGCCAGAAGACATTTACAATGCAGACGAGAGTGGTCTTTTTTTGAGCACTTCCTACAAAAACTTTAGCTCTTAAATCAGAAAAATGTACCGGAGGCAAATTGTCAAAATAAAGGTTAACAATCTTGTTTTGTGTAAATATGGTTGGTCAGAAAGAAATAATGTTAGTTATTGGTAAAGCTGCTCGTCCCCGCGCATTTAAAAACATATCTGTTGCCGAATTAACAGTTGATTGGAAATCCAATAAAAAGGCCTGGATGACGAGAGACATAATGAGCGAGTGGTTGCATCATTTGGATAACAAAATGAGGTCTTGCAATAGAAAAATTCTTTTATTTTTAGACAATGCTGCATCTCATCCTAGGGACTTGTCACTTACCAATATTAATGTAAGCTTTTTGCCAGCAAATACAACATCGGTTTGCCAACCTCTGGACCAAGGCACAATTCAAAGTTTTAAAGTTAACTATAGAAGTTTGATTTTGAATTACGTAATCTCAAAAATGAGTTCGGCCAAATCAGTATCAGAGCTTTCAAAGAGTATCACTGTTCTGGACACAATATGAAAACCGCATGGAATAAAGTTGAACCTTCTACAATAAAAAACTGTTTTCGCAAAGCCGGATTCATGGATCAAAACCAAATTGTAAACGAATTTGATCCCGAAGATGATGTGCCATTGGCAACACTACTGAATTTTCAAAGAATTTCAGAAACTAACGAGACTAGTTTTGAAGAATTTTTAAACATCGATAACACTGCATACACTGAAAATGATGACATTGAAATAAACTTTAAAAATGCACAAACTCCAGAAATAATATCAAGTGATTCAGAAGAGGATGTTGTAGAGCAAAAAATCGATAAAATTAAATCGTTCGAAGAAGCCCTAACACTGATTGCACGTTTGAAAGCTTTTGCTTTAAATGATTTTATGGCATATAAAAAATTAAACAATTTGGAAACCCGTTTTGAAGAAATGCACAAAAAATGTAAGCAAGCGAACTCTAAGCAAGCTACAATCCGCCAGTTCTTTTCCACTACCACATAAATTTAAGTTTTTTGAAGTAATTTTTTTTATACCAAAAAAGATCAATCTCATTGTGTGAATGTATGAATTAAACTAAACACCTCCCGTTAACGGTCAAATTGGCTGTGACGGTCGGTGTCCGCCTACGGGAGATTTCACTGTATCTGTCTGGCGTGATAACAATATAACAATGTAATATTATCACTAAAATACCATATTTTTATACCCTATACCACTATGTGGTTTGGTTGTAACAACCAAAAATATTTGACCTAGACCCATCTTTTAATATACCGATCGAATCAGAATTACTTTTTGAGTTGATTTAACAATGTCCGTCCGTCCGTCCGTCTGTGTGTCCATGCAAACCTTGTAATCAAACTGCAGGTCGCAAATATGAATATATTTTGATGAAATTTGGTATATAAGCTTTCATCGGCCATTGAATAAACGCTATTTAAATTGGTGAGAATCGGTCCATGTTCAGACCTAGCCCCCATACAAATGACCCCTATAGAATCGACATAAATTGACATAAGATCCAAATTGTCGTATAGACCTTAGTCAAATTGGCTTTGTATGTGTTTATTACATCCACTAATGAATAGTCCAAAAACGATCCCTATGGGACAACTCTTAGTCATAGGCCCCATATAGAGCTGCTTCCCGATCTTCACTTAAATCTATCAAAAAACAAAAATATTGCACTTATTCATCTCAAATTTTGTTTGTATATATTTTCGCAAAATACCAACCATGGTCAAGATCGGTCCATTTTTGGACCTAGTCCCCACATAGACATAGCATCCGATATGAACTTTTTCATATCTGCAGCCAAAAAAATTAATAAAAATGCCACTCAAAATTGGTTTATGCTTATTTTCTATATCCAATTAGTTGGGACTAAGAGATAGGGTGTCTAAACACATGGTATAGGGTATCGTATAGTCGGTCTAGATTTTCTTACTTGTTCATATAAATGTATTGAAATGCATAGTGTATCTGGCCAGATACATGTGCTACGTATGTGAATATCGGAACATGTGCATGACGCAGGTTTAAAGTAGTTTTTTTTTATGATGTTTTTTGCTTCTCCTGTAAAAAAATAAAAATATTAGTTACGGCCTTTTGCATTTTAGGTGACGACTTGTAGTTTTCAAGAAATATGACAAACCCAGTGTAATACTTAAAAAAATATATTTATACCCTATACCACTATGTGGTTTGGGTATATTGAGTTTGTGCTGCTGTTTCTAACTACCAAAAATATTTGGCCTAGACCCATCTTTTATTATACCGATCGACTCAGAATCACTTTCTGAGTCGATTTAGCGATGTCCTTCCGTCCGTCCGTCCGTCCGTCCGTCTGGCATATAAGCTTTTATCGGCCATAGGATAAACGCTATTGAAACTGGTGAAATTCAGTCCATGTTCAGACCTAGTCCCCATACAAATGACCCCTAGTAAATCGACAAAAATTGCCATGAGATCAAAACTATCATATAGATCTCAGTCAAGTTGGGTTTGTATGTGTTTATTATATCCATTAGTCAGTAGTCCAAAAATAATCCCTATAGGACAATTCTTAGTCATAGTCGCTATATAGAGCTGCTTCCCCATCTTCACTTAAACCTATCAAAAACAAAAATATTGCACAGATTTTTCGCAAATTTGGTTTGTATTTATTTTTCCAAAATATAGTGACTTTACCAAATATGGTCAGGATCGGTCCATATTTCGACCTAGTCCCCATATAAAAATAACATGCCATATGAATTTTTTCATATCTGCAGCCAAAAAAATTAATAACAATTGCACTCAAATTTGGTTTATGCTTATTTCGAATTAGGTGGACCGATGAGATAGGGTTTCTAAACCACGGTATAGGGTATCGTATAGTTGGTCTAGACCGACTATAATTTCGCACTTGTTTTATATAGCGTTCTGACTATTTTTCTGAGACTCACTTGATATTTTCTGAAATTCAATACATATATTCTCAAAAATAAATTTAATAATTTCTGAAATACATTTGATATATTCTGAAATACATTTGATAATTTCAGAAATACATTTGATGTTTTCTGAAATAAATTTTATGTTTTCTGAAATCCATTAGATAATTGCTGAAATACATTTGCTGTTTTCTGAAATATATTTAAAATTTTCTGAAATACATTTGATGGTTTCTGAAATACCTTCGATAATTTCGAAAATACATTTGTTGTTTTCTGGAATACAGTTGATATTTTCTGAAACACATTTGATAATTGCTGAAATACATTTGATAATTTCGGAAATACATTTGATATTTTCTGAAATACATTTGATAATTTCTGAAACTCAATTGATATTTTCTGATATTCAATTGATATTTTCTGAAATACAAGTGATACTTACTGAAAATAAATTGATGCTTTCTGAAATACAATTGATTGTTACTGAAAACCAATTGATGTTTTCTGAAATTCAATTGAAATTTCCTGAAAGTCAATTGATGGTTTCTAAAATACAATTGATATTTTCTGAAACACAATTGATATTTTCTGAAAATCAATTGATGTTTTCTGAAACACAATTGATACTTTCTGAGATTCAATTGATGTTTTCTATAATTCAATTGATACTTTTTGAAAATCAATTGATGTTTTCTGAAATACGATTGATACTTTCTGAAAAACAATTGATATTTTCTGAAAATCAATTAATGTTTTCTGAAACAACATTGATACTTTCTGAATTTCAATTGATGTTTTCTGAAATACAATTGGAAAAGGTGTAGTAATTAAAAAAACACCTAAGTTTATTTTCGACTTCTTTAAAGTTTTCATAGTATATAGCTTTTTAAACTCACAGCACACATAGCGGTTCTGCTTACTAGAAAGTTCTGTCAATAGCGAATATATACTTGAATCTTAAAAAAAAACAACTCTGTATGTTTGTGAACATGTTAAACTCACAGCACACCTAGCGGTCAATAGCTTGAATATTTAAAATTTACGAAAAAGATTTGTGATTTTGTTAAGCACACAGCGAACTCGGCGGTTCTGCTTTCTAAATACACCAATACACTAACATATACCACACACCGTTTTTCCCCTACGCTGTTTTTGTGATTGTATTGTGAAATTGGATTTTACCCCCCTGAGCGCATAGATGTTTACACATCAAAAAAGAAAAAAAAAGCAAAACGCAACAGGTTAACGTACATTCAATTGTAAATTGGGAGAAGACATTAAATTGTCTTGCATTAAATTGCAAACTCGAATTATATTTTCAAAGAGAATGAGTGGAATAAGTATACCACCTTTCTTTTGCGATGACATAGATATGGCGCTTCTTCGTTCAGAATGGGAGAAATGGCTTCGCGCATTTTCCATACATCCTGAAGCGGAAGAAATTACAGATGCAAGGAAGAGAAAAAATTAATTGCTGTATTTGGTGGTAAGCAACTCCAGGAATTTATGTATAGTATTCATGGAGGGCTTGTGGAATCCGGAAGGGGAGTGAATGCGTACAAAAAAAAAACTCTTGTTGAGAAGCTCAAGAAGCAGCTAACCAGCTGCCAACGTTATCCTTGTTTAATCCAAAGCGTCGCACCCGATTAAAAGCTGACGCAAGTCTGGTAGTTCTAGGAGCTGTTCTATTGCAATTTGATGAAAATGTTCCCCAAGTGATATCGTTTGCATGTAAAGGCCTGTTTGAGACCGAAAGAAGATATTCGCAAACGGATAAAGAAAGCCTCGCTTTAGCTTGAGGCATTGAATGGTTTTACCATTATTTGGCAGGCATTAAGTTCGAACTTTTCGCGGATCACAAGCCTTCAGAGATGATTTTCAAGCCCACATAAAAGCCGCAAGCTCGTATTAAGGTATGGGTCCTACTTCTTCAATCGTTCAAATTTTAGATCATCTACCAGGCTGGTAAATATAACATCCCCCATTCCTTGTCTAGGTTGTGCAAAATTGAAAATTGTATGTCGTTCGATCAACAATCTGAAAGCAGCATATATTCAATCAATGAAGAAGCTATACCAAGGGTGCCCTCGATTCTTTAAATCGTGGAAAATCACCAGTCTGATCCTGAACTGATGGACGCGGTGGAGAGTGTGAAAAACAATGCATAGAGTTTGAATACATCGAATAAGTTTTTTCCGTTTCGACTCGAATTATGTACTTTTGGCAATATTCTGCTACGAGGAACTAAAATCGTTGTACTCCTTTCGTTAAGGACAAGAGTCTTAGCAATTGCACATGAAGGCCATCCAGGCGAGACAGTGACGAAGCGGCGTTTACGTTCAAATGTATGTTGGCCTTTAATTGATCGAGATGTCGAAAAATATGTAAACAGCTGTCGTGATTGTTTATTGGTGTCAAGACCGCCACAATCGGCGACAATGAATCAGCGCGTTTTGCCAATGGGTCCATGGCTATGCCTGGCAATGGATTTGGTGGGACCGTTAGCTAACCACGATTTTGTATTTGTAGTCATTTATTATTATTCGAGATAAATCGAGTTCTATAATTGATTTTTTTTTTGGACGAAGTATTCTCAAGACTTGGCTTCCCACAGTCAATCACTATATATAATGGGCGTCAGTTTGTTGGTGATGAATTCGAAAGCTATTGTGCGGACAAGAGCATTGAAATTATTACGTTACCGCCATATTGGCCGCAGGCGAATGACGAGGTGGAAAACATGAATCGGTCAATCGTTAAGCGGCTACGAATAGCGCATAGTATTGGAACGGACTATAGAAAAGAAATTCAAAAATTCCTACTGATGTAAAATGTCACTCCTGAGGCTTTCCCAGTTTTTCCACTGGAGACAAAATACCAATTATCCTTGATGTTAGCGAAAATGTTTTAAATGCGGAGGTTACAGACATGGATGCCATTAATAAAGAAAAAGGAACACAGAAGGCAGACGAAAATCAAAAGGCAAAAGACAACAATATAAAAGTTGGAGACAAAGTATTACTGCAGCACGTTATTTTCCCTAACAAACTCACACCGACGTATGGAGTAGAAGAATATGAGGTAATCGAGAGGAAAGGAAACGATGTCACTGTCCGCGCGGAAGATAAAGTTCACAGGCGTAACATCAGTCATTAGAATAAATTTGTAACAACATCAGAACTTCGCGATGGTTCTGAAAAATTGGATTCTTTAGAAGGTCCGGTGGATTTACATATTCAACAGGAGGTCACCAACCCGAGGTTGACGCTGAAGCTAAAAATATTGAAGGGATGTGGAGATCTGGCAACGGTGTCGATTTAATTAAATAATTATTTTGTAATAGTAGCACTGAACAGATGTATCACTGACAAATTGGAAAAGTTTTGTGTATATATATTTGTCAAAAACACAATAAAATTATTTGTTTAATACGTTATGTTATTTGCTGATTTATTGAGTTATTACACCTCATATGTCAATTTGTAATTCATTTTGCCCATTTTTGGCCGAGATATGGACATTTGAAAAATGGTAATTTTTAACAATTTTCGGCCATTTTGGATTTGGCACTATTATGAAAAACTGCAATAAATTGGAAAATTATGATTCAAATTAAACAATTACGGTGTCAATTTGAAGATATTTGTATGAGGAATACAAATCTAGTGTTTAAATAAAGTTAAATATATGTTTTACTATATTTTTAGATGGAAAATGACAAAAATCATTTTCAGAATTTACCCTAATTTAATGGGCTGTAAAAATTGGCCCCTCATATTTTTTTCTGAAACTAGGTAGAAACACTAACCAACATGTACCCTTTAAGAATACAAAGCTGGGAAGGTAATATTTCTTAACAATAACAAAAAAATTTTTTAACATATGACATCGCGGTACGAATCTTCTCGTTGCTGGAATGTGCTATTGAAAAGGTTTCTAAAAAATAATGTGTTTATTTTTATATTTAACTACTTTAATTTTAAAAAGCCTTTACTATACTCAAGGGCGTATTCAGGATCAAAAAAGGGGGCAGTTTTTTTTTTCTTAATATTTTTTTACGTGGCTTAATCATAATTGAGTTCGAGATCGTAGTTTTCTATTAAAAATTTAACTTTAATAGAAAATAGTATTATATTTACATACAAAAAAAAAATATTATTTTTTGATATGTTTTTCTCTTGAAATAGTCATTGCCTTACAACGATACCTCCTGTGCTGCAATGTAATGCTTCATGTCTTGTGTACAGGAAGGAATTCAAATAAATAAATACTTGTTAATAACATAAAATAAATGCAGGTAATTCAGTAGCGAAAGTATTAATATTTTTTTTCTTAAATGTTTTGTTTTCATGTGTATTTAACTAGAAAGGTGAACATTTTTCATTCAGTAAAAAAGCAATAGACATTTACAGTAACAACTTTTGTGAAAAACATGCTTTTATATTATACAAAAAAATTATGTAAATAATTAAAAAAAAACATAACATAAAAAAAAAAAAATATTGGGTACATAAGTTGTTGCATCTATACTATAAGCTGCAATAAAATTTACATTTTCCAAATAAAATTTAATTTTCACACCTTTCTAATTCAAAAAAGAAAAAGTTGTTTTTTTATGCTAAAATAGTAATAAACGCCTCGGATTTTCTGTAAATTTTTCAACTATTTCCTTTTCAATCATCTTCCGGTTCTATTTAACAAATTTTCTGTGCACGCTCATGAGGCATAATCTGGAAAGCCTTTCCTCTCCTATCGTGCTCCTCAACCACGTTTTGACTCTACGTAGTGTACTAAAGGAACGCTCCACAGTCCCTGTTGTGCATGGTAAGGCACTCAACATAGAAATATATTTCGTTATCGAAAGTAGATATTCGTTTGTGTCCTTAAATAGGTAAATAACTCGAATATTCTTCAAGTTTGTTCGCACAAATTCTTTTCCTTCCACACATTGTACCAAAGAACCAATTCACCACCAATATCTAGACTATATATCTTTTGCAAATGCTTCGAGTTGTTATATACCTCTTCACTAGAGTATTTAACAATATGTAATGGGCAAAAGCTGGAGTATTTTCATTCGAAAATCGTACTTGCAAAGAGGTCGTTAGTGAATCGATATACGGTATAATTAAAGATCGTCGCCAGTATTCATTTTCATTGGCTGCTGGAGGATTACTTCTGTTTTTTCGTTTTTCAGCGAAACGTGACAGAGACATTTCTACTCCTAGATCGTTAGTTATCATACGCGATTCGCTCATCAATTCTTCTGTGATTCCATCTGCATTTATACGATAATTTTTAAGCACGTCCAAAATACTTTCAATGTGCTGAGCAACCGCTATGAAATCTATCGACTTTGCTTGCAAATCGTTTGCTGTAGGTTCCAGTAACGCCGAATATTTTGCAATTGTCATTAAAGCAACGATAAACACTGGCCTCGTCAACGGAGAATACAACTGATATGCAGACTTTCTTGTGTTTGCGTTTCCTTCTATTGACAGCTTGTCTACAGCTTTGGCAATATCAGTAAAATTTTCAGAAAATTTTCTGATTTCCTTATACTTTTTCGACCATCTTGTTTCACACAAGCGTGATATAGGAGCATAATTTCTAAGCGTTGTTGATTCGCGGAAAAAGTTGATAACATCTTTTGTCGTCGAAATAGTATTCCTTATTTCTGGAACCAAGTTTACGTCATTCACAACAAGATTCAGCTTGTGGCTAGAGGAATGGAAATATTGTGCGCGAGTATACTTTTTTCTTAAAATGTCTTGAACTCCGCCTTCTTTACCTGCCATTGTAGAACAACCATCGAATCCAAATCCAACGCAATATTCTGGTGTGAGTTCGTTTAATCTTGTGATGTTGGCTCTATAAATCCAATGAATTCTTCTCTTAGTATTCCTATTGTTTTATCGTAAAACCGCAAACCAATTGAAAGCTGCTCTTTTCCAGCTATATCAGCTCTTTCATCTGCTAATACGGAGAAATCATCAGCTTTTTTAACATCGTATATAATATGACATTTTATAACTTCACCGCCAATTTTTATCAACTCATTTTGCATTTGTGGTGAGGTATAAATTGATTCCGTCCGCATTTTTCAAGATGGCTTTACAATACAGTGTCACCAGACTCGATCCTCATGCTTATTAAATCTAATAGAACGCCTCCATCCTGTTCTTTGCCCCTGAGTGGCATATCGTGCGTTCCGCAAAACACCACACATGAAATAATTGATGATATTATATTTCTATTGTCTTCTTTTTCTTTCACGTGACTATTTTACACCTATAGGCACATCTATAGGCACATTTTCAGTAAAAGCCTTTGCTGCATCGGTTGCAGTCAGGTGAAGGCTTGTGGTAGCATTCTTTTTGCAGTCTTCATGAACGTTTTTAAATTTTAAACAAGTAAGAAAATTATAGTCGGTCTAGACCGACTATACGATACCCTATACCATGCGTTTAGAGACCCTATCTCATAGACCCAACTAACTGGATATAGAAAATAAGCATAAACCAAATTTGAGTGGGATTTTTATTAATTTTTCGGCTGCAGAGATGAAAAAGTTCATATCGGTTGCTATATCTATATGGGGACTAGGCCCAAATATGGACCGATCCTGACCATGTTTGGTAAAGTCTCTTGCATTTTGCAAAAATATATACAAACAAAATTTGGGAAGAATCAGTGCAATATTTTTGTTTTTTGATAGATTTAAGTGAAGATCGGGAAGCAGCTCTATATGGGGCCTATGACTAAGAGTTGTCCAATAGGGATCATTTTTGGACTACTAATTAATGGATGTAATATGTACATACAAACCCAATTTGACTAAGATTTGTATGATAATTTGGATCTTATGGCAATATATGTTGATTTCATAGGGGTCATTTGTATGGGGGCTAGGTCTGAACATGGACCGATTCTCACCAATAGCGTTCATCCCATGGCCGATAAAAGCTTACATACCAAATTTCAGCAAAATATATTCATATTTGCGACCTGCAGTTTGATTACAAGCTATACATGGACACACAGACGGACGGATGGACGGACGGACGGACGGACGGACATCGTTAAATCGAATCAGATAGTGATTCTGATTCGATCGGTATAATTAAAGATGGGTGTAGGTCAAATATTTTTGGTTGTTACAAACAGCAGCACAAAGTCATTATACCCAAACCACATAGTGGTATAGGGTATAAAAAGACCGTATCATAAATGAACCTAACACTCCTCGGACTGATCCAGGAGCTGGTGGAAACAGTACACAGTACTTGCAAAGAGCACCTTTTAAAAGCTTGGAATAGACTAGCCACGGTGCATACTGGTCTAGCCAAGCATAGTTAAATTTTCTTTGTAAGCTTTGTGCATCGTTCCGAAAATCGTAGTTAATTTCAGGCACCCATGGTCGGAGCAGAATGCTATTTTTTTTCAGCTGACAATTGATGAGCTCGTCCAACATAACGCCCCACGTCATTTATGTGGCATCCATCATTTGAATCGATTTCTATACTGAGTGTAGAAGGCGCTTCAGGCGCAGACGATTGTGGCAAATGAGTATTGTCGCTGTTATCGCTTCCACTACTACTTTCACGATTCTTTTTCCTCTTAACATATGTGATACCTTCAAAATGGTGGCAGAATTGGCCAAATTAATCGCAGAAATGCTATGATGAAAACAGTATCGGAAAGCTTACCTTTTCCAAAAAAGTTTCTAATATCCATTATATTTTACAGTCCTCGAAGGCACTTATGAGCTTGTCTGGCTTGCCAATAGCTTTGTTGTCGCCACTCACCGGTGTGTCACTTTTGTAGATTGGCCGGAATACCGTGCCAATGATTTTTACCGTCCTGTTGTTGTTAATGATATTATCGGCCGGACTGCCGTGCCGAGAATCAGTAGTTTTCTTGTTGCAGTTGCTGTGAAAATTGACCGGACTGCCAGGCCAAGGATCTGCTGCCACTTGAGTGAATACTGCCGGGTAAAAATATGGGTGGTTACCCAATGTCCAACGGATTGGTTGAAAGTCCACCTACGCTCCCTATGAAACACTGGTTTTATTTAATTGTGGTTTAGTTTCCCCTTTTTAACTCATCTTACGTTTTATTGGCTTCTTTTTGTATTAGTAAAGCAATTGGCACAATATTTGCTTTTATTAACACTTATTGTCACTTTAAATTAACTTTAACTTTTACTACTACTTTACCTTTTTATGACAATGTTAACTTCTCATCAAATTTTTTCCGAATGTCTGTCATTGTTTATTTTCATTTGCTCGGGCGGCAAGAAAAAAATTAATGCCGGTCGAAAATGACCATTGACGATGCTAGTGCCGCGTAGTGGCGTAATTTCTGTAGGCTGATTAGCGATATCAACAGGGCTTATTTTTCTATTCACAAAGAAATAAAGAGTAAATAGTTTATATACGAATGCAAAACATCCGCATACTTACTTACGTGAACATATTTTATACATATGTATTTTCATATTTTGGTACTGTTATGGGTATAAAATAAACATTACGTAACGGCCGTTAAAAATTTCGGCCTGGAAAAATTTCGTAATGGCAGCTCATTGGTTTTTGCATTACCAATAATGACCTACCCCTGCCCACTGCATTACTTCTAAAGTGAAAATAAGGCGTTACAATTAATGTGTTATACAGCTACTTATATTTCATGCCATCTCCTTGCATACTGCATTATTTTCAAACTGAAAATATTGAGTTCTTAGGCAACTAGCTACCTCCAATGCCATCCACGTGTTAAAATTATGAGCTTAACAGGCAAACTTCAACCAGTTACTTCTCCTTCTAAAACCCATTATTTGGTAACGTTTTTTTCCTGGGGGTAGAAGGTTTTATAAATATATGTTTGTGATAGAGATGTCACGAATAATAATGTCCCAGAATTTTGACTTCATTTTGGAAGCCGAAGGGGGGGGGGCAGCTGCCCCCTGCCCCTACCTGGCTACGCCTATGACTATACTAAAAAAATATATTCATAGCAATACCTTGAAAAATTGCATCCCCTATAACTAGCCCAAATTATGCAATTTACCATGTGATTTCTTGTGTTGTGCTTTTACTTTTTCTCTGGTTCAAGTTAAACCAATTATAATGAATTAAATGTTAAAACAATATTAAATTAATATTTTTATTAAATACGTGAAAGAACACCTTCAGATTATAGGCAGCTTATATAAGCTGTTAAGAAATAAACAAATAGTTATTTTAAGCTTATAAGGAAAAATGATTTGCTTGTTCCAAATATAAAAAAATCATGTGTAAACATCTAGCAATGAAAGATTTTTTTATGGCACTTTTTTAAATCAAACAAAAAGCGTCATCACTTATACCAATCTGCCAAACTGCAAGGGCTCTGCTAATATAAAAATATTTATTATTTTCATTTTTCATTTTTTATTTTTTATTTTTAATTTTTTCGTTTTACTTGTTTTATTTTTCATTTTTTATTTTTCATTATTTATTTTTAATTTTTTATTTTTCATTTTTAATATTTCATTTTTGTTTTTCGTTTTTCATTTTTTATTTTTCATATTTTATTATTCATTTTTAATTTTTTATTTTTCATTTTTATTTTTAATTTTTTATTTTTCATATTTCATTTTTTATTTTTAATTTTTCATACTATGTGGTTTGGGTATAATGACTTTGACCTTGACCCATCTTTTATTATACCGATTGACTCAGAATCACTTTCTGAGTCGATTTAGCGATGTCCGTCCGTCCGTCTGTTCGTCCGTCCGTCCGTGCATCCGTCTGTGTGTCCATGTAAACCTTGTAATCAAACTACAGGTCGCAAATATGAATATATTTTAAAGAAACTTGGTATATAAGCTTCCGTCAGCTATAGGATGAACGCTATTGAAATTGGTGAAATTCGGTTTATGTTCAGACCTAGCCCCCATACAAATGACCCTTATGAAACCGACATGAAGTGCCATATGCTCCAAATTATAATATAGATCTCAGTTAAATTGGGTTTGTATGTGTTTATTATATCTATTAATCAGTAGTCCAAAAATAATCCCTATAGGACAATTCTTAGTCATAGGTCCCATATAAGCTGCTTCCCGATCTTCACTTAAATCTATCAAAAAACAAAAATATTGCACAGATTTTTCTCAAATTTGGTTTGTATATATTTTTTCAAAATATAAGTGACTCTACCAAATATGGTCAAGATAGGTCCATTTTCCAACCTAGTCCCCATATAAATAAGCACCCGATATGAACTTTTTCATATATGCAGCAAAAAAATTAATAACAGTGCCACTTAAATTTGGTTTATGCTTATTTTCCATATCGAATTAGTTGGACCGAAAGATAGGGTCTCTAAACCATGGTACCCTATATGGTCGGTCTAGACCGACTATAATTTTCTTACCTGTTTTCTGTATCCAATTAGGGTCTCTAAACCATGTTATAGGGTATCGTATAGTCGGTCTAGACCGATAATAATTTTCTTACTTGTTTTTTGATTGTATTGTGAATTAGAAATTTGCCCCCTGCGCGTATAGATGTTTACACATCAAAAACGTAGGAATGATAATGAATGTACACATATGGCCAATGAAATAAGGATACAGCATTTATTTGTCGAGATTATGTAGCGTTTTTCTATACTAATGTAATGTTGTGTACTTTTGATATTTTTCGACTGGCGAAACTGTCTGCATATGGAATTCAAGATAACGGTTCACCTTAGTTTGTTTTGATAATTAAGGGGATGTTAAGATTTTATGGTCTTTTTAATTTTTCTATGAATATATAACGTGTCAAAATTTCAAGTAAATCGGAGCGAAACTAACGAAGATATAGCGATTCCAGCGACCAGCCCTCATACGGTATAACGTATGTATATGTTAAAAACTTTAAATCAATTTTCTCGCACACAACATTTTTGAAGTCCTTGAACTTCATAAATTAAAATTACTTGGCCGATCCTTTTGAAATTTTATATACTACTTCTATCACCAGGTAATCACGAAGACCTTTTCGTTCCCATTTTTTAGCAACAAATTCACCCAAATTTTATAGCAAAAATCGTGTTTTTCACTTCAAAATGCTGCCAAAAATAAAAAAAATTAAAAAAACTTTTCATGATTGCTTTGGGAAACAAATCGCCCTTTAAACGCATTTTGACTTTTTTACTGCACATGATCCGGTAACGAGTTATGATATTTACCGCAACATAACTTTTTTCGAGGCGCCTCCGGAGATTAGCTGTCACAGATATATTTATTAAAATTTTTAATTGAAATTTTTTCAAAGATACTTCAAATGTTGTACTATAACGTGTATATTATGCGGCCTACACACGAGGCAACCAGTTGAAGCAATGGTTGTAGCAACAATGATACACACGTAGCAACGGTTGCCTCAATTAGCCAGAAATATCAAAAAGTTTTGATATTTTTCGTTGGTTGAGGCAACCGTTGCTACGTGTATATCATTGTTGATACAACCATTGCTTCAACTGGTTGCCTCGTGTGTAGGCCGCATTAAATAAATAATCCCACATTACTAATATCTGGAAAAAAAAAAAACAAAATACGAAAATACGTCTTTTTTCGCAACAGCGTAGTTATTTTATTCTATTGACAATTGGTCATTAAAATAGGTACCTCGTGATAAATAGTGACATATCTGCAATTTTTACGAAAAAAAAAATCAAAAAGATATATTTTAGTATCGTAGATATAATATTAGCAAAAAATAATATATATTTTAATGCCAGATGGGCCGTCGACAGCATTGTACAGCAGAAGAGAGAAAAAAATTCATGTTCCCCTAAAAAATATATAAAAATATATATACAAACCTATTTTAAAAGAAATTGTCCAACGATTTCAAATATGCTACTCTTATTACAATCAGTGCCACCAGCTTTAATAAACAACAAAACAAACTGGAGTTTATTTAAAACCTTGCTAAATGAAAAAATTAATTTACAGACACCTCTTAAGACAAAATTTGATATAGAAGATGAGCTAGATAACTTAATCAATTCCATCCAAACATCCGCCTGGGAAAGCTCGCCAGAAATACATATATATACATACACAACTACATACACAAAAAAAATAAGGGAACTCGTAAATAAAAAACGTAAAGCCAGAAAAAAGTGGCAATTTGAACGCACTACGGAAAATAAAGTTTTTTTTAATAGATTATATACAGAAGTTAAAAAAATAATAAATGAGTTTAAAACAAGTAAGAAATTATAGTCGGTCCATACCGACTATACGATACCCTATACCACGGTTCAGAGACCTTATCTGTTCGGTCCAACTAATTGGATATAGAAAATAAGCCTAAGCCAAAGTTGAGTCGCATTGTTATTAATTTTTTTGGCTGCAGTTATGAAAAAGTTCATATCGGGTCCTATATTTATATGGGGACTATTTCGAAAAATGGACCGATCCTGACCATATTTGGTAAAGTCACTTATATTTTGATAAAAATATAAACAAACCAAATTTGAGAAAAATCTGTGCAATATTTTTGTTTTGTGATAAATTTAAGTAATATCGGAAAGCAGCTCTATATGGGGCCTATGACTAAGAATTGTCCTATAGGGGTTATTTTTGAACTACTGATTAATGGATATAGTAAACACATAGAAACCTAATTTGACTGAGATCTACATGATAATTTGGATCTTATGGCAATTTATATCGATTTCATAGGGGTCATTTGTATGGGGACTAGGTCTGAACATCGACCGATTTTTGCCAATTGCAGTAGCGTTCATCCTATGGCTGATAGAAGCTTATACACCAAATTTCATCAAAATATATTCATATTTGCGACCTGTAGTTTGATTAAAAGGTTTACATGGACACACAGACGTACGGACGGACATCGCTAAAACGACTCAGAAAGTGATTCTGAGTCGATCGGTATAATAAAAGATGGGTCTATGTCAAATATTTTTGGTAGTTACAAACAGCAGCACAAAGTCATTATACCCAAACCAACATAGTGGTATAGGGTATAAATAACACTATATCTGCATATATGAAAAATCTATCTGCAAACAAAGATACAAATTATAGCCTATGGAAGTTCACTAACCAACTAAATCAGTTAACACTGTATATACCACCAATATAGAAGTGGTAGCTGGTCTAAGGAGGCCAAGGTTAAATCTGAACTGTTCGCTATCCACGTTTATGAAATATTTAAGCCATTGTCAAGACAAACAGTGGATGAAAATATAGAGAAGAGTCCTAAATTAGATAACAAAAATATTAAGCCAATTACCATCCTGGAGCTAAAAAATGTTATATATAAAGATCTAAGCCCAAAAAAAGCACCAGGTTATGATTTAATAACCAGTAAGATAATAAAGAAACTGCCTGAAAAAGCCTTAAAGAAATTACAATTTACTATTAACGCATGCTTTCGCATTCAAAATGTTCCACTACAGTGAAAAGTTGCAGAGGTTATTTTTATCCAAAAACCAGGAAAACCTCCAAATGAAATAACATCAAATAGACCTATTTCATTACTTCCTGTAATGTCAAAAATTTTTGAAAAACTTTTTGCTAAAAGACTCCAGTCCATAATAAAACAAAGAAATTTGATACCCAAATATCAGTTTGGATTCAGAGAGCAACACTCTTCAGTAGAACAAGTCCATCGTATTATAGATGTTGCTGAAAAAGCACTTGAAAATTAAGAAGTTTGTTCAGCCATATTCCTTGATATAAGTCAAGCATTTGATCGAGTTTGGCATCAAGGACTTTTTTATAAATTGTACAAAGATCTACCAAACGAATTCTACAGAATTTTAAAATCTTATCTCACTGATCGCCATTTTAGAGTAAAATTGGAAAATGAATATTCAAATTTAAAAAAGATAGAAGCAGGTGTACCAAAGGTAGTGTCCTTGGACCCATTTTATAGTTGCTGTATACAAGAGACCTGCCCATACCCCAATCCGCAACAATAGCAACGTTTGCAGATGACACAGCAATACTAGCAACAGCAAAACATGAGAAAGAATCCACTAACAAAGTACAAAACGCTCTTTCAAGTTCCATACTTTGGATAAAAAAGTGGAGGTTGAAACTCAATCAGAGCAAATCTATCTATCTATATGAACTTCACCAACAAAAAAATAAATTTATACATAAACAACATGAATATACCATATGCTAATACCGCCAAATACCTAGGCATGACACTTGATGCAAAAATAAAGTGGAAGGAACACATAAAAATAAAACTCAAGAAATGAAACTTAAATTCAGAAAATTGTACTGGTTACTTGGAAGTAATTCTGAAATATCTCTAAGTAAAAAACTCATGGTGTACAACCAAATAATTAAACCAATATGGAATCTAGCTCTGGGGCTGTTCAAAGAAAACCAATGTAGAAATTATACAAAAAACACAAAACAAAATATTACGTACTATCGTCAAAGCTCCATGGTTTATTCGAAACGATGATCTGCATAGAGACTTTGGGATGAACACCGTAATTGAAGAGACAAAAAGTCATGCACAAAAGCATGCAACAAAACTCCAGCTTCATACAAATGAATATCTTAATGAAATCTTCTTTTCTCACAACCGAAATAGAAGACTACTGAGGACCCTTCCAATGGACCTGGTCATCAGCTAGAAAAATATTCAAAAATTTATAACTTTTGAGAATAATTACTGAATTATTACTCGTCACACTATTTTACCTCATATTGTAATATTACTAAATGAGTTTTACTCAGTTGTAATTGTATTAATATATATATAAAAAAAAAAAAGATTTTTGGTGCAGAAGATATAGCCCTTCAAAGTTGACTGATTTTCAGTGTTAAAAAAACCAGACCATTTTTAGGTAATTTGCACCGCTTTCAGATACAGTATCTCGAAAACTAGATAACAGATCGTCATTATACCCTATACCACTATGTGGTTTGGGTATAATGACCTTGTGCTTCTGTTTGTAACTACCAAAAATATTTGACCTAGACCCATCTTTTATTATACCGATCGAATCAGAATCACTATCTGATTCGATTTAACGATGTTCCTCCGCGTGTCCGTCCGTTAGTCCGACCGTCCGTCCGTCTGTGTGTCCATGTAAACCTTATAATCAAACTTCAGGTCGCAAAAATGAGTATATTTTGATGAAATTTGGTATATAAGCTTTTATCGGTCATAGGATGAACGCTATTGAAACTGGTGAAAATCGATCTATGTTCAGACCTAGCCCCCATACAAATGACCCTTATGAAATCGACATAAATTGCCATAAGATCCAAATTATCATATAGATCTTACTCAAATTGGGTTTGTATGCGCTTATTACATCCATTTATGAGTAGTCCAAAAATAATCCCCATGGGACAACCCTTACTCATAGGCCCCATGTAGAGCTGCTTCCCGATCTGTACTTAAATCTATCAAAAAACAAAAATATTGCACTGATTCTTTTCAAATTTTGTTTGTATATATTTATGCGAAATACAAGAGACTTTACCAAACATGATCAGGATCGGTCCAATTTTAGGCCTAGTGCCCATATAGATATAGCATCCGATTAGAACTTTTTCATATCTGCAGCCAAAAAAATTTATAAAAATCCCACTCAAATTTGGTTTATGCTTATTTTCTATGTCCAGTTAGTTGGACCTATGAGATAGGGTCTTTAAACGCATGGTATAGGGTATCATTAGTCGGTCTAGACCGACTATAATTTTCTTACTTGTTCTTTTTGATTTTGTTGACAGATCTATTTATTAAGAAAAGAATAAAAACAATTTTTACTCTTTGCTTGGTGTTTGTCCAGGTAAATCCATATTTACCAACTATCCATTTTTTCAATATTTCTCAACTTTGATGGAAAATAAAAAAACTGTAAATTTCTATATTTGCCATATTTTCAAAAT
This sequence comes from Cordilura impudica, assembly GCA_963682025.1. Classification (NCBI taxonomy): domain Eukaryota; kingdom Metazoa; phylum Arthropoda; class Insecta; order Diptera; family Scathophagidae; genus Cordilura; species Cordilura impudica. The sequence goes on along the minus strand of OY821522.1, from coordinate 18,501,821 downwards.
AAGTTCGTTCATTATTCCTTTACCTAATGCAAAAATTTTCAGCTGCCAGTCCTTGCCCCATTTTTTGCTAGAGGTAAAATTTTGAAAAAATTCATGGCTCCAGAGATGTGTTGCCCATTCTTATTGTTATTGTTTCGTTCGTTATTGTTAAGATATATGATTTTTGTTTATATACCCTTGTAATTTATGTATAATTGGTGGGTTTTTCTTATCGTCCTTTGTGTACGTTTCTCGATACTTACTTTAGAAAATGTTCACTTACACATGTTTAATTATAAAACATTTAATCTTTACTTTTGTTTACTATATTTATTTTACATCGTTTATTTTGTACACTTATTTAACATAACATAGTCTTTATTTTATTTGGAATATTTATTTTAGATTCTTCTGTTGCAATTTATAAAAAAACATAATCTTTCATTTTTTATAGTGAATATTTATTTTCAATTCTCTGTCGAGACTGCTGAACTTAGACTGCCTTAAAATTAACCATTTCACTTACTTAAATAATATTTTATTATGCCCTGAATGACATATGTGTTGACCCATAAAATTTACAATTGTTTCCGACACAGTAATCGTACACCTTCATGTGAGGTCTACTTGTGTGTTCTATTTATGGAGTTCCACATATGTTCATAAACGTAGCTAAACACTTTCGTGCTGTTCTCAAATGAACTGTAAACGTACCGCCACTTGAATACAATACGATATTGTTTTGTCATTTGGGTCTTTCTTATTTTTTTATACTTAAAATTTATTTAATTGTTTTTCTTTTTGCTTATTACAAATAATTACCTTGGTTCTATTATTTATGCTACTTATGTTACAAAAAATGTTTTAATTGTTAAATCTATTTGGGCGATGAGTAATAACCTTGAATTACTCATTAAATGAAATTTTAATTTTTATATTTTTTAACAAGTTCTTGTGAAATGATTTTACGTTATTTTTAATATGAACTGATACATTCGGATCATCTACACCTACTATGGTGTATGGACCATGATATGGTGATTCACTTTTTGTCCTATTGCTTGCCTTCACTAGTACTGAATCTCCTATCTCTAACTGTATGCTATTGCTATTTTTGTGTGATTCTGTACTTCTCTTCTCCTTTACTGTACTTAATAATCTTCTTGCACTTTCTAATGAGTATCTAAGCCTAACTTATAATTCATTTGCATAATTCTCAAAGTTGTAAACCTTTTGATGATTCATGACTTCATCGCCTGGTAAACTCGGTAATTTGCCAAATATAAGTTCAAATGGTGAGTACTCTGTATCCACGTGTGGAGTGATGTTATAAGGAATAATACGGTATCCAATCATCCCATTCATCATCCTCCACGAAAGATAAAAAATACTCGTTGAGAACCCTGTGGTTCCTTTCGACTGTGCCTAATGTTTCGTGATGGTACGGTGTTGAAAATTTTTGTTCGATTTTCAACAATTTGCATATTTCCCTCATCAACTCGTTCGTAAACTCAGTTCCTCTATCTGACTTAAGTACATTAAATAGTCCGTATTTCAATACTACGTTATCCGTCAATGCCTTCGCTATTGACTTTGCCTCTTTTGTCTCCATTGGACAGGCAATCACATATTTGGTCAATTCACATTGTATGGTTAGAATGTATCTATTATTATTCGATGGATGTAATGGTCCTACTGTGTCGATTACGACAGTATGAAAGCTTTCACTAGGTGTATCAGTAACGCAAAGTGGCTCTTTGGTGTGTCTTATCTGTTTATTTCTTTGACACAAGTCACACCTTGAAACGTATTTTTTTTACCATTTTTGTCATATCCTTCCAAACATATCTTTGTTTTAATTTTAGAAGAGTTTTTCTAACTTCAAAGTGTCCTCCATGTGGGGTGTCGTGATGTAACTCTATCAATTCCATTCTTTTATTTATAAGGTTTGTTATATAGCATTATTGTGATGTTTTCTTTATCAAAATTATTGAGCTCATTATATTTATCCTTAAATTCACCTGCAGATATCTTATTAAATATTGCATCGTCCTTAGCGAGTGCAAATTTTCTGTATTTTGTATTTTGCAAATAAGATTGTAATTTCTCCAGAAGTTTACCTAAGTAATTCGGATTATCACCACATCTAACACGTGTTTCATTCATTTTATCATCATTTTCTACTATATAATATGCATTTTTATCTTTTTTATTTATAGGCCTTTTTTCAAATATGAACCTTAATTTCCTCGCGCGCTTTACATCATTTATGGATGTACAATCCCATGCATGGAGTTGATCAGGCTCCCTATGCGATGTATCATCGTTTGTTTTATTTGCTATTTGCTCAGTTCTTTCCTTTCTTTTCATGCCTCTAGTTATTATTAGTGCCTTTTTTACACTTTCATCGTTTTCCAGTGGTATCATTGATTTTAATATATTTGAGTCAATCTGTATTCTTGACAAAGCATCCGCATTGGTACTATTAGTACCTTTCTTGTACACAATCTCGAAATCGTAATCCGAAAGTTCCAGTCTTATCCTTGTCAACTTCGAACTCGGGTTCTTGTGTGAAAATAACGAGACCAGCGGTCTGTGGTCAGTCACCACGGTGAATCTTCTCCCATACAAGTATGGTCTAAAAAATTGAATTCCCCAATAGATTCCTAATAATTCCTTCTCCATGACCGGTTTATTTCTTTCGTATTTGTTCAGTGACCTACTAGCAAAATATATCGGCAAATCTTCGCCAATTGTCCCTTGTGAAAGTACTGCACCAAGTGCAAAGTCTGATGCGTCCGTAGTCAATATGAATGTCCTATCAAAATTCGGATACTGAAGAATAGGGGGTTCAATCAGTTTAATTTTCAAGCTCTCGAATGCCGATTGACATTGTTCTGACCAAACAAATATTGCCTTCTTTTTAAGCAATTCATTCAAACAGTTCGCGGTTTGTGCAAAATTTTTTATAAACCTTCTGTAATAATTACAAAAAGCTATAAATCTTCTGATATCGTCGGCATTTTTCGGTATCGGATATTTCGAAATAGCCTCGAACTTGCCTGGATCGGGTTTAATACCCTCTGCAGTAATCAGATGTCCTAAATAAACCACTTCAGGTTTGAGGAAACAACATTTCGCCGCATTCAAATTCAGATTGTATCTTGACAATCGTTCGAATACCTTGAGTAAGTTGTCGTTATGATGTCTCAAACTGCATCCAAAAACTATTATGTCATCCACATATAAGAATGCTTCAGACTCTAAACCAAAGAGTGCTATTGTCAACATGCGTTGAAAACTGTTAGAAGAAATCTTTAGGCCAAATGGTAGCCTGGTATATTGATAATGACCATTCTGAGTCGAAAATGCTGTATACGGCCTTGAGTTATGGTCAAGTTCAATCTGATGAAAAGAACTTGTCATGTCCAAAGTCGAAAAATACTTAGCTCTACCAAGTTTGTCGAGAATGTCGTCTAGTCTTGTTAATGGAAACTTGTCATCAACGACTTTATCATTCAGTTTCCTGAAATCAACGGCCAACCTCCATTTCTCCAGATCAGTCTGTCCCTTCTTTGGAACTAACAAAAGTGGAGCATTATAAGGACTTATAGACTGTTCGATAATCTTGCTTTTCAATAGACCTTGTACCTGATTATTAATTTCTTCTGTATGCGTCTGTGGTAGACGATAATTTTTTATATATACCGGGCTTGTGTCCTGCAATTGAATCGTTTGATTGTAAAAATTGTTGGTTGTCAAATTCTCACCATCTAAATGAAAAACTGATTGGTACTTTTCTAATATCGTAATTAGCTTCCCTAGCATTGGCATCCGTGTTATCCAGATTAAGCTCACCTAATAATCTTTTAAATCTATCCTTAGTATGTTTTGTACTATTTTTATTCACTCTGTAGACGCTATAATTTTCTAAAGGGATAGTCTCTATTTTAAAATTTTCTATCACCGTTGTCTTGTCAAGAACATTCAATAACCTTACATGTTGATTTCCGTCTTTTGGAACAATTGCGTTCGCCAGAAACACACCGTGTGCGATTTCTCTGTTGCAAATTACGCCATCTTTTTCCAGTTTCAACTTAAAAGGTATAATAATTTCAGACCCCGGAGGGATCTTGACTATATCCACCGTGTATGTGTCACTGTGTATGGGGATCGTTGTCAGCTCACCCATAACCTTTATAGTTAGTATGTATCTTTCATAATCAATTTTGCAATTGTATTTGCAAAGGAAATCTCTTCCAATTATCCCATCTGTGTAAATTGGAAACTCATCGTTTACAATTTGTACTTTTTGTTTTAATGTATTTTCTCCTATTTTAATTCCCAATATGGTGGAGCCCATAGATCTTATTTCTTCTTCCGAGATTCCTTTTAAACAGCAGTAATCATCCGGATCGTTCTCATAATCCCTTAAGAAATCTTTCTTACACAAGGAAACGTCAGCTCCTGTGTCGATCAAGAATGTCAATATATCTTTTGACCCTCGTATACCTAACTTGACATAGTTTTTTAAATTGGATGAAATGCTATATATTCTGTCGATGTTTATTGGTTTTGATCCGGAGAGTCCGTGTACGTCACAGTCTCCGGACGCTGGGAGTTTCCCTGCTCTCGAACATGGTTTACGCTTCGACCTCTGTTTGCGCTGTTGTAATTGCCACCATTGTTGCGTCTATTATTGTTATTGTAACTGTTACCACCTCTGTAGTTATTACCACGATCGACGTTTCCACCTCTGTTATTATAATTAATTATAGTTGTACCTTTTCTGACTATTGTGGTTACCTACACTACTGTAGCTGTTACCGTTGCTATTATAATTTCTGTTGTTACAACCGCTCCTACCACTGTTATTGTAGTTGCTATAATTGTTTCTACCATTGTTGTTATAATTGTTATAATTGTTTCTACCATTGTTATTATAACTGTTACCGTTTCCTCTACCATTATTAACTCTTCTGAGGTTGTTATTATAATGTACATTCTGATACATTATTTGTTTTTGTGTCATGTCTGAGGTAGTTTCCTCCGCTATTGTTACCGCCTCCGCGAAAGTTTTAACACGACTTGCCTCTATTGTTCTTATAACTTCCTGGTTTCTCAATCCATTTTTGAAGGAGTTAAACGCTATAATTTTATTGTTCCGCGACACTATGTCCATGCTTTCTTCACCTAAACTTGTAATCTGAACTTCATTGAGTTCCGATATTAATGCTTCTATTCTGTTAGAAAATTTCCTAACTGACTCATTTGTCTGGACTATCCGCGTTAATTCATTTAATAGCGCGTTGGGGTTCTTTTTCGGTTTGTATGTCCTTCCTAGTGTGCTTATTAATTCCTGATTGTTATTCGGTACCTCTACCTGTCTTACTCTATTTTGCACCTTGCTATCTAACTTTGTCCTAAATATAAAGTCAAATAGTGATTTCTGTTTTTGAGCAGCTATTCCGGCACTTACTATCTCTAAGCTTGCTAAAAATTCATTGACCTCCTCCTAATTGTCACTGAATTTATTAACTAACTTCGAAACCGAGGATAATTCGTTCATGTCCAGGGGGATCTCCATTGCTACTACATTTCCTGCCTGTGGTTGTAAATTCTGATCCTCCATTTCCCTATTCCTATTTTGTTCGTGTAATTTTAGCGCGTTTAAATATTCCCTCTGTAATTTTTTAAATTGTTCTAAATGAACTTCGACTCCAGAACTCTTAATATCTTTACTAATTAATATTTGTTCTACCTCTAATTTAATTTTACTAAGACCTTGTCTTTTTGATTCAATAGTTTTTTGAATATTACAATTACAATAACATTTACGATTTCATTTACTTTGATTATGTTTTAATTCATTTTAATTTACGATTGCAATTTTACACCTATTTATATTTAGATAAATAATTTCTCTATCCATACACATATACATCAATTTATTACATATTGAAAACTTATTTACAAAAGAAATGCTCTCTTTCGTTTAAACGTTTTGAATACGGGCTCTTACGTTCTGTCTCTTGACTTGCTTTTTTACATATTTTTTTAAGTAGCGTACCACTACCACTATTGTTGTTATTACACATATCAAAATAATAACCTCTGCACTTACACTGACAGCATTTGGTGCTGCAAGTACTGTTTCTTGCAATGACGCTTGGTTTCCCATTTGTCAAGTTTTTATATAAATACCTTTATCTTCTTTAGATGGCAATCTGGAATTAATATTAATTATAGAAAGAATTGTCTTTCAACAAAAGGTTCGGAAGTTGACAAGATGTGTTTTGATTGGTTTGCAATTGTCAGAAGCAAGAATTTGCCTATATCAGAACCAATTGTAAAGGCAAAGGCCAAAGAAATAGCTGAGAAAATAGATTATCATGGATTTTCTGCTTCAACTGGGTGGCTACAAAAATGGCGCAAGCGACATAATGTTGCTTTTAGGTGCATTTCAGGAGAGGCCGCGGACGTTATTCCTGAAGATGTGATGCAGTTTAAGACAAAACTCCTTTCAGTACTTTGTAACTATAAGCCAGAAGACATTTACAATGCAGACGAGACTGGTCTTTTTTTCGAGAACTTCCTACAAAAACTTTAGCTCTTAAATCAGAAAAATGTACCGGAAGCAAATTGTCAAAAGAAAGGTTAACAATCTTGTTTTGTGTAAACATGGTTGGTCAGAAAGAAATAATGTTAGTTATTGGTAAAGCTGCTCGTCCCCGCGCATTTAAAAACATATCTGTTGCCGAATTAACAGCTGATTGGAAATCCAATAAAAAGGCCTGGATGACGAGAGACATAATGAGCGAGCGGTTGCATCATTTGGATAACAAAATGAGGTCTTGCAATAGAAAAATTCTTTTATTTTTAGACAATGCTGCATCTCATCCTAGGGACTTGTCACTTACCAATATTAATGTAAGCTTTTTGCCAGCAAATACAACATCGGTTTGCCAACCTCTGGACCAAGGCATAATTCAAAGTTTTAAAGTTAACTATAGAAGTTTGATTTTGAATTACGTAATCCCAAAAATGAGTTCGACCAAATCAGTATCAGAGCTTTCAAAGAGTATCACTGTTCTGGACACAATATGTTTTATGAAAACCGCATGGAATAAAGTTGAACCTTCTACAATAAAAAACTGTTTTCGCAAAGCCGGATTCATGGATCAAAACCAAATTGTAAACGAATTTGATCCCGAAGATGATGTGCCATTGGCAACACTACTGAATTTTCAAAGAATTTCAGAAACTAACGAGACTAGTTTTGAAGAATTTTTAAACATCGATAACACTGCATACACTGAAAATGATGACATTGAAATAAACTTTAAAAATGCACAAACTCCAGAAATAATATCAAGTGATTCAGAAGAGGATGTTGTAGAGCAAAAAATCGATAAAATTAAATCGTTCGAAGAAGCCCTAACACTGATTGCACGTTTGAAAGCTTTTGCTTTAAATGATTTTATGGCATATAAAAAATTAAACAATTTGGAAACCCGTTTTGAAGAAATGCACAAAAAATGTAAGCAAGCGAACTCTAAGCAAGCTACAATCCGCCAGTTCTTTTCCACTACCACATAAATTTAAGTTTATTGAAGTAATTTTTTTTATACCAAAAAAGATCTATCTCATTTTGTGAATGTATGAATTAAACTAAAATGAATTTAATAAATAAATAAACATACATATTTAAGTTGTAATGCGTAGAAATTTGTTTTACTCATAATAGCATACATATTAAATTGCAGATAAATCCTGACCTTTTTAAATGAACTATCCCGAAGACGGACACCTCCCGTTAACGGTCAAATTTGCTGTGACGGTCGGTGTCCGCCTACGGAAGATTTCACTGTATCTGTCTGGCGTGATAACAATATAACAATGTAATATTATCACTAAAATACCATATTTTTATACCCTATACCGCTATGTGGTTTGGTTGTAACAACCAAAAATATTTAACCTAGACCCATCTTTAATTATACCGATCGAATCAGAATTACTTTTTGAGTTGATTTAACAATGTCCGCCCGTCCGTCCGTCCGTCCGTCTGTGTGTCCATTTTTATACCCTATACCACTATGTGGTTTGGGTATAATGACTTTGTGCTGCTGTTTGTAACAACCAATAATATTTGACCTACACCCATCTTTAGTTATACCGATCGAATCAGAATCACTATCTGATTCGATTAAACGATGTCCGTCCGTCCGTCCGTCCGTCCGTCCGTCTGTGTGTCCATGTAAAGCTTGTAATCAAACTGCAGGTCGAAAATATGAATATATTTTGATGAAATTTGGTATTTGATCTTTTATCGGCCATGGGATGAACGCTATTGAAATTGGTGAGAATTGGTCCATGTTCAGACCTAGCCCCCATACAAATTACCCCTATGAAATCGACATAAATTGCCATAAGATCCAAATTGTCATATAGATCTTACTCAAATTGGGTTTGTATGCGTTTATTACATCCATTAATGAGTAGTCTAAAAATGATCCCTGGGACAACTGTTAGTCATAGGCCCCACATAGAGCTGCTTCCCGATCTTCACTTAAATCTATCAAAAAACAAAAATATTGCACTGATTCTTCTCAAATTTTGTTTGTATATATTTTTGCAAAATACAAGAGACTTTACCAAACATGGTTAGGATCGGTCCATTTTTGGGCCTAGTCCCCATATAGGTATAGCATCAGATATGAACTTTTTCATATCTGCAGCCGAAAAAATTAATAAAAATCCCACTCAAATTTGGTTTATGCTTATTTTCTATATCCACTTAGGGCCTAAGAGATAGTTTCTCTAAACGCATGGTATAGGGTATCATATAGTCGGTCTCGACCGACTATAATTTTCTTACTTGTTATTTATTTATTTATTTATTTATTTGATTTCCTGCACAACAAGACTAAGAGTCTTATAATTAAAGTACAGGATCGGTATAATGTGATACAGTATTTAATGAAAATATAACATAGTTTATAATTTGTATAAAATAAGATAACAAAAATTATTTTACATACATATATTCAAAACAAAGCAAAGTTTAAGCAATATTTAAATGGTATTGAAAAATTGGAAAACTTGTTTCCTAAAATGTCCTGCGTTGCTTAAATATTGTAATGTTGGCGGTAGCAAGTTCCAAAGACGTATGCAGTGTATATAGAACTGCCATTCAGAGACCAAACTTTTATGTCTTATTTGAATTATAGAATTATTTCTTCTTGAATTAGAAAAGGATATTCGATTAAAAAGATATGTAGGCTCACGTGTAAATATAATCTTATGCATCAGTATCAATGATCGTGTCTTCAAGAGATCGCAAAAATTCACACCGTAAAGTTTTCGCGCATACGGTGTTATGTGGGATGATCTTTTCAAATTGTAGACGTATCTCAATATAGAATAAAACGTAGTTGTTAATTTCCTAGAGCTAATAGAATCACAGCTAGCAAATAGTTCGCATCCGTACAACAAAGTTGGAATTAGATAGGTTTTTGCAAGTAGAACTCGTACATGGACTGGTGTAAGATGTTGAGTTTTCCACAGTGATCGAAGCATTGAATACGTTTTTCCCGAAGCGACATTTATATGATCAGACCAGGTGAGAGTTTTATTGAAAATAATTCCAAGATTTTTGGTTTTTTGTGTAATTTCAATAATTTGACGGTTAAGCATAATATCTGGTATAACAAGGGAAGGCACTGATCTTCGAGTAATAACGATGCATTTAGACTTTGAAGGATTGAGACATAGCCCATTTGCCAGAGCCCATTAATAAATTCGATTAAGATCCACATTTAGGTTCGCAACACAGTTATTTAGTTCATCGAAACGACTACAAACATAAAGTTGCACATCATCAGCATACATATGAACTTTACAATACGAAAGTTGCCTAGGCAAATCATTTATATATATAGTGAAAAGAAGTGGTCCTAGAATCGAACCTTGCGGAACGCCCTTTTTTACTGGAAGCACATTTGATATTTTATTGTTGGCGTTAACGTATTGCTGTCGATTTTCTAAATAAGACGATATAAGACGAGTTGCGGAAGGAGAGAAACCAAAAAAAGTTCTTAGCTTCATGCAGAGTATTTCATGATTCACAGTATCAAATGCCTTCGAATGATCTAAGAGCACTAGAAATGCAATGTTACCACTATCAATATACCCACGAATATCTTCAGACACATCAATGAGTGCAGTTATGCAGCTATGTTTAGGACGAAAGCCTGATTGTCTGTCTGAGAGTAGGCCCATATTCTTGACATGTTTTCCAATTTGCTGATGCAATAACCTTTCAAGCACTTTAGACAAGTATGGTAGGATAGCAATGGGACGATATTCTTTATTTGATTTAGGAATAGGTAAAATTTGAGCATTTCTCCAACTTTGAGGAAATACACTTTTTGTGATAATAGTGTTAAAAATATGGGTAATTTGAGGTAGCAGTTGAGGGATAATTTCCTTTAAGAATCTGGGATGTATGTTATCAGAACCAACAGCATTAGATTTCACAGCTTGGCATGTGGAAAGTACTTCCAGTTGGTTTACGCATTGAAAACAAAAAGCATTTTCCGATAAAGTTGAACTAATATCAGTATTGCGGGTATAATATCCATCGTTTATGGGGATGTCAGGGATATTTGTAAAAGATTCGTTAAGCGAATCAACATTTATGTCAGAATTGACAATTTCCTTACATTTGCCGACACCAATTTCTCGTATGAGTTTCCACGTTTTTTTAGAGTGTGCAGCAGAAATAAATAGGCTAGAGTAGTATGCAGATTTAGCAGTTTTTTATCATTTTATTTACTTGTTTTCTAGCTTTGGAATATTCGTCATATAAATTATCTGTTTTAAACAGTTTCCAACTTTTAAAAGCTTTATCCCTTTCACAGATTTTATCCTTAATCTGTTGATTGAACCAGGGTTTATTTTTGTAATTGTATTTTGTTGTTTTTAAAGGTACAGATTTGTGGAACACATGTGCCAAATTTTGTTCTAAAAAACTGACCTGATTGTCAACCGAAGGCATGTAGTAAATGGAGTCCCAATCGATTTTAGGTAATTCGAATAACATCGCGTTTCGATCCATTTGTTTAAAATCATAATAAGTAACGACGTCATCCACCACTTGCATTTTAAAGTCAAATGATAGAAAAATTAAGTCGTGCTTTGAAAAACAAGGTGCTGAGAGCTGATCATAGAGTAAGACTTTCTTTTTACTACTGACAAAGAAGAGATCAAGTAACGAGTTACTTGTAGCAGTAAAATGAGTTGGAACTGTAATGTTAGTTGGAGAAAGGCCAATTGATTGCATTATGTCAAGTAAAATAGTCTCATTGATAACGTTTGAATTAAAATCCCCACATATTAAAATATCTTCATTATTGAGAGTTATAGTTTCAAGTATATTTTGAAAAACATCAAGGTCTATTCTTTTATTAGGTCTATAAACACATCCAACACGTAATTGTTTTCCATGGGACGAAACTTCAACAAATATATGTTCAACCTTTTCATGAGATTTAGATTTGCTATGAAATTTACACATAATGCCTTTTCTAACAAAAATAGCTACACCACCACAACGAGTATTCCTATCACAGCGAAAAATTTTGAATCCGGTTAATCCAATCATTTTATCATCAACTTTTTCATTGAACCATGTCTCCGAAACATATATTATATCAACACCTGAGTTCTCAAAGATAAACCTAAATTCATCAATCTTATTATTAAGACTCTGCGCATTAATATGGCATATATTTAAACCTGATCTCTGTTTGCATAAAATACGAATAAGATTATAAGTTACGTCTTTGGAACTGAAAGATAAACTATCGCCGTTCAAAATCATTATGAAGGATTAAAAAAGCAACGCAAGGATAAAGAAGGAAGAAATTTACAAAAAGTGTTAGAAAATCTAAAAAATATATCAAATTTGTTACGTATATAAAAAATAGTAAAAATAATACTAATAGAAGAATTAATAAATGAAGACAGCAATACCAATTTACTATTAAAACCATTACCAAATCATCAGTTGTTGGCAGGAAAACATCCATCAGGAAATAAATTGTTTAGTCCTTCAATAGTCTCAACTCTAACTGGTTCGTCATTACCATTGAATCTAATATATACTAAGCCTCGAGTAGTGTATGCTGTTTTTATCAGCCCTTTCTTTTTAAATTCAATTGCAGATCGAAGTATTTTATGATAAGTGGTGGTCAAGTTTTCATTGACGTAGAAGGTGCGATCGCCACCAAAGCCCAAATGTGATAGTTTCAGTTCAGTCTTGTACGCTTTACGGTAATTAGAGAGACATTTCAATATGAAGTTTTTGTCGTATGGGGAACAGAGTTTGACCATAATCACTGCATCAGGAGAAAAATTTTTATCTTTGTTATTGTGGTTCTGGAGACGATATAGAGATTTAATGGCAGGTGTTGGAATATTTAAAACGTCACATATTGCCTGAAATACTTCAAACAAGTTTTCATCTTTTTTATAAGGTACGCCATTAATACGAAGATCTGACGCGACGACAGAGTTTTCCTGTCGCTGTATTTGTGTTTTTAAATTCTGTACCTCACTCTTAAGGCTAATAATTTCATCTGCGACAGTTTCTAGTTTTGTTACACGTTGGTTTATATCTAAGATGTCACTCTTCAGTTCATCGAATCTCTTGTTAAATATTTTTTCTAAACGAACTTCACTTTCTATAAACATCGTTTTTATGAGACCAAGCAAATTATCAAATCTCTTATCAACGAGAGTTAAGAGTTTAAATGGAGAATCTGTGGACAGCCTTGGTGTTTTTGTTATATTTCCAGAAAGGGAGCTCTGCAAAGGTTCTCTACATCTTTTTGGCGCATTAATTATATTTTGTATGTTATTGTTGATGTATTCAGTTTCTGATACAGCATTCAAATTGTCAATGCTGTTTCTGCTGTTGTTGTTGTCGTCGTGGGTGTTGTTGTAATTCATTTTGTAATTGTTTCGTAAATAATGATTCACACAAAGCGTTAATTTTATAAGTTTTGATTTGTATTGTTTTTGATGAGAGGTTGTTTTAAAAAGAGCAACTCACATAAGGCGACAAACCACAATAATTTTGTTTTTTTTTATTGATTTGAAGAGATGTTGTGTATTTTATAAAAGAAACTCTTAGTTCAATATGTGTATGTTTTGGTTGTTTTTATTATTTTTATTATTAGTTTTGAATTTAGAAGGAAAATGTTTTGTTATATGAACTCTTTTAATATTGTTAACTTAGATTGACACTAATATCAAATGTTTACACCAGTAGAAATGTTTTATTTATTAATAGGTGTTTTTTTTAAATTTAAATAAAAATTGTAAGTTAACTTTTTATGTGAAACTGGGGAGCTTATTAAAAATACACGACCGTACTCTACGAGTGTTATTGAGGTTTTCCATGCAAACTTTGTAATCAAACTGCGGGTCGCAAATATGAATATATTTTGATGAAATTTGGTATATAAGCTTTAATCGGCCATGGGATGAACGCTGTTGAAATTGGTGAGAATCGGTCCATGTTCAGACCTAGCCCCCATACAAATGACCCCTATAGAATCGACATAAATTGGCATAAAATCCAAATTGTCGTATAGATCTTAGTCAAATTGGGTTTGTATGTGTTTATTACATCCATTAATGAATAGTCCAAAAACGATCCCTATGGGACAACTCTTAGTCATAGGCCCCATATAGAGCTGCTTCCCGATCTTCACTTAAATCTATCAAAAAACCAAAATATTGCACTGATTCATCTCAAATTTTGTTTGTATATATTTTCGCAAAATACCAACCATGGTCAAGATCGGTCCATTTTTGGACCTAGTCCTCACATAGACATAGCATCCGATATGAACTTTTTCATATCTGCAGCCAAAAAAATTAATAAAAATGCCACTCAAATTTGGTTTATGCTTATTTTCTAAATTCAATTAGTTGGGCCTAAGAAATAGGGTCTCTAAACCATGGTATAGGGTATCGTATAGTCGATCTAGGCCGACTATAATTTTCTTACTTGTTCATTCTGTGATGCTTTCCTGAGATCCTCTGACAAATTCTGCTCCCTAAATTCTGGTGCAGATACAATTTATGACATACAACCGTAAAAACCCATTCTGATTGTTACGGAATGAATATGAATGAAATCTCACCATTCCACGCAAGAATAAGGTGTATGGAGTTCTTGTTAAAGTTAGCGTATATGATTCTACACGAGGGAGAACACTTTGATAAAAATGCATCAAACAAAGATAAGGAAAGGATCAGAAAGAATCGAATACAGGATGCGTTTTTCAAACAAAGTGGACTAAAAGTAGACTTCCCCAAGTACGGATACGGAAACTCAAACGATGGAAACACTTTGAGAAGTTTTTTTGAAAATGATGAGGCTGTAACTTAAATCACTGGAATAAACAATCAAATCGTTAAGATTGGGAATGATTTTAAATGAATTTTGAATTTTGAAAAAGATAATTCTGAAAAATATGGCGAATATACTTCGAAAACTGCATCACTTTTAGCAGAATTATATCCAAAGGAAAGTTGATTACGACAGTTCATAAAATATTGTCGCATGGCAAACATATAATTGAATATCAGACTTCGCCAATTGGAGAGCTTTCTGAAGAAGTACAGGAGTCCCTAAACAAATGTTATACAAAATATAGATTGCTGAACACTTTCAAATCATCAAGGGTGAGACAAAATGAGGACCTCTTCAACATGTTAGCAGCATCTTCCGATTCACTTATTTCATCACTGCGGCATGTAAAGTCACGAAAAGAGTAAGAAAATAATTATAGTTCAGAAATTATTAGTCTTTTAGATATACCTTCTTTTACGGATTGTATGCAATATTTTACAAAAAATTGAAAAATGAATTTATAACATTTTTTTTTTTTATAATCTTTCTGGAATAATTTTAAATCATGAAAGCCTTTAAAAAGAAACATAAAAAATGAAAAATTTTAAAAACTATTTTATTTTACTTCCCATAAAATTGATTTTTATACAAATTTCAAGTTTGCTAACCATAAGTATGCATCTAAAAGGCGCAGAACCCTTTTCAAACACTTATTTCATAGGCTGATCAATTATCTATCATATGCCTTTTAAATTTTTTGATTATCTTATTTGCAACGAAAAATTCAAATGTCGCCTCAGTGCGACGATTACATTGCAACGTTGGCCAAACGAGAGCAATTGCAGCGGAAATAAACAACGAAATATCAGCTAGGACTGTATGTCGCCGATTATGTATATCACATGAAATTATCAGGTCGGATAGCGCGTAAGGTTCCGCTACTCAGAAAAGCGAACTTGCAAGAGAGAAAAATTTTGTATTTGACATAAAATGCAGTCTGGTTCAGATGGTCAAAAAAATGGCATAATATACTCGGGAGCGATGAAACAAAAATCAACTTGTTTGGTAATGATTCTGAACGAAATTTTAGACGTCAAAAAGGGCACGAATTTAACACACGTTACATACGGAATGGTCAAGCCAATCACCAGATCTTAACCCCATAGAAAACCTTTGGGGAGATCTCAAAAACCGAATTAAAGAAAGAAGCTTGTCGCAATAAAGCTGAATAATGGCAAAGAATACAAGATATTTGGTATACCACTCCTACAGAGACTTGTCGTAAATTAGTCAATTCCATGCCCCATATAATGGAAAAATTAATACAAAATAGGTGAGGGCACAGCGGATATTAGACATACATAAGATTACAAACACAATTTGTATTCTCATTACCTGTCATATTTCTTAAAAAATGATTCATACTTTCGTAGCTATTTCAATGGCCTTGTGAATTTTTAACTTTTTTGAATATAGGTATAATTTAATGTTTCAGTGGTCATATGTGTATATTAGAGCGACTCACAAAAAAGTGAAAAAAGTGCCCCCTATAAATCTACCTTGGTTTGTTCTATAACGATTCCCAAAATATTCCTGGTCTAGCGTTAACCCATTCCGAGCTGGAACGTTTTTAAAAAAGATATATTTTTTAGTTTTTTTTAAATATTTTCATTTTTTCCAGATCAACATATTCAGTACGGGTATGACATTATAGATTTTTTCAAGACGCGTTCAACGGTGTATAGAACGTGTCCAACTATGTCCTAACTGTTGTGATATTCAGTAAAATATGTAATTTTTTATGGGTTGTGTAGTAAAATGAGTTAATTAGAAAATCCAATGAATATATATTTAAACATCACTCGATTGAAAATAACTAATTTATTTACTTTTCCTTAATGTGTACTAGTTCGCGTTTTTACTAATATCTAATGGCGTGGAAACAATGTGTTTAAACATAGGCAATATGGGTATCAAAATTTTTCTTTTCTCAAGCACTTTTCAGTCCTGTGAAAAAATGGAATTTTGCTAATTTAATACATTTCTGACGCTGCTCCGGAGTAAATTTAAACAAGAATGTGGAGTTTATTAAATTTAGAAGTGAATTTAGTTTCTAAATGACACCAGAATAAATTTTAGACCAAAAGCAAAAAAAAAAAACAAGTAAGAAAATTATAGTCGGTCTAGACCGACTATGCGATACCCTATACCATGGTTTAGAGACCCAATCTCTTCGGTCCAACTAATTGAATATAGAAAATAAGCATAAACCAAATTTGAGTGGCATTGTTATTAATTTTTTTGGCTGCAGATATGAAAAAGTTCATATCGGGTGCCATATATATATGGTGACTAGGTCGAAAAATGGACCGACCCTGACCATATCTGGCAAAGTCACTTATATTTTGAAAAAGTATGTACGAACCAAATTTGAGAAAAAATCTATGAATAAGAATTGTCCTATAGGGATTATTTTTGGACTACTGATTATTGAATATAATAAACACATAGAAACCCAATATGACTAAGATCTATATGATAATTCGGATCTTATGGCAAATTATGTCGATTTCATAGGGGTCATTTGTCTGGGGACTAGGTCTGAACATGGACCGAATTTCACCAATTTCAATAGCGTTCATCCTGTGGCCGATAAAAGCTTATATACCAAATTTTGTCAAAATATATTCATATTTGCGACCTATAGTTTGATTACAACTACCACTGCGTTGGTAGTTTGGTTTTAGCTAATTTTTGAGCAGAAAATAATTTTTGTAGCCATTTTTATACCCTATACCACTATGTGGTTTGGGTATAATGACTTTGTGCTGCTGTTTGTAACTACCAAAAATATTTGACCTAGACCCATCTTTTATTATACGGATCGAATCAGAATCACTAACTGATTCGATATAACGATGTCCGTCTGTCCGTCTGTGTGTCCATGTAAACTTTGTAATCAAACTGCAGGTTGCAAATATGAATATATTTCGATGAAATTTGGTATATAAGCCTTTATCGCTGAAACTGGTGAGAATCGGTCCGTGTTCAGACCTAGCGCCCATACAAATGACACCTATGAAATCGACATAAATTGCCATAAGATCCAAATTGTCATATAGATCTTACTCAAATTGGGTTTGTATGCGTTTATTGCATCCATTAATGAGTAGTCCATGATCAATGATCCCTATGGGACAACTCTTAGTCATAGGCCCCATATAGAGCTACGTCCCGATCTTCACTTAAATCTATTAAAAAACAAAAATATTGCACTGATTATTCTCAAATTTTGTTTGTATATATTTTTGCAAAATATGTTTGGTAAAATAGTCAGGATCGGTCCATTTTTGGGATTAGTCCCCATATGGATATAGCGTCCGATATGAACTTTTTCATGTCTGCAGCCAAAAAAATTAATAAAAATCTCACTCAAATTTGGTTTATGCTTATTTTCTATGTCCAGTTAGTTGGGCCTATGAGATAGGGTCTCTAAACGCATGGTGTAGGGTATCATATAGTCGGTCTAGACCGACTATAATTTTCTTACTTGTTTTATATGAAATTTGGTTTTTAAAATAATTAATTTATATTATTTTAATTTTTGTCAAACGCAAATGCCTCAAGATAAGTGCATGGTGCATAAATCAGTTTTTGAATCTTTGGATGACATAAAGTATATACAAGTAGAAAATAAATAAATTTATGCTATTTTCAATGTTGATTTGATTTTCTAGTTAACTAATTTTAATACAAAACCCATCAAAAATTACATATTTTTTTGGATATGACAACAGTCAGGACATGCTTGGACATGTTCTGTATACCGTTGAACGCGTCTTGAAAAAACCTATCATGTCATACTCATATTGGATATGTTGATCTGGAAAAAATGAAAATATTATCAAAAAATAGGCCTTTTTTAAAAACGGTACAGCTCAGACGGAAACGCTAGACCAGAAATATTTTGGGAGTCGTTACAAAACAAACCAAGGTAGATTTCTAGGGGGACACTTTTTTCACTTTTTTTCTCTCCATACAGAGTGAGTCGCTCTAGTGTATATATATAATAAGCATAAATGGACATTAATTATTTTTGAAAATATTTTCATTTTTTCCAGATCAACATATTCAATATGGGTATGACATGATTGGTTTTTTCAAGACGCGTTCAACGGTATATAGAACGTGTCCAGGCATGTCCTAACTGTTGTCATATTCAGTAGGTTAGGTTAGGTTAGGTTGAAAAAGAGGAGCCATGTATACACATAGCTCATATCCGTTTTACCCGGATATACACTTAAGCCAGAAAGTCGGCTTGTTGTGCGCTCTACATCCTCGTGCTCATCCGTTAATCTACTCCTTATTTAACTTAGGAGTTCGGTCTCAATAGCAAATCTCCTGAGTGCTTTCCAGCGTATCCCCCTAAGAGCCGCTAGGCCTGGTATGATTTCGTTGGATAAATTTCTGACCCTTGTTCCGGCAAATGCAGGACAATAACAAAGGTAGTGTTCTAGGGTCTCGTCATCCTCTCCACAAGCTCTGCATGTGGCCGATTCTGCCCATCCTATACGGTATAGATGAGCCCTCAGTTCAGAGTGTCCAGTGAGGATGCCAATAATCCTACTCAGTTCCTTTCTATTTAGACTAAGGATTTCCTTAGTCTTCGAAGTGTTTGGAGAGCCCCATAGTATCTTCGTAGCCTTACCCACGTCAGTTTCCTCCCAAATTGAAGTATGTGAATTAGTTGCCCACTCCGATAGTTTCAATTTGAGAGCCTGGAAGGGTATTGGGTTTTCCAAATTGACACCCTCCAGGAAAGAACCCTTCCTGGCCAGTTCATCTGCAATCTCGTTTCCCATTATACCACTGTGTCCTGGGATCCAAATGATTTCAAGTCTGCCTCTTGTAGTGAAGTTTGCAATTTCTTCCTTACATCTGAGGACAGTCCTTGATCTAGTTTTGTCCGAGGATATCGCCCTGATAGCCGCTAGACTGTCCGAAAATATTTTCACGTCTCCGGGGCTTGGGATTGCCCGTACGTCAATAGATCTTATGCATTCCGTTATCGCGACCACTTCGGCCTGAAAGACAGAGTTGTGGTCCGGAATGCGTAGGTGTATGCCATTGGAACGGTCCTCATCATAGAAACCTATACCAGTCCTACCATGCAGACTAGATCCGTCTGTGTAGTAGTGTGACCCTGGAAGGTTTCGTAGAAAATTTTCGTTCAACCAGCTTTCCCTGTCAGGTATCCTTATACTGCAAGGTATGTTTGTCGACACTTCCGCGATTCTATCACAGCTAAAATCCACTGTGTTGAATTCCGGTATCTGGTCCAATATTGTTTGGTGTCTGGTCATATGGTCGGTGATGTATTCCCCTGTTACGCTTAGTCGTAACATGGCCAGAGCTGCCTCATATTTAATTCTAATCTCGATCGGGTGTATAGATAGAATCGTCTCTAAAGCCCTCGTAGATGTAGTCCGTATTGCGCCGCTGATTCCTATGCAGCAGAGGCGTTGTATTTTTTGGAATGGTTTAATATAGCATTTCCTGTTCATTGATGTCCATGTGACTACGGATGCGTAGGTTAGAATTGGTCTAACGACGCTTGTGTAAAGCCAATGAGTCATCCTCGGGTTTAAACCCCATTTTGAACTTATAGCTCTTCTGCAAATGGCCCATATCCGATGAGCCTTCGCGACTTTGCTCTCAATATGGTCTTTCCAAGTGAGCTTTTTGTCGAGAATCACCCCAAGGTATTTCACCGTTTGTGTGATTCTAATCGTTTTGCCCTGGAAGCGGGGTTCATCGAATTCGACTATTTTCGTCTTCCTAGTAAAGAGGCATATTTCAGTCTTTTCCGGGTTCACATTTAATCCCCTTGGTTGTGCCCAATCGTATTCTATTTCGAGTGCATCCGATGCCCTCCTACATAAATTTCTAGGATCTTTCCCCCTTAACAGTATCGCTACATCGTCTGCATAGCAGACAGGTTGGAAACCCTTATCGGTTAGAATCCTTAGAAGACTGTTTATAGTGGTCACCCAGAGAAGGGGGGATAGAATTCCCCCTTGAGGTGTCCCACAGCAAACCTTGTCTCTTATTTTAATGCCACCAACCTCGCAACTTATCCATCTATTCCCTAGCATGTGACTGATCCAGGCTTTGATATCCCGGTCGATGTCGAAACGTTCTAGGGAGTGGAGTAGCGTATTTGTTGATACATTGTTAAAAGCTCCTTCTATATCAATGAATATGGCTAGAGTAAAGATTTTTAGATCGAAAGATCTTTCTATGTGGTGAACTACTTCATGAAGCGCAGTTTCTACTGAGCGTCCCTTTAAATAAGCGTGTTGTTTGAACTTCAACAGCTCATTTGGGATTTGAGATTTAACCATGTTATCGACTAATCGCTCCATGGTTTTCAGTAGGAAGGATGTAAGACTTATCGGTCGATAGGCCTTAGGGTTCGCGTAGCTTTCCTTTCCCGGCTTTGGTATGAAGACCACTTTGGCCTCCTGCCATGCTCTGGGGGTATACGCAAGTTTTAGGCAAGCAGAGAATATGCCAGCCAGACTACTGCTAATCAAGTCCCCGCTCTCTTGTAATAGAGCAGGAAAGATTTCATTTGGGCCTGCTGCCTTAAAGGGGGCAAAGCTTTGTATTGCCCTAATTACCATATTTTCGGTTATTCTATCATATCTTTCCTCTCGATATTGTTCCTCATTAGGCCCTTCATATTGTTCCCCTTCGGGTCCCGTCTGCTGTTCCACGTTGGTTCCAGTTCGTCGGGACACATTGGTACCAATTTCAGGGTCCCTATTCGGCCCATATTCTTCGGTAAGAAAGTGTGTTTCCATCAATATTCTTAAGGACTGTTCCATCGATTCCGCCCGAATCCCGTCCCTATCGACAAGAGTTTCAGGCTGCGAATGGGTTTTCGATAAGAATTTCTTGATTTTTGAGACGTCATTAACGCTATCAACCTGTTCACAGAAGTGTCTCCAGGAGTTGCGTTTGGCTATTCGAATCTTCTTGTTGTAATCCCTGAGCTTAACATGGTAGTCATCCCAGTATATTGCGTGTTTTTTACGACGAGCCCTATTGAAAAGTCTTCGGACGTCCTTCCCAAGATTTATCAGTTCCCCTGTTAGCCAGGGTTTATCTCGGGGAGATCTCCTTTCCCGGAGTGGACAGCATTCCTTGAAGGACTCAATTAGGCTCCTCGTTATTTTGTCCACTTCCTCGTCAACCTCTTCGACATACCTTAAGTCTGTGCGAGGAGTAGTTAGACGGGCTTGTAGATTTCTTCTAAATTTAGGCCAATCAGTCTTAGCCTTATTCCTGAACTTGATGGGTTCAGGTGGTGGGTGTGTCAGTTTAAATAAAATGTATCGATGATCCGAGAAGGAATGTTCGCTAGAGACATGCCAATCTTGGATATCATCCACTAAATTTTTCGAACAAATTGAAATATCAAGAACCTCTTCCCTTAATTTGTTAACAAAGGTTGCCGTGTTCCCAACATTAAGGGTAAAAAGGTAATTTTCGTTAAGGAATTCAAGCAAAGCATCCCCCCTTTGGTTACAGCTCGAACTTCCCCAAGCTATATGGTGAGAATTCGCATCGCACCCTATGAGAATTTCCTTACCTGTTATCCTGGCCGTTTTTACCATCTCTTCAAGTTCCGACGTCGGTGGAGGTGTCGGTGAGTCCGACGGGAGATAAACCGATGCTAAGAGCATTGGTTGGCTTCCGTGTTGCAGGACGGTGGCATCTGCGGTGGACAAGTCTGGGGAAAAGATATAGTTTAGGTTTTTGTGACAAATAATACAAGTTCTCGGTCGAGTTCCTGTATGAGCATAGAAAATTTGGTAATTAGGATCATTTAGTCCAGTAACCTTGTCATTTACCGTCCAAGGTTCCTGTACTAGAACGACATGTAACTTACCTTTTTGTAGTTTTTCAATCAGAGTTTGAGTAGCCGTTTTGCTCCGATGGAGGTTGATCTGCATGAGTATAATCATTGTTCGGCTAAAAGTTTATCTTCTTGGGAGTTGATTATTTCTAACTCTCCCTTTTTAGCTGAGGTGGATGGTGTTAGGACTGTGGAAGTCCCCTCACTATTGCCCGCCTTTGGTTCATCATTTGCCTTCTCCCAGCCAATGGTAGTCTTGCCTACTTTAAAGTAGACTGCGGCTGAGACGAAGAAGGCTTTACCCTTAGTGGTCTTTAGGCTGGCCATTGACTCCTGATCAATCCCCACAACGATAAGAGTGCCGTCTGGGCCCTCCTCTCTGTGGAAGATCTCCCATTTGTCAGTGGCTAGACCTTTATTTTGCTTTCCCAAGACCTTCACAACGTCTTCGCTAGCAAGTTTGCTGCCCCAACCTTTTATGAAGAAGGAGGCTTTGGTCAGGGATGGAATGTCCGCCTTTTTGACTAGGGATAGTTTGGCACCATCCCAAGGAGCTGGTATGCATTCCACCATTTTCTCCGGGGTTTGTACACATGCGTTGGATGCAAGTTGTAGCATTAGTACATCCATGGAGAACCTGCAGCTGTTAATTTGGATCTTCTGGTCATCGTTCTCGGCCTCTAGGGTGTATTCCAGGATCCTTTTATTGAATGCCTCTTCGAGAACTTGTCTCTGGGCTATAGGGATTTTGCCTGTGGGACTACTTGAATCGACAATGGCGTAGCAGAGTTCGTCCATTGCTGGTCTTTTCGCCATACTAGCATATGAAGTCGATTGTTCCTTGCCTGATGGTGCAATCTGTTTTCTCTTCATTGCTTGTCTTTCACCTTTGGAAGGGTTCTGCACTTGCAATGAGGGATTACATTTTGCATCACTTTTCCTAGTTGACGTTGGCCCAATAACCTCTCCTTTGGATTGAGTTCCCGTGATGGTACCTCTGATCTTCTGGTTGGGGTTATTGGTCAACTGTGTACTAGTTGGCATGGAGTTTCTCTTCTTCTTTTTAGCTTCTGCAATGTTCTGCTCCTCAGGAGAACGTATCCGCTTTCCCACTTCCGAGGATGCGGGTGTAGCAGGTCCATTATCCTTTGGAGCATCTTGCTTCGCTTCAGCTTTTTGAGTTTTCTGGTTCATTTTGGCGATTTTTCGTCGTTGGGCCCCAGATAACCTTTTCTTATTGGTAGAGAGTTTAGCTATGCTGGCGCTTACTTCCTCTACCATTTTATTAATTTCTGAGTTTGCCTTTTCAGGCTGTGTGGCAATGATTGTATCATTGCCTTCATTTGAGGAGTTCGATTCGTCGGAATCCGAACCTGTCGTGTGAGGTTGAGGTCGCACAAGGCTCCCTCTCGGATCCGACTCCTCAATCTCCTTATTTTGGGTTTTTCTTGTAACATACCCATCTATGGAGGCCAAGTTACCAACCTCCGTAGTGGACTTGCAGTCAAGTGATCTCGACGACTGTGGGCCCGCTTGCTCACCACACTTAGCCGCCGGTACTGGGTTATTTAGGCCCTGCACCGTAACTTTATTTATATGAGTAGACATATCATATCATGGTTTAGTTTGTTTTCGGGAACCACCCCTTCCCAGTTTTTGGTCCGCGGGGAGTGCATGACCCCCGAAAATCATCGTCCTCTTGTAGAAACAAACTTTTGTTATAAAGTAAATTTTTACCTGATTACGATGATCTTTAAGCTAAGATGTTCTCTAATAGTAATCTTCTGCGAGTGCCGGTGAGCATTTGTATCAGAGCTATTAGGGTACATCCCAGCCCCCCTATCCGCCACCTGGGGACGCGCCCGATGGGAGACTGGCATCTTCCGCACGGGAAAATATGTAATTTTTTATGGGTTGTGTAGTAAAATGAGTTAATTAGAAAATCCAATGAATATATATTTAAACATCACTCGATTGAAAATAACTAATTTATTTACTTTTCCTTAATGTGTACTAGTTCGCGTTTTTACTAATATCTAATGGCGTGGAAACAATGTGTTTAAACATAGGCAATATGGGTATCAACATTTTTCTTTTCTCAAGCACTTTTCAGTCCTGTGAAAAAATGGAATTTTGCTAATTTAATACATTTCTGACGCTGCTCCGGAGTAAATTTAAACAAGAATGTGGAGTTTATTAAATTTAGAAGTGAATTTAGTTTCTAAATGACACCAGAATAAATTTTAGACCAAAAGCAAAAAAAAAAACAAGTAAGAAAATTATAGTCGGTCTAGACCGACTATGCGATACCCTATACCATGGTTTAGAGACCCAATCTCTTCGGTCCAACTAATTGAATATAGAAAATAAGCATAAACCAAATTTGAGTGGCATTGTTATTAATTTTTTTGGCTGCAGATATGAAAAAGTTCATATCGGGTGCCATATATATATGGTGACTAGGTCGAAAAATGGACCGACCCTGACCATATCTGGCAAAGTCACTTATATTTTGAAAAAGTATGTACGAACCAAATTTGAGAAAAAATCTATGAATAAGAATTGTCCTATAGGGATTATTTTTGGACTACTGATTATTGAATATAATAAACACATAGAAACCCAATATGACTAAGATCTATATGATAATTTGGATCTTATGGCAAATTATGTCGATTTCACAGGGGTCATTTGGATGGGGACTAGGTCTGAACATGGACCGAATTTCACTAATTTCAATATCTTTCATCCTGTGGCCGATAAAAGCTTATATGCCAAATTTCGTCAAAATATATTCCTATTTGCGACCTGTAGTTTGATTAAAACTACCACTGCGGTGGTAGTTTAGTTTTATCTAATTTTTGAGCAGAAAATAAAATTTGTAGCCATTTTTTTTTTTTTTGTTTTTTAAAATAATTAATTTATATTATTTTAATTTTTGTCAAACGCAAATGCCTCAAGATAGGTGCATGGTGCATAAATCAGTTTTTGAAACTTTGGATGACATAAAGTATATACAAGTAGAAAATAAATAAATTTATGCTATTTTCAATGTTGATTTGATTTTCTAGTTAACTAATTTTAATACAAAACCCATCAAAAATTACATATTTTTTTGGATATGACAACAGTCAGGACATGCTTGGACATGTTCTGTATACCGTTGAACGCGTCTTGAAAAAACCTATCATGTCATACTCATATTGGATATGTTGATCTGGAAAAAATGAAAATATTATCAAAAAATAGGCCTTTTTTAAAAACGGTACAGCTCAGACGGAAACGCTAGACCAGAAATATTTTGGGAGTCGTTACAAAACAAACCAAGGTAGATTTCTAGGGGGACACTTTTTTCACTTTTTTTCTCTCCATACAGAGTGAGTCGCTCTAGTGTATATATATAATAAGCATAAATGGACATTAATTATTTTTGAAAATATTTTCATTTTTTCCAGATCAACATATTCAATATGGGTATGACATGATTGGTGTTTTCAAGACGCGTTCAACGGTATATAGAACGTGTCCAGGCATGTCCTAACTGTTGTCATATTCAGTAAAATATGTAATTTTTGATGGGTTTTGTATTAAAATGTGTTAATTAGAAAATCGAATGAATATATATTTAAACATCACTCGATTGAAAATAACATTAATTTATTTACTTTTCCTTAATATGTACTAGTTCGCGTTTTAACTAATATCTAATGGCGTGGAAAAAATGGAACTTTGCTAATTTAATACATTTCTGACGCTGCTCCGGAGTAAACTTAAACAAGAATGTGGAGTTTATTAAACTTAGAAGTGAATTTAGTTTCTAAATGACACCAGAATAATTTTTAGAACAAAAGCAACAAAAAAAAAAAAAACAAGTAAGAAAATTATAGTCGGTCTAGACCGACTGTACGATACCCTATACCATGGTTTAAAATAAGCATAAACCAAATTTGAGTGGCATTGTTATTAATTGTTTTGGCTGCAGATATGAAAATGTTCATATCGGGTGCCATATATATATGGGGACTAGGTCGAAAAATGGACCGACCCTGACCATATTTGGCAAAGTCACTTATATTTTGAAAAAATATATACGAACCAAATTTGAGAAAAATCTGTACAATATTTTTGTTTTTTGATAGATTTTAGTGAAGATTGGGAAGCAGCTCTATATGGCGCCTATGAATAAGAATTGTCCTATAGGGATTCTTTTTGGACTACCGATTAATGGATATTATAAACACATAAAAACCTAATATGACTGAGATCTATATGATAATTTGGATCTTATGGCAAATTATGTCGATTTCACAGGGGTCATTTGGATGGGGACTAGGTCTGAACATGGACCGAATTTCACTAATTTCAATATCTTTCATCCTGTGGCCGATAAAAGCTTATATGCCAAATTTCGTCAAAATATATTCCTATTTGCGACCTGTAGTTTGATTAAAACTACCACTGCGTTGGTAGTTTAGTTTTATCTAATTTTTGAGCAGAAAATAAAATTTGTAGCCATTTTTTTTTTTTTTGTTTTTTAAAATAATTAATTTATATTATTTTAATTTTTGTCAAACGCAAATGCCTCAAGATAGGTGCATGGTGCATAAATCAGTTTTTGAAACTTTGGATGACATAAAGTATATACAAGTAGAAAATAAATCAATTTATGTTATTTTCAATGTTGATTTGATTTTCTAATTAACTCATTTTAATACAAAACCCCTCAAAAATTACATATTTTTTGAGTATCACAACAGTCAAGACATGCTTGGACATGTTCTATATACCGTTGAACGCGTCTTGAAAAAACCTATCATGTCATACTAATATTAAAGATGTTGATCTGGAAAAAATGAAAATATTATCAAAAAACTAAAAAATAGGCCTTTTTTGAAAACGGTACAGCTCCGAATGGGTTAACGCTAGACCACAAATATTTTGGGAGTCGTTACAAAACAAACCAAGGTAGATTTCTAGGTGGACACGTTTTTTACTTTTTTTCTCTCCATACAGAGTGAGCCGCTCTAGTGTATATATATATATATATATAATAAGTATAAATGGACATTAATTATTTAAAAAAAAAAACCAAAATTAAGTCTCTGCATAAAAATTAAATGAAATATAAAAAATTAAAAATAACAAAAATTAAAAATAAAAATGAAAAATCCGGCCATATAGGTCGGATGGAGTAACAAAATAATAACCAAAAAAACTCTCTCAACTTTTTTGTTAAAATATTGCCATATTTGGAAAACACAGAGATTAATTTATAATAATAAATATTCAAATTAGGGATGCCAAACGCAAAAAACCAAATGTCCCAAACATTTTGAATAAAATAATTTGATATCTTTATTTTCTGAAAACTTCAAATTTTCATTCAAAAAAATTGTGAAAATTTATATATAAAAAACATTCTCATCAAATTGCGTTTATTTATGTAACAATTTTTATGTTCGCAATTCTTAAATATCATTTGACGTTTTCTAAAATTCATTGAATTTAAATTAATGTTTTCTGTAGTGTAATTCTGTAAATTTCAACGAGCCGACAATCGCAAAATATATCGACAGCTATTGTTGTTTGCACTAAGGATTAAGTGAATCACTAAGTACATACATCTTAACGACAGTCGACAAATCTATTTTTCTATTTATTTAAATTGTAAACGAGTGGCATCTCTGCCAAAATAAGCGAAAAACACAAAGAATAGAAAAAAAACAAATTAATTCGTGTTTGACAGGATGATTTTAGGTTTATGTTTAATGTCTTTATTTTTTTTACTAATATTTCTGTTTATTTATTTGAAAATGAAATAATGAATTGAATATGCTATTTAATTTTTTTATTTATATAAAAAACTTTTTTAATAAAGGCAAAATATTTTGTCGATCGAATAAACAACACAAAATGGTTGTCGTTTAGATAACAACTACAATAGCGAATATCGCTTAAAAATTTTACTGATAATTTGCTATTTTCTTTTTTTTTAACGATTCGACTATCGTTAAAAGAAGTTACTGAATCGCGGTACTGAAAAGCTATTAATTTCTCCTGAATGTCAATATTTTTTTAGATGTAAAAATTTTAAATGTAATCATAGGTACTTGGTGTTTTTTTTTTTTTTTTTGAATTTCAATTTGTGTTTAACGAATAAAATTTATATATGTATTAAAGATGCAATTGATGTCTTCTAAATTTAAAATTATAATTTCCGACGTTTTGATATGATTTTCTGAAAGACATTAATTGTAATTTATAATTGGAAATTTTTAATTCCAGTTTTTAGAATTGATTAGAATTGAAGTGCAATTTTTTATTTATGTGCTTTAGTAATTATAAACAATTTTTAAAAATTAGATGTAATCGCAATCAGATATTTTGTAGGTAAAGCAGAATAATATGTAGAACTGTTTTGAAAGCAAAAAACTCATTGATGAACTCGGTAACTCTATTTTGTAAAGACAACAAAAAGTTAATATGCCAAACTTATGTTCATATTTGTAAAAGAATAATGAAAAAACGTATGAAATAAAAGACCAGCCCGTGTATACTCTTAACATTGTTCTGTATGATATCTAGTTGAAAATGTTGACATTCATGTTAAAATAGAAATAACTATTGCAAAGCTAATTAGAACAAAAATTGTGGCGCCATCTACTGTGGCATAGTCATGCTGAGCAAAATGAAGTGACACTCTGTTAATGCAAAAGAAATGTATTTACCCCACAACAAAATATTGCAGAATTTTATGTAAATAAAATAATATACCGATTTATTTCTAACATGCAGTTGTTATGGATATATGCAGTTGTTATGGATATATAGAATATATGTATATTATTTGTATTATTTAATATGTTTATGTATGTATATGTAAATATTACACACAAAAAATACAACATCAAACGTTATTTTTGTGTTTTTCTCTTTAAATAAATTTATACATAAAATTTTTTTTTTTCTAAATTTACATTGTTTTTTTTTTTTTTTATTAACAACTAGGTATTTTAGCATTATTTGCTTTAGATGTTGGTGAATTTTTACTCCCTTTATATTAACTCGTAGTGTCTGCTTGTCGAAAAAATTTTGGATCGGTTTTAACCCCTTTCCCGTGACAGATTCGATCTGAAATTTTGCAGGCAGGCTCGTGGTAATGACAGAAATGATCTAACAAATTTTTAGTGATGCCAAAACAATGGAAACTTTAAAATTTTTCTACGAGAGTTAATAAAAAAACGTACAAAGGGTTAGTTTTTATTATATTATTACCACAACGACCACAAAAACAACAAGTGCAGCTATGACAACAACACAACATTTAGAATAACAACAAGAACAATATAGAAACATCATATTTTTAATTTTTTTTTTTAATTTTTTAGAGATTTCCCTGGACCTGTTCCACCGATTTTAATGACTCTTGAAATAGAAATCTTCCATTGAATTTGGTGAATCATTGTCAGTAAAAATTATCACTGTAGCTGCACTATTGAGGGCGTGATCGTGACAAGAACAACATAGAAAATTATATTTTTTCAAGACTTTTTTTAGTTCTTCATTCAAATCTCGGGCCCTAATCCACCGATTTGGTCGATTTTAAATAGCGAACTTTTCAGGATGTTAGTGAATCATTTTTTATGTCAACGAGCACCCTAGCTGCCCGAGTGATGCCGTCATCGTGATTTCCACAGACGGACAGACGGACATCGCTATATCAACTCCGGTTGCTATAAGGATCACAAATATATATTTTATGGGGTCCAAAATTTTTTTCTAATTATTACAAACGGAATGACAAACTTATAAAAAAACTTTATATACCCTCTGCACACT
The DNA here is from genome assembly GCA_963682025.1 of Cordilura impudica. Lineage (NCBI taxonomy): Eukaryota > Metazoa > Arthropoda > Insecta > Diptera > Scathophagidae > Cordilura > Cordilura impudica. Next base: position 18,471,648 of record OY821522.1, on the reverse strand, counting down.
GGATTGGAGGGTATAAAAATGAAGTGTAAAAAAAATTAAAAATAAAAAAAAAAAAATAAAAAATTAAAAATAAATAAGAAAAACAAAATATGAAAAATGAAAAATAAAAAATGACAAATGAAAAATAAACAAGTAAGAGTGTTAAATTCGGCTGTGCCGAATTTTTTGATACCCTCCACCTGAGTCTTTAATTTTTGATTTTTAGTTTTTAATTTTTAATTTTTAAATTTTAATTTTTAATTTTTATTTTTTAATTTTATTTTTTTATTTTTAATTTTTAATTTTTAATTTTTAGTTTTTAATTTTTAATTTTTAATTTTTAATTTTTAATTTTTAATTTTTAATTTTTAATTTTTAATTTTTAATTTTTAATTTTTAATTTTTAATTTTTAATTTTTAATTTTTAATTTTTAATTTTTAATTTTTAATTTTTAATTTTTAATTTTTAATTTTTAATTTTTAATTTTTAATTTTTAATTTTTAATTTTTAATTTTTAATTTTTAATTTTTAATTTTTAATTTTTAATTTTTAATTTTTAATTTTTAATTTTTAATTTTTAATTTCTAATTTTTAATTTTTAATTTTTAATTTTTAACTTTTAATTTTTAATTTTTAATATTTAATTTTTAATTTTTAGTTTTTAATTTTTAATTTTTAATTTTTAGTTTTTAGTTTTTAATTTTTAGTTAGTAATTTTTAATTTTTAATATTTAATTTTTTATTTTTGTGTTTTCCATTTTCCATTTTCCATTTTTCATTATTCATTTTTCAATTTTCATTTTCCAATTTCCATTTTTAATTTTTCAATTTTCATTTTCCATTTTCAATTTTTCAATTTTCAATTTTCAATATTCAATTTTCATTTTCCATTTTCCATTTTTCAATTTTAGTTTTCAATTTTCCATTTTGCATTTTCCATTTTTCAATTTTCATTTTCCATTTTTCATTTTCAATTTTTAATTTTTCAATTTTCATTTTCAATTTTTCATTTTCCATTTTTCAATTTTCATTTTCCATTTTGCGTTTTCCATTTTTAATTTTTCATTTTTCAATTTTCGTGTTCCATTTTCCATTTTTCATATTCCAATTTCCATTTTTAATTTTTCAATTTTCATTTTCCATTTTCCATTTTTCAATTTTCATTTTTAATTTTTCAGTTTTCATTTTCCATTTTTTATTTTTCATTTTCCATTTTTCATTTTCCATTTTCCGTTTTTCATTTTTCCATTTTCATTTTTCGTTTTTCATTTTCCATTTTTCATTTTTCAATTTTCATTTTCCATTTTCCATTCTTCATTTTTCAATTTTCCATTTTCCATTTTTCAATTCTCATTTTCCATTTTCCATGTTTTAATTTTCATTTTCCATTTTTCAATTTTCATTTTACAATTTACGTTTTTCATATTTCATTTTCCATTTTTCATTTTCCATTTTCCATTTTCCATTTTTAATTTTTCAATTTTCATTTTCCATTTTTCATTTTTCAATTTTCATTTTCCTTTTTCCATTTTCCATTTTTCACTTTTAATTTTTCAATTTCCATTTTCTATTTGTCATTTTTCATTTTTCAATTTTCATATTTCAATTTCATTCTCCATTTTCCGTTTTGCATTTTTCATTTTTCAATTTTCTTTTGCCATTTTCCATTTTTCATTTTGCAATTTTCATTTTCCATTTTTCATTTTCCATTTTCATATTTCAGTTTTCGTTTTCCATTTTCCACTTACCATTTTCCATTTTTCAATTTTCATTTTCCATTTTTCATTTTTCAATTTTCAATTTTCATTTTCCATTTTCCGTTTTTCATTTTCCATTTTTAATTTTCCATTCTCCATTTTTCATTTTCTATTTTCCATTTTTCATTTTCCATTTTTAATTTTTTATTTTTCAATTTTCTTTTTTCATTTTCCATTTTTCATTTTACATTTTACAGTTTAAAGTTTACATTTTACATTCTACATTTTACATTTTACATTTTACATTTTACATTTTACATTTTACATTTTAGATATTACATTTTACATTTTACATTTTACATTTTACATTTTACGTTTTACGTTTTACGTTTTACGTTTTACATTTTACATTTTACATTTTCATTTTACATTTTACATTTTACATTTTACATTTTACATTTTACGTTTTACATTTTACATTTTACATTTTACATTTTACATTTTACATTTTACATTTTACATTTTACATATTACATTTTACATTTTACATTTTACATTTTACATTTTACATTTTACATTTTACATTTTACATTTTACATTTTACATTTTACATTTTACATTTTACATTTTACATTTTACATTTTACATTTTACATTTTACATTTTACATTTTACATTTTACATTTTACATTTTACATTTTACATTTTACATTTTACATTTTACATTTTACATTTTACATTTTACATTTTACATTTTACATTTTACATTTTACATTTTACATTTTACATTTTACATTTTACATTTTACATTTTACATTTTACATTTTACATTTTACATTTTACATTTTACATTTTACATTTTACATTTTACATTTTACATTTTACATTTTACATTTTACATTTTACATTTTACATTTTACATTTTACATTTTACATTTTACATTTTACATTTTACATTTTACATTTTACATTTTACATTTTACATTTTACATTTTACATTTTACATTTTACATTTTACATTTTACATTTTACATTTTACATTTTACATTTTACATTTTACATTTTACATTTTACATTTTACATTTTACATTTTACATTTTACATTTTACATTTTACATTTTACATTTTACATTTTACATTTTACATTTTACATTTTACATTTTACATTTTACATTTTACATTTTACATTTTACATTTTACATTTTACATTTTACATTTTACATTTTACATTTTACATTTTACATTTTACATTTTACATTTTACATTTTACATTTTACATTTTACATTTTACATTTTACATTTTACATTTTACATTTTACATTTTACATTTTACATTTTACATTTTACATGTTACATTTTACATTTTACATTTTACATTTTACATTTTACATTTTACATTTAACATTTTACATTTTACATTTTACATTTTACATTTTACATTTTATATTTTACATTTTACATTTTACATTTTACATTTTACATTTTACATTTTACATTTTACATTTTACATATTACATTTTACATTTTACATTTTACATTTTACATTTTACATTTTACATTTTACATTTTACATTTTACATTTTACATTTTACATTTTACATTTTACATTTTACATTTTACATTTTACATTTTACATTTTACATTTTACATTTTACATTTTACATTTTACATTTTACATTTTACATTTTACATTTTACATTTTACATTTTACATTTTATATTTTACATTTTACATTTTACATTTTACATTTTACATTTTACATTTTACATTTTACATTTTACATTTTACATTTTTCATTTTACATTTTACATTTTACATTTTACATTTTACATATTACATATTACATTTTACATTTTACATTTTACATTTTACATTTTACATTTTACATTTTACATTTTACATTTTACATTTTACATTTTACATTTTACATTTTACATTTTACATTTTACATTTTACATTTTACATTTTACATTTTACATTTTACATTTTACATTTTACATTTTACATTTTACATTTTACATTTTACATTTTACATTTTACATTTTACATTTTACATTTTACATTTTACATTTTACATTTTACATTTTACATTTTACATTTTACATTTTACATTTTACATTTTACATTTTACATTTTACATTTTACATTTTACATTTTACATTTTACATTTTACATTTTACATTTTACATTTTACATTTTACATTTTACATTTTACATTTTACATTTTACATTTTACATTTTACATTTTACATTTTACATTTTACATTTTACATTTTACATTTTACATTTTACATTTTACATTTTACATTTTACATTTTACATTTTACATTTTACATTTTACATTTTACATTTTACATTTTACATTTTACATTTTACATTTTACATTTTACATTTTACATTTTACATTTTACATTTTACATTTTACATTTTACATTTTACATTTTACATTTTACATTTTACATTTTACATTTTACATTTTACATTTTACATTTTACATTTTACATTTTACATTTTACATTTTACATTTTACATTTTACATTTTACATTTTACATTTTACATTTTACATTTTACATTTTACATTTTACATTTTACATTTTACATTTTACATTTTACATTTTACATTTTACATTTTACATTTTACATTTTACATTTTACATTTTACATTTTACATTTTACATTTTACATTTTACATTTTACATTTTACATTTTACATTTTACATTTTACATTTTACATTTTACATCTTACATTTTACATTTTACATTTTACATTTTACATTTTACATTTTACATTTTACATTTTACATTTTACATTTTACATTTTACATTTTACATTTTACATTTTACATTTTACATTTTACATTTTACATTTTACATTTTACATTTTACATTTTACATTTTACATTTTACATTTTACATTTTACATTTTACATTTTACATTTTACATTTTACATTTTACATTTTACATTTTACATTTTACATTTTACATTTTACATTTTACATTTTACATTTTACATTTTACATTTTACATTTTACATTTTACATTTTACATTTTACATTTTACATTTTACATTTTACATTTTGCATTTTACATTTTACATTTAACATTTTACATTTTACATTTTACATTTTCTGTTTTTCATTTTCCATTTTCCATTCTCCATTTTCCATTTTCATTTTCCATTTTCCATTTTCCATTTTTCGTTTTTAGTTTTCATTTTTTCTTTCATATTGGCGATTTTTTTTTTTATTATAACGTGATAACGATAAAAAAATATGTGGCAATACTACTAACATGAGCTATGTTATTGTGTTCTTGGGATTGTTAATATATGTATATGCATAATTGTGGAATTTTTTTATGTTGTTGTACAATTATAATGTTCAACCACTAAACTGTTACAACTGGGTTTTATGTTTTTTTTAGAGGTATCTACATATTTTTGCTCGTATGTAATCACGATGATGCCCGATTTAGCCAATTTTCAATACCAACCTGCTGGGAATTATGGCAAATGATACTGTTGTAGCCTTATTCAGTAGGATTGCTTGTTTTGTGAATGAGCGTGATTTCAACACACAGACGGACAGACGGACATTGCTATATCGACTCGAGCTGTGATAAGGATCAAGAATATATATACTTTATGGGGTCGGAAATTAGTTTTTCGATGCGTTACAAACGGAATGACAAACCTATATATACCCTCTGCCACTGACGTGTGGAGGGTATAAAAATGAAAAACGAAAATTTAATAATAAAAAATTAAAAATGAAAAAATGAAAAATAAAAAATGAAAAATAAAAAATGAAAAATAAAAAATGAAATAATGAAAAACGAAATATTAGAAATTAACCAGCTGAAATAATAAATAATAATAAATATTTTTGTATTAGCAGGGCCCCTGCAGTTGATTGCTATAAGTGATAGATGGCGCTTTCGGTTTGATTTTAAAAAAGTGCCATAAAAAATCTTTAATAACTAAATGTTTACACATCTCCTCTGTGATCGGACGCATGATATGATTTTTTAGAATATTAAAGGCTTCTTAAGATTAAAATCGATAAATATTAAAATAATAACATTATTTTTTAGAAACCTTTTCAGTAGCATATTCCAGCAACGAGGAATTAATGTTAAGGAATGTTACCTTCCCAGCTTTGTATACTTAAAGGGTACATGTTGATTAGTGTTTCTTCCGAGTTTCAGAAAAAAATATGATTGGCCATTTTTTACAGTCCATTAAATTTGGGTAAATTCTGAAGATGATTCTTTCATTTTCGATGTAAAAATATAGTAAAACATATATTTAATTTTATTTAAACACTGCATTTGCATTCCTTATATAAATAGCTGCAAATTGATAGCAGAATTGTTTAATTTGAACCATAATCAAGAATCATACATACATATATGAGGATGTGCAAACTGCAATTTGTTCATCATGAAACTAATTATTCAAGAGTGGCAGATCTCAGAATATTCTTTTGAACATGGATCACATTTCTGAACAAGAGTGGCAGATCTCATAATTTGGCATATGAAGAAGAAGAGTTGCGATAAGCAGCCATTTTCAGGGTTGATAAATATTTACAAAAAAGAGCTTAAAAACGGAATATCGAAAAACTTTAGTAGGAGAAAATATGAAACTGGAATTGTTAAAAAAAAACAATATATAATATATCATAATTTGGAATTTAAGAGTACACAAAGTTTTATATTTATATTAGGAACTTTTTGCTTTTAAATTAATTCATCATCATAATCGTTGCCTTTATTTTATTAAAAAAAAAGATGCAGTAACAAAAAAAAAATCTCTTTTTGAATCTATGTAGTGGCCCTGAAAAGGGCCTTTTTTATATTTTGTAGCCCTGACAAGGCCCTTTTTATATTTTTATAGTTTTTTGGCCATGAAGAAGGCCCTTTATATTTATGTTGAATTTCGCAACGTAGCAGCAACGGTGAGCTTTTGTAACCTTCGTCATAGCATAGTTATCCCAAAGAGCTTAATAGTGAAAAAAAAGAAAACTAAATATTTTATTAATATGATTACAAAATGTGCTATCATTTATAATCGCGCTGTATATCTTTTTTTCTTTCCAAACCCAATTTGTAATTGTATATATATGTTTGGAGAGACAGCACGTTCGATTGAGTGGATGTAAAAACAATACTGAATCTTTATTAAAATTACAATCCTTAAGAGCTAAATATAAAAATCTTAAAACTAATCTAGAACTAATAATTATACCTGAATCTACACACAAGCAACCCCTTTTAGTGATATTTACAAATTTCCCACATGTGTTATGTTATTTTGAAAAAACAGATAATAAATCCTAAGATAATGAATGTATGTATGTTAAACAATTAGGGATTTCCTATCATTTAATATTCATAATAACAAATATTCTTGGAATTATCATGCTGTGTGAAACGCAGGCTAAATTATAGAAACCATGTTCATATTTGAACAGTCTGCGCGGGGCCAAAAGTAATTCTTGCTATGTCCCTCGTTTTAATAAGTTTTCTTACAAATGAAATAATAACTATAATAATAATTGTCACTAGCATCAAGGAGGTGTGTCCAGATATATGATGAAAGTTAAGTCCTCTTAGCTTGATGTTTTCACTTTTAAGATCCTTTACATGATCCTTCAATTTAACAATTTCTGTGTTGTGAGTGATGACTACATTGCCCAGTGGTTGTAGAAAGCCATCTTCTTTAGGATTTACATCCTTCGCCAACAGGTTTTGAAATTTACTATCTATTTTACCATGGGCTGAATGAATTGCCACAAGAGTTATCTGGTCTATTCTAGCAGTGCAGTCTGTTTTTAGGGTAAGAATTCCTTGTCTTGGAAGCTGCATGATTGTTTGGCGTTGGTTTGAACATTTAACATGAGCCGATGTATTGCGGAAAATCCTGAAAAGCCAGTTTCCCATTGAACACAATTCCATCCAAAAGGGTAACATTTCTATATCTTCATATGTACAGTTGAGTTTGTATGTCGCTTGATAGGAGATGGCTCACAGTAGTTGGTATTGGCATCAATCTAGGGGGAATTTTCTTCGCTCACAATTTGGTTGCTCAAAGTTGTTTTGCAATTGTTTAGAATATATTGTGTTAAGAAATGATATGAATTCAGCTCATAGTTGTATACAATAGATGGCGCTTTTACTTGGACGTCTCGTTCAAATGGTATTGGGATGATTTCATAGAATTGCGACACTTCCCTGTTGAACAGTGGAATTTTCAAATCTATGATCAGCTGGCTTCCAACAATGATTCCTGTGCCAGTTAAAAGGTGCCATATTTCTTTCATTTCTGTTCCACTTTGTCTTCCAGGCAACACCAATTTGTCTGGGAGTACATCTCGAATTTTGACAATTTCTGCTTGAAGTTGTTGAGGGTTAATTAGAGCCGGATGAACCTTACCATGGTTGATGTCTAACAATAGATCAATGGCTTCTTTTTGGAAGTCGTTGCATTCATCGACAAGCTCATGTATTTGTTTTGTTATCATAAAAAATGTAATAGATTCTCTATATACGTAGTAATGTTCATTCATTGTGCTGCTAATATTATCAATTTTTGCTTTGATATCTGAGAAGTGGGAACTAACTTCTTCTGTTGTTGTCTTTAGTAGATTTACTGTGGAATCTACTACTGATGTTTGTTTCTTAGCTAATTCTTTCAAATTGTGTTGATTAGCTAGAAATTTTTCATATTACTCTCAAAGGCTTCACGATCGTCTTCATCCATTAGCCCAAATATAATATGATAAAACGATCCAACAAAGCTAAGTGGCGCACTTCTTTTTTGTCTGGAATCTTTATTAAGAAGTAGTCTGTTGTTGGGATCTATTTTATCAATCTGGTATTCCATCTTACGGAGAACTGACCAACACTGATCTTCGAACGTTTGAAGTCTTGGGCAGATTTCTTTGGAAACATTTATTAGGTGGGAAGCTCTTTTCAGTACCTCAAAATAAGGCTTCATCTCATAATAAATAATTATATTCCAGTTAGACGATACAACGTTTATTTGATTAATTGGATCCAAATAGATTGCAGTATTATGTTTTATTTCATGTATCACTGTGGAGCTTGTTACAAATGCTGTTAACATGAAACATAAGCTCAAAAGCGTGAAAATTGATGTGTTTGATGATTGTGTTCTTATAAGATTTGACCGTGGAGTTCTTGGACAATTATCATCTTCAGTTACTTTTTGAGAATTAGAGTCAACAACATTAAATATTTTATCTTTAGGAAAATGCTCTAAGGGGCACAATTTATGAATTGGCCTTTTCAGTAATCCATTTTCAGTTTTTAGAGTGACCGCTCTTACGATACCATCTTTTCCTGCATGGGTTTCCATTACTCTTCCAAGTGGCCACCGAGCTGGATGTCTGTCTTCACTTCTAATGATAACTACCTGTCCTTTTTCTAGATTAATGTTTTTCGTTCTCCATTTGAGACGTTGCTGCAAGGTGGATAAATATTCACTTTTCCACTGCTTCCAAAAATTTGACTTCAGTTTTTGAATAAGCTTCCATCGATCCAAACAGTTAACTTTGTACCATTGGTCGTCCTATCAGAAAATGACCTGGAGTTAAAGTTTCAATTCCATCTGTACCGGAATTGAGTTCGTGTAGTGGTCTTGAGTTTAACACTGCTTCAATTTGGGATAGTAACGTGCTAAGCTCTTCATACGTTAGTTTGTTTTCGCCTATTGTTCTTTTGAGGTGGTATTTCATTGACTTTACCGCAGCCTCCCATATTCCTCCAAAATGAGGACTTGCCGGGGGAATAAAATTACAATTTATTTTTTCTTCTAATATTGAAGTAGTTTTGAATTGGTTTTAATGGCGGCTATAAATTCCTTGTCTAGCTATATTGAAGCACCTACAAAATTGGTGCCGTTGTCTGAAAACAAATGGCTGCTCTTGCCTCTTCTTGCGAAAAATCTTCGTAATGCACCGAGAAATGCTTCTGTTGTAGCCATACATATAAAAATGGCCACATAACCCTTAAATGATTTTTGTCCTCTTCCATTTGAACATTTTATTTGAAGTGGACCAGCATAGTCAACACCACAGTGTGTAAATGGGTGTGAAATGTTAACACGTTGTTGCGGGAGTACACCCATTTGTTGATGTTGTTGTTCTTTTTTGTATCTTTACATTTTGTGCATCTATGAATACACTTCTTGACTGCGTTTTTTAGACCGATTATCCAAAACTTTCTTTTTATAATACTTTCAACAAGTCGATTGCCGCCATGAAGAGTTGCATGATGAACTTCATTTACGATTGATTCAGCTAATTCAGATTTTTGTAGGATTATAGGATGCTTCATATTAAAGGATATGTTTGAGAATTCTAGGCGACTTCCAACCCTCATAATACCATTTTCGTCAAGTATCGGGTTTAAAGATGCTAGCTTGCTGTGATGGTATACTAGATTCCCATTTCTTAATTGTCTCATTTCATTTGGCATTTCGGCATCTTGATGGTTTTTTATTATGACTCTTTCAGCCTCTTGCAGTTGTTTCACAGTTAAGTAATTGGGTAAGTTACTATTGCCCTTTATTTTTGCTATGAAACGAAGCACGTAAGCAAAAATGCGTTTCATTTTGCGGAATGACGAGAATTTTTTCGAAATTTCGTAGATATCATTCGACTGTTGTGATGCCTTTATTGCTGCAACAAAAACTTCTCCGGGTTGCTCTTTTGACCAAAGATCTTCACTGTTTTGCAGACATTGAGGTCCTTTCCACCAAAGAGGGTCATCTTTCAGTTTTTCTGGCTTTATTCCTGTTGAACCAATGTCTGCTGGGTTTTCTATAGATTTTACGTAACCCCATTTTGCTGCCCTGATAAATTTATCTTCATTTGGTGAATTATTTATCCATGCTAGCGTAATCATGGAATCACTCCAAGCATAAATTTTTGTGACTGATTTAAATATAGCCTTTATTTTGTGTAATAGTTTTGCTAAGAGATGTGCTGCACATAATTCCAATTTGGGAAGAGTCTTCTTGTTTTTTATCGGGTTTACCTTACTTTTCGCTGCCACAATTGTTATATTTATATCCGATTTCAGATATACTACTGCAGCGTATGCCTTTTCTGATGCGTCTGCAAATAGATGTATAGATGTATCTTTAGTGAATTGTAGCCATCTATTTATCTTTATTGAAGTAAGTGATGATAGATGTTGTGTAAATTTAAGCCACTCATTAGTTAGGTTTTTATCTAGCTGGTCATCCCACTGGTATTGAATTTTCCAAAGATGCTGAATAAATAGTTTTGCTGTAACGATTACTGGAGTTAACCATCCCATGGATCAAATATCTTTGCCAGGTATGATAACGCCAAACGCTAAGTTATTGACTTAGCGTCTGCAAAGTGAATGTTAAATGAAAATGTGTCGTTTTGCGGACTCCACTGAAGGCCTAATGTTTTCAAAGATTCGTCTTCGCTAATCAATAAAGTTTCTTTGTGATTGTTTCCACTGATAGATTGCAGAACTTCTTTGTTATTTGATATCCATTTCCTTAGATGAAACCCAAACTTTTCAAGATGTGATGACACTTCAAATTGAAATTGTTTGCATTGCTGTATGGTATCAGCTCCAGTAAGTAGATCGTCCATATAAAAATTATTTTTAATAATATGAGAAATGTTTGGTATTTTGCAATGATTACCGATTCCTTGAAGTGTCCTTATCGCTAGGAATGGTAAGGTCGCGGTACCGTAAGTAACGGTGGTGAGTTTATACTCTTCCACAAAATCATTTGGATTTTCCCTCCAAAGAATATGCTGATACTGTTGATCTTGTTCCGCCACTCGTATTTGTCGGAACATTTTTTCGACATCTGCTGAAATCACGAATCTCCAGCGTCTCTATTTAGTAATTATATTAAAAATGTCGTTCTGAAGTTTGGGGCCCACATGAAGAATATCGTTGAGACTTCTTCCATTAGATGTTTTAGATGATGCGTCAAACACTACCCGAAATTTTGTTGTAATGCTACTCTCTCGTATTATGGCTTGATGTGGTAAGAAGTATTTCGCCTGCTTTAATGTTGGTACTTTCTGCATATGGTCCATTGAAATGTATTCATTGATGAATTTTATATATTCAGATCGTAGATAATCATTTCCTTGTAGTCTTTTCTCTAGGTTAATGAAACGCGCCATTGCTCGTTTGTATGAATCGCCAAGCACATTGTCATTTTTAAATGGTAGCTGAACAATGAACTTACCGTCCTCTCCTCTTCTAGTAGTTTCAGAAAATTTTGAAAGACAATAGTCATCATCTGTTTCAAGAGTATCATCTCCAATTTCCTCTATTTCCCAGAAGCGTTCAATACCTGTAGTGACTGCTGATGTTATCTTCTTCTTCTTGGTTTGGTTAATGTGCAATATTCCCGATAATATCCAGCCTAATTTTGTGTTTGAAAGATTTGTCTGGATGAGCTGATGATAAATATGGCAAAATTAATGCTGTTGTCATAAATTTTTGATTACTTAAAAATTGTGGGTGAATTTCCAACTGCACTTTAGATTTAGCCACACCTACGCATGTGTCGCCAAGTCCTTGTATTTTGGTATTTGTCTTATATCTTGGAAATTGTAGTATTTGTGCTGCTTCTTCACTAATTGACGTTATTTGTGATTCCTGGTCTATAAGAGCTCTCAGGATCACATATTCTCCATGTAGAGACTTTACTCTTACTTGAGCAGTTGCGAGCAGAATGTCTGGTGTTGAGTTGGCTGTCAGAGATTTAAATTTTTCATTGTTGGAGTTTATGTGGAGCATGGTGTGATGAAATTTTCCGCAATTTTGGCACCTTTTCTTGCTTAGACATCTCTTATCCATTTTGTGCCCAAGGCAGTTGTAGCATATTTTAGATGACCGTGCCCATGCGTGCCTGTCGGTAGCTGACATCTCTAGAAATTTTAGGCAGACTTGTATTTTATGGCCTGTAGCCTGACAGTGCAAACATTGCGGTTTCTCAGTCAATAGTGATGTAACTTTAACTTGATGTTTTTGAAATGTGGTAGTCTTTTTTGGCTGCGTTGCTTCTAAAGCTCTGTATTGCAGCTCTAAAACCTGAATTTCTCTAGATTTTTTGTGCTTTGTTCATAAAGGAGAATTCCCTCTTTGTCGAGTTTCCTTACTATTACTCGTGTTATTATCGGATCAGCATCACCCATATTAATCCCCATAGAATTTAAAGCTTGGACACTTTTATTTGTTGTGCCAAGTAAGTTTTTCATACTGGAAACTGAAGAGCTATTTATACGTAGTTGATCAAGAATTTTATCGATGAGGGATGTAAATAAAATTCTTTTGTTGCTATACCTCTGTTTGACAATATTCCACGCACGTTCGTAGTTTTCATCTGTAGTGGGAAGATGATGAATTAATTTAATCGCATCACCTCTTATTAAAGTTTTCAAACGTAGAAGTTTTTCCACTTTTGGCTAATTTGTATTTTCGTGTACAAATCTATGAAAAAGATCATGAAATGAAGACAATTCTTGAACATTACCATAAAAATATGGTATTTTTATTTTTTCCAGCTCTACAGTTAACACGTTGTATTCTGCCTCATACTCGTTTTCGATTTCTTACTTAGTACTTAGTTTTATGTAGAGTTGCTTGATAGACTCCATCTGTTTTTGCCAGGAGTTCATTAGTTTTTCTAAACGATAGACATTGTTTATTTCTTTTTCATCGTTTAGGTTGTCTCTCAATTTGCCAATCTCTCTTCTGTATTGACAAAGCCAAGCTCACATTTTCTCGTCATTTCATTCGTTTTAGGTTTCGGTGATAATTTCTTTGGAAGCTGGTGGTTTTTCTTCAGCTTTTTGTCCCATTATCATCATCATTTGACTTACTTGTTGTTGAAGCTGCCGTATTTGCTGACACAATAAACTTCCTTCATCAAGATTTATTGAGGCGGTTGGGTTTCTGCAGTTTTTTTGGATGCAGTACTTCCCGGATTTTCTTTTTGGGCTTCCGCCGCTTCACCAGCAGTATTTGATAGTTTTTCCGAAATGAGGTTCTTAGTTCTCGTCACCAAATCATCCATAATTTTGCCACTATTTCGAGTGAAATATTCTTCAGCGTTAACTCCATGTTTCAAGAGCTTCTGATGGTTGATGGTATAACTTTCCCATATTTTTTTTTTTTTATATTGGCCAGTGCTTCTTCCGCCGCAACTGACCTTATGCCTTTTTGGCCAACCTTGGCATAAATTGCTTGTACTTCAGCTTCATGTTGCTTTTGCAATTTATATAATGTAACGCGGTCAGACATTATTAAAATTAATTTTTAATTCTTTTTTTATTTTGAAATTGAAATTTTTAGAATTTTTTTCTTTTGTTCGAAGAACCAAATGTATATATATGTTTGGAGAGACAACAAGTTCGATTGAGTGGATGTAAAAAACAATACTGAATCTTTATTAAAATTGCAATCCTTAAGAGCTAAATATGAAAATCTTAAAACTAATCTGGAACTAATAATTATACCTGAATCTACACACAAGCAACACCTTTTAGTGATATTTACAAATTTCCCACATGTGTTGTGTTATTTTGGAAAAACAGATAATAAAACTATCCTAAGATAATGAATGTATGTATGTTAAACATTTAGGGATTTCCTATCATTAAATATACATAACAACAAATATTCTTGGAATTATCATGCTGTGTGAAACGCAGGCTAAATTATAGAAATCATGTTCATATTTGAACAGTAATTTTTTAAAAAACTTAACTTTTTTAAAGAAAAGGTACTATTCTAACAAAATGTACTTTTTTAACAAAGGTAATTTTTTAAGAAAAGGTACTTTAAAAAAATACTTTTTTCTGAAAATATATTTTTAAAGAAAAGGTGTTTTTAAGAAAATCACCTTATTAAAGAAAAGGTGCATTTTAAGAAAAGGTGCCTTTTTTTAAAAACGAATTTTTAAAAAAAGATACTTATTAAGAAAAAGTACTTTATAATATGCTTTTATCTTATCAAAAGGTACTTTTCTAATAAAATATTTTTTTTTTTTTTTTGAACAGCTACTTTTTTTTAATAAAATATACTTTTTTTTTAAAGAAAATAAACTTTTTTAAGAAAAGCTATTATTTTAATATGCTTTTTTAAGAAGTTGTGTTTTTTTTTTAAGAAAAGATACTTTAAAAAAATACGTTTTAAGAAAATACATATATTTTTATTATACCGATCGACTCACAATCACTTTCTCAGTCGATTTAGCGATGACCGGCCGTCCGTCCGTCTGTGTGTCCATGTAAACATTTTAATCAACCTACAGGTCGCAAATATGAATATATTTTGATGAAATTTTGTATATAAGCTTTAAGCGGTCATAGGATGAGCGCTATTGAAATTGGTGAAATTCGGTCCATGTTCAGACTTAGTCCCTATACAAATGACCCCTATGAAATCGACATAAATTGCCATATGATCCAAATTATCATATAGATCTCAGTCAAATTGGATTTGTATGTGTTTATTATATCCATATAAAATCCCTATAGGACAATTATTAGTCATATCATATCAAAAAACAAAAATATTGCACAGATTTTTCTCAAATTTGGTTCAAATTATAAGTGAATTTGCCAAATATGGTCAGGATCGTTCCATTTTTCGACCAAGTCCCCATATATATATAGCATCCGATATGAACTTTTTCATATCTGCAGCCAAAGAAATTAACAAAAATTCAGAGTTCAGAAAAAAACACACACTGAATAAAAAACTCGTACATATATGTAAACAAACATAACTTAGATCAACACACACATATTTTTATTTTCATATCAATTATGTTTGTTTTTAAATTTTCTACGGTGCCCAACACAACCATGACTGTGTTCGTTTTAATATTTCGTTATTTACACGAACATTTTTGTATCACATACTTTTTGTTTCAATCACACATTAAGCACACATTTTTGAGTGTTGCTTTATTTGAAGTTCATGGTCTGGTACGTGTAATGAAAAAAAACACAGAACATGTAGAATAAACAGGTTCGAGTTCAGTTATATTTTAAGTCGTGTTGTGGCTCGTGTAGTGAGAAAAAACACAACATGTACAATAAACAGGTTCGAGTTCAGTTATATTTTAAACATTATGCTCATAACTCATATGCTTCCCCATCTTGCAATGCAACAACGAGAAAAGGGATGAATTCAATATGCGGTGTGTATTGAGATAATATTTTTAAAACTTGTATATACTATATAGTATCCAGATGTCTAGTCCCTTTAATAGCCATCAAGCCTTACACACAACAACATTAGTTTATCAAAGGTAGTAACGGTCATCATCGTAAACATCAACATTAACCATACACACCTAATAAAATATCCAACGTCATTCGATAGATTTTTTCAAGAAATTCGTAAATAGGTAAGTAGAAGGGTAAGCGCTACATATATACTTCGATTAAAATTAACATAACAGAAAACTGGTTTTCCCATACGTATTATTTTGCAGTAGCTGAAATTCAAGAATTGATTTCTATCACACTGACATAGAGTAGATTAGGACAACATATCTTGATTTTTGATGACGCCAAAAATCATTTCTTAGTGACATATTTTTTTTTAACAAACAGTGTGTTTCTTGTAATATTTTAGTGGTTGAACATAATTGTTGTACAACAACATCCACAGTTACATAAAATGCCACAAAAAGTGATGCAAATACAATATCCATACAAACAAACACAAATACCCTATACCATGCGTTTAGAGACCCTATCTCTCAGGCCTAACTAACTGGGTATAAAAAATAAGCATAAACCAAATTTGAGTGGGATTTTTATTATTTTTTTTGGCTGCAGAAATGAAACAGTTCATATCGGATGCTATATCTATATGGAGACTAGGCCCAAAAATGGACCGATCCTGACCATGTTTGGTAAGGTCTCTTGTATTTTGCACAAATATATACAAACAAAATTTGAGAAGAATCAGTGCAATATTTTTGTTTTTTGATAGATTTAAGTGAAGATCGGGATGCAGCTCTATATGGGGCCTATGACTAAGAGTTGTCCTACAGGGATCATTTTTGGACTACTGATTAATGGGTATAATAAACACATACAAACCCAATTTGACTAAGATTTTTATGATAATTTGGATCTTATGGCAATTTAAGTCGATTTCATAGGGGTCATTTGTATGGGTGCTAGGTCTGAACATGGACCGATTCTCACCAATTTCAATAGCGTTCATCCCATGGCCGACAAAAGCTTATATACCAAATTTCATCAAAATGTATTCATATTTGCGACCTGCAGTTTGATTACAAGCTTTACATGGACACACAGACGGACGGATGGAAGGGCGGACGGACGGACGGACGGACATCGTTAAATCGAATCAGATAGTGATTCTGATTCGATCGGTATAATAAAAGATGGGTCTAGGTCAAATATTTTTGGTAGTTACAAACAGCAGCACAAAGTCATTATACCCAAACCACATAGTGGTATAGGGTATAAAAATCGCCAATATGTTAGAAAAAGTATATATTACCCTCTTTTGATAATAACACATCTTTTTTTAAAAGTACCCCCTTTTAAAAAGTACTCATTTGAAAAATTAAAAAAAAAAATAAAAATTAAAAATTAAAAATTACAAATCACAAATCAAAAATAACTTATGAAAAATTAAAAATTAAAAATTAACAAGTAAGAAAATTATAGTCGGTCTAGACCGACTGTGCGATACCCTATACCATGCGTTTGGAAACCCTATCTCTTAGGCCCAACTAACTGGACATAAAAAATAAGCAAAAACCAAATTTGAGTGGGATTTTTATTAATTTTTTTGGCTGCAGATATGAAAAAGTTCATATCGGATGCTATATCTATATGAGGACTAGGTCCAAAAATGGACCGATCCTGACCATGGCTGGTAACGTCTCTTGTATTTTGCAAAAACATATACTAACAAAATTTGAGAAGAATCAGTGCAATATTTTTGTTTTTTAATAGCCTTAAGTGAATATCGGGAAGCAGCTCTGTATGGGGCTAAAGGGATCATTTTTGGACTACTCATTAATGGATGTAATGAACGCATACAAACCCAATTTGAGAAAGATCTATATGACAATTTCGATCTTATGGCAATTTATGTCGATTTCATAGGGGTAATTTGTATGGGGGCTAGGTCTGAACATGGACCGAATTTCACCAATTTCAACAGCATTCATTCCGTGGCCGATGAAAGCTTATATACCAAATTTCATCAAAATATATTCATATTTGCGACCTGCAGTTTGATTACAAAGTTTACATGGACACACAGACGGACGGACGGATGGACGGACGGACATTGTTAAATCAACACAAAAAGTGATTCTGATGCGATCGGTATAATTAAAGATGGGTCTGGGTCAAATATTTTTGGTTGTTACAAACAGCAGCACAAAGTCATTATACCCAAACCACATAGTGGTATAGGGTATAAAATTAAAAATTAAAAATTAAAAATTAAAAATTAAAAATTAAAAATTAAAAATTAAAAATTAAAAATTAAAAATTAAAAATTAAAAATTAAAAATTAAAAATTAAAAATTAAAAATTAAAAATTAAAAATTAAAAATTAAAAATTAAAAATTAAAAATTAAAAATTAAAAATTAAAAATTAAAAATTAAAAATTAAAAATTAAAAATTAAAAATTAAAAATTAAAAATTAAAAATTAAAAATTAAAAGTTAAAAATTAAAAATTAAAAATTAAAAATTAAAAATTAAAAATTAAAAATTAAAAATTAAAAATTAAAAATTAAAAATTAAAAATTAAAAATTAAAATTAAAAATTAAAAATTAAAAGTTAAAAATTTAAATTAAAAATTAAGAATTTAAAATTTAAAATTTTAAATTTTAAATTTAAAATTTAAAAATTAAAATTTAAAATTTAAAATTTAAAATATAAAATTACAATTTAAAAAATTAAAATTGAAAAATGAAAGATTAAAAATTAAAAATTAAAAACTAAAAATTAAAAATTAAAAATCAAAAATTAAAAATTAAAAATTAAAAATTAAAAATTAAAAATTAAAAATTGAAAATTAAAAATTAAAAATTAAAAATTAAAAATTAAAAATTAAAAATTAAAAATTAAAAATTAAAAATTAAAAATTAAAAATCAAAAATTAAAAATTAAAAATTAAAAATCAAAAATTAAAAACTAAAAATTAAAGATTAACAATTTAAAATTAAAAATTAAAGTTTAAAATTTTAAAATTAGAAGTTAAAAATTAAAATTAAAAATTAATAATAAAAAATAAAAAATTAAATATTAAAAATTAAAGATTAAAAATTAAGAATTAAAAATTGAAAATTTAAAATTAAAAATTAAAAATTAAAAATTAAAAATTAAAAATTAAAAATTAAAAATTAAAAATTAAAAATTAAAAATTAAAAATTAAAAATTAAAAATTAAAAATTAAAATTTAAAAATTAAAAATTAAAAACAAAAATTAAAAATTAAAAAGTAAAAATTAAAATTAAAAATAAAAAAAATTTAAAATTAAAAATTAAAAATTAAAAATTAAAAATTAAAAATTAAAAATTAAAAATTAAAAATTAAAAATTAAAAAGCAAAAATTAAATATTAGAAATTTAAAATTTTAAATTAAAAATTAAAAATTAATAATTGAAAATTAAAAATTAAAAATTAAAAATTAATTTTAAAAAATTAAAAATTAAAAATTAAAAATTAAAAATTAAAAATTAAAAATTAAAATTAAAATTAAAAATTAAAAATTAAAAATTAAAAATTAAAAATTAAAAATTAAAAATTAAAAATTAAAAATTAAAAATTAAAAATTAAAAATTAAAAATTAAAAATTAAAAATTAAAAATTAAAAATTAAAAATTAAAAATTAAAAATTAAAAATTAAAAATTAAAAATTAAAAATTAAAAATTAAAAATTAAAAATTAAAAATTAAAAATTAAAAATTAAAAATTAAGAATTAAAAATTAAAAATTAAAAATTAAAAATTAAAAATTAAAAATTAAAAATTAAAAATTAAAAATTAAAAATTAAAAATTAAAAATTAAAAATTTAAAATTAAAAATTAAAAATTAAAAATTAAAAATTAAAAATTAAAAATTAAAAATTAAAAATTAAAAATTAAAAATTAAAAATTAAAAATTAAATAGTAAAAATTAAAAATTAAAATTTAAAAATTAATAATTATATATTAAAGACTAAAAATTAATTATTAAAAATAACAAATTAAAAATAAAAATTAAAAATTAAAAATGAAATATTAAAAAATAACAATTAAAAATTAAAACTTTAAAATTAAAAATTAAAAATTAAAAATTAAAAATTAAAAATTAAAAAGCAAAAATTAAATATTAGAAATTTAAAATTTTAAATTAAAAATTAAAAATTAATAATTGAAAATTAAAAATTAAAAATTAAAAATTAATTTTAAAAAATTAAAAATTAAAAATTAAAAATTAAAAATTAAAAATTAAAATTAAAAATTAAAAATTAAAAATTAAAAATTAAAAATAAAAAATTAAAAATTAAAAATTAAAAATTAAAAATTAAAAATTAAAAATTAAAAATTAAAAATTAAAAATTAAAAATTAAAAATTAAAAATTAAAAATTAAAAATTAAAAATTAAATAGTAAAAATTAAAAATTAAAATTTAAAAATTAATAATTATATATTAAAGACTAAAAATTAATTATTAAAAATAACAAATTAAAAATAAAAATTAAAAATTAAAAATGAAATATTAAAAAATAACAATTAAAAATTAAAACTTTAAAATTAAAAATTAAAAATTAAAAATTAAAAATTAAAAAGCAAAAATTAAAAATTAAAAATTAAAAATTAAAAATTAAATAGTAAAAATTAAAAATTAAAATTTAAAAATTAATAATTATATATTAAAGACTAAAAATTAATTATTAAAAATTAAAAATTAAAAATTAAAAATTAAAAATTAAAAATTAAAAATTAAAAATTAAAAATTAAAAATTAAAAATTAAAAATTAAAAATTAAAAATTAAAAATTAAAAATTAAAAATTAAAAATTAAAAATTAAAAATTAAAAATTAAAAATTAAAAATTAAAAATTAAAAATTAAAAATTAAAAATTAAAAATTAAAAATTAAAAATTAAAAATTAAAAATTAAAAATTAAGAATTAAAAATTAAAAATTAAAAATTAAAAATTAAAAATTAAAAATTAAAAATTAAAAATTAAAAATTAAAAATTAAAAATTAAAAATTTAAAATTAAAAATTAAAAATTAAAAATTAAAAATTAAAAATTAAAAATTAAAAATTAAAAATTAAAAATTAAAAATTAAAAATTAAAAATTAAATAGTAAAAATTAAAAATTAAAATTTAAAAATTAATAATTATATATTAAAGACTAAAAATTAATTATTAAAAATAACAAATTAAAAATAAAAATTAAAAATTAAAAATGAAATATTAAAAAATAACAATTAAAAATTAAAACTTTAAAATTAAAAATTAAAAATTAAAAATTAAAAAGCAAAAATTAAATATTAGAAATTTAAAATTTTAAATTAAAAATTAAAAATTAATAATTGAAAATTAAAAATTAAAAATTAATTTTAAAAAATTAAAAATTAAAAATTAAAAATTAAAAATTAAAAATTAAAAATTAAAAATTAAAAATTAAAATTAAAAATTAAAAATTAAAAATTAAAAATTAAAAATTAAAAATAAAAAATTAAAAATTAAAAATTAAAAATTAAAAATTAAAAATTAAAAATTAAAAATTAAAAATTAAAAATTAAAAATTAAAAATTAAAAATTAAAAATTAAAAATTAAAAATTAAAAATTAAAAATTAAAAATTAAAAATTAAAAATTAAAAATTAAAAATTAAAAATTAAAAATTAAAAATTAAAAATTAAAAATTAAAAATTAAAAATTAAAAATTAAAAATTAAAAATTAAAAATTAAAAATTAAAAATTAAAAATTAAAAATTAAAAATTAAAAATTAAAAATTAAAAATTAAAAATTAAAAATTAAAAATTAAAAATTAAAAATTAAAAATTAAAAATTAAAAATTAAAAATTAAAAATTAAAAATTAAAAATTAAAAATTAAAAATTAAAAATTAAAAATTAAAAATTAAAAATTAAAAATTAAAAATTAAAAATTAAAAATTAAAAATTAAAAATTAAAAATTAAAAATTAAAAATTAAAAATTAAAAATTAAAAATTAAAAATTAAAAATTAAAAATTAAAAATTAAAAATTAAAAATTAAAAATTAAAAATTAAAAATTAAAAATTAAAAATTAAAAATTAAAAATTAAGAATTAAAAATTAAAAATTAAAAATTAAAAATTAAAAATTAAAAATTAAAAATTAAAAATTAAAAATTAAAAATTAAAAATTAAAAATTAAAAATTAAAAATTAAAAATTAAAAATTAAAAATTAAAAATTAAAAATTAAAAATTAAAAATTAAAAATTAAAAATTAAAAATTAAAAATTAAAAATTAAAAATTAAAAATTAAAAATTAAAAATTAAAAATTAAAAATTAAAAATTAAAAATTAAAAATTAAAAATTAAAAATTAAAAATTAAAAATTAAAAATTAAAAATTAAATAGTAAAAATTAAAAATTAAAATTTAAAAATTAATAATTATATATTAAAGACTAAAAATTAATTATTAAAAATAACAAATTAAAAATAAAAATTAAAAATTAAATATTAAAAAATAACAATTAAAAATTAAAACTTTAAAATTAAAAATTTAAAATTTAAAATTAAAAATTCAAAATTAAAAATTTATAATTAAAAATTAAAAATTAAAAATTAAAAATTAAAAATTAAAAATTAAAAATTAAAAATTAAAAATTAAAAGTTAAAAATTAAAAATTAAAAATTAAAAATTAAAAATTAAAAATTAAAAATTAAAAATTAAAAATTAAAAATTAAAAATTAAAAATTAAAAATTAAAAATTAAAAATTAAAAATTAAAAATTAAAAATTAAAAATTAAAAATTAATAATTGAAAATTAAAAATAAAATTTAAAAATTAAAAATTAAAAATTAAAATAAAAAATTAAAATTTTAAAATTAAAAATTAAAATTAAAAATTAAACATTAAAATTTAAAAATTAAAAATTAAAAATTAAAAATTAAAAATTAAAAATTAAAAGTTAAAAATTAAAAATTAAAAATTAAAAATTAAAAATTAAAAATTAAAAATTAAAAATTAAAAATTAAAAATAAAAAATTAAAAATTAAAAATTAATTTTAAAAAATTAAAAATTAAAAATTAAAAATTAAAATTTAAAAATTAAAAATTAAAAATTAAAAATTAAAAAATAAAAATTAATTAAGAGTCCATTGAGATTTTTTCGGCCTCTAACAATTTGACCCACTCTAATATACACAAATAGCAGTCTAACGTAGAAATGTGTATTTCAATTTTAGGACATACATACATAACATTGTTTATTTTTTACAGAGTCTATTTTAACGCACGTTGTGCACTGTTATTTAAAAAAGCGGTTATTCTTGACTACCCTTTATTGTTTTTGGGATACGCAGCTGAATATTAATCGACAGGATTGAAATTGTCCGTTAGAAAGCTGACCTAACCGGTTTGACAAGTTGCTGATTGCGTACACTGTAAGAGGAAAAAGCTAATTTGAATGTAAAATTTCATACTACTGACCCAACTCAACCCTTTTAGGTGTGTACTGAATAAGCAGCGGTGTACTTATGTTCAATTTTAAAATTCTTTAATTGAAAGATGTGGTTACTGGAATATTGTGACACCAGAAACTTGAAAAAATGGTGTATTTTTTTTTTTTGCAAATTTGAAGAGTGTTAACCGCTAACAATGTTAGCTTTAAAGTCTCAAATCCGAAGGCTTAAAATATCTTAATAAAATAAATGTATTTCAAGAATATATGAACATCAGAAATATGGTTTTTAAGAAACAGAAGTTAAATTATATATCTTCAACACATACATAGAAACAAATGAATGGATAATGGAAAATGAATTCTCTAATATGTTCGTTTTTTTTTGTCTATGATTGTCTTTGAAATTATGCTAATAACTCATATGCTCATATGCTTCCCCATCTTGCAATGCAACAACGAGAAAAGGGATGAATTCAATATGCTGTGTGTATTGAGATAATATTTTTAAAACTTGTATATACTATATAGTATCCAGATGTCTAGTCCCTTTAATAGCCATCAAGCCTTACACACAACAACATTAGTTTATCAAAGGTAGCAACGGTCATCATCGTAAACATCAACATTAACCATACACACCTAATAAAATATCCAACGTCATACGATAGATTTTTTCAAGAAATTCGTAAATAGGTAAGTAGAAGGGTAAGCGCTACATAAATACTTCGATTAAAATTAACATAACAGAAAACTGGTTTTCCCATACGTATTATTTTGCAGTAGCTGAAATTCAAGAATTGATTTCTATCACACTGACATAGAGTAGATTAGGACAACATATCTTGATTTTTGATGACGCCAAAAATCATTTCTTAGTGACATATTTATTTTTAACAAACAGTGTTTTTCTTGTAATATTTTAGTGGTTGAACATAATTGTTGTACAACAACATCCACAGTTACATAAAATGCCACAAAAAATGATGCAAATACAATATCCATACAAACAAACACAAATACCCTATACCATGCGTTTAGAGACCCTATCTCTCAGGCCTAACTAACTGGGTATAAAAAATAAGCATAAACCAAATT
Organism: Cordilura impudica; assembly: GCA_963682025.1. Lineage (NCBI taxonomy): Eukaryota > Metazoa > Arthropoda > Insecta > Diptera > Scathophagidae > Cordilura > Cordilura impudica. Next base: position 18,447,152 of record OY821522.1, on the reverse strand, counting down.
TGAGTGGGATTTTTATTATTTTTTTTGGCTGCAGAAATGAAACAGTTCATATCGGATGCTATATCTATATGGGGACTAGGCCCAAAAATGGACCGATCCTGACCATGTTTGGTAAGGTCTCTTGTATTTTGCAAAAATATATACAAACAAAATTTGAGAAGAATCAGTGCAATATTTTTGTTTTTTGATAGATTTAAGTGAAGATCGGGATGCAGCTCTATATGGGGCCTATGACTAAGAGTTGTCCTACAGGGATCATTTTTGGACTACTGATTAATGGGTATAATAAACACATACAAACCCAATTTGACTAAGATTTATATGATAATTTGGATCTTATGGCAATTTAAGTCGATTTCATAGGGGTCATTTGTATGGGCGCTAGGTCTGAACATGGACCGATTCTCACCAATTTCAATAGCGTTCATCCCATGGCCGACAAAAGCTTATATACCAAATTTCATCAAAATATATTCATATTTGCGACCTGCAGTTTGATTACAAGCTGTACATGGACACACAGACGGACGGACGGAAGGGCGGACGGACGGACGGACGGACGGACGGACATCGTTAAATCGAATCAGATAGTGATTCTGATTCGATCGGTATAATAAAAGATGGGTCTAGGTCAAATATTTTTGGTAGTTACAAACAGCAGCACAAAGTCATTATACCCAAACCACATAGTGGTATAGGGTATAAAAATCGCCAATATGTTAGAAAAAGTATATATTACCCTCTTTTGATAATAACACACCTTTTTTTAAAAGTACCCCCTTTTAAAAAGTACTCATTTGAAAAATTAAAAAAAAATAAAAATTAAAAATTAAAAATTACAAATCACAAATCAAAAATAACTTATGAAAAATTAAAAATTAAAAATTAACAAGTAAGAAAATTATAGTCGGTCTAGACCGACTATACGATACCCTATACCATGCGTTTGGAAACCCTATCTCTTAGGCCCAACTAACTGGACATAAAAAATAAGCAAAAACCAAATTTGAGTGGGATTTTTATTAATTTTTTTGGCTGCAGATATGAAAAAGTTCATATCGGATGCTATATCTATATGAGGACTAGGTCCAAAAATGGACCGATCCTGACCATGGTTGGTAACGTCTCTTGTATTTTGCAAAAACATATACAAACAAAATTTGAGAAGAATCAGTGCAATATTTTTGTTTTTTAATAGCTTTAAGTGAATATCGGGAAGCAGCTCTGTATGGGGCCACAGGGATCATTTTTGGACTACTCATTAATGGATGTAATGAACGCATACAAACCCAATTTGAGAAAGATCTATATGACAATTTCGATCTTATGGCAATTTATGTCGATTTCATAGGGGTAATTTGTATGGGGGCTAGGTCTGAACATGGACCGAATTTCACCAATTTCAATATCGTTCATTCCATGGCCGATGAAAGCTTATATACCAAATTTCATCAAAATATATTCATATTTGCGACCTGCAGTTTGATTACAAAGTTTACATGGACACACATACGGACGGACGGACGGACGGACGGACATTGTTAAATCAACTCAAAAAGTGATTCTGATGCGATCGGTATAATTAAAGATGGGTCTGGGTCAAATATTTTTGGTTGTTACAAACAGCAGCACAAAGTCATTATACCCAAACCACATAGTGGTATAGGGTATAAAATTAAAAATTAAAAATTAAAAATTAAAAATTAAAAATTAAAAATTAAAAATTAAAAATTAAAAATTAAAATTAAAATTAAAAATTAAAAATTAAAAATTAAAAGTTAAAAATTTAAATTAAAAATAAAAATTTTAAATTTAAAATTTAAAATTTAAAATTTAAAATTTAAAATTTAAAATTTAAAATTTAAAATTTAAAATTTAAAATTTAAAATTTAAAATTTAAAATTTAAAATTTAAAATTTAAAATTTAAAATTTAAAATTTAAAATTTA